>JARHVA010001155.1:1627500-1755000 GCA_037957365.1 Torreya grandis | reverse complement strand
AAACTACAAGGGTAGTTGGGTTTTGTGTCCCCTTTGTATTGGTGTAATTATAAATGTATATTTATTTTAATCTTTAAATGATATTCCTAAGTAACTATCATTCTCAAATATAACATATATTATTTGTTTTAGTGGGGTACTCCAAGGTTTGTAGACTATAATTTTGATATACCCTAAAGCTCCATTTACAATACCTTATTCTAACTCAAAATTGGAAGTTATCATGACCCTTGCATCAATATTAATTATCAGCTCCACATCAAGTTCATAATTTGGACCTCCCATTGGTGAATTGGCACTTACTACTTTGGTTATAATGTTATGTGCAACTAGTATTTTCAATAAATATAATTTTACTTTATGATGGTTGTAAACATTATAATTTATGCAAAACAAATGAATACAATTATAAAACTATTAATTAGTGTCTATATCTATTACAAAATTAGTAATTATCATCAATATCTTTGAATCATCTATTATCAAATTTACATCTCTCAGATTTATGTGTATCTAATGAGACCTTTATTTTTAATCACTTTATCCTTCCTATCTAAATATCTTGTCCAAACTAAAAACTATTTTTAATTATTCCCATACTATTTTTACTCATATATTGCTAATGTATGGTGGTTTATCACTAACAGGAGGAATCTAACCCAAATCTCCAACCAAAATAATATATATACCACCAAAACTAATGTTTATATTTTTAGGAAATATTTTATGGAGTGTATAGTCTATGTTTTATAGCAAATTTTACCCTATGAAACTCATTTCATCAATAAATATGTATTTTATGTGGTGGATATCCTCCTAGAAACTTTTAAGTCTTGTTCCTCCTAACTCAATACAATCTATAATTGGGATTTAAGGTTGTGCATGGATAGTCGAGGCGCCAATATTGAATGATGTAACTCTAGTTGGTATAAATAATAGAAGTGAAGATATCTCTTAGAATGTTACATATTGAAGATCTCAATGAATGGAACTTATCAAATATGATTTTCCTATTCATGTTATTCCTTGGAATATCATGTGTAAGGGAGACATGGCTTTACTTTGATGATAATGTATAATAACTAAAGTAAGTGTTTTTTTTGTTTATCACCCAAGGTTTTATAATACATTATTGGTGTTATATCATCATATATAATAAATCCATTATATTTCATGGTGTTTATTAATTTTATCACTTTATTTGTGTATTTTTCATCTCTATATTCATTATTCTATAATGCTTGTATATCAATATCTCTTCTTCCTAACATATCTATCTCACTCAATTAGATAACTTGGCCACATTGTATCCTAGATATGATTTCCCACTCATGTTCCACTATCTTTTGTTGAATAGGTTGATTATCCTCATCTTTAATATCATGGTGACTTTCAAAATCTTATGTAATTTTTCTTCTCTCAACATGCTAATATTTATAATTAAATGGATCCTGATTTGATATTATGTGTTCATCATCAATTCCAATAATCTCTATGTATATCATGAAATGAATTGTAAATTAATAACTATAACTACTATAAATAGATCCATTTATTTGATTCATGTGTAAGGATGAATGAAAACTTTGGAAATACTCTTACAATAGCTATAATACTCCTTGTCTCCCATTTGTTTTCCTTTTTATGCCTTGGATTATATGTCGAAGATCTAGATACCTCAATAAGTGATGTGCTTTCCATGGAAAAAGGCCTATTATTATATCCATAAATGAAAGACATTGTATGCTCTTCATGATCATCTTCCTAATTTTTTTCTCCAAGTTTGAACACCTAATATGAAATAGTCAAGTTCACAAATACTCTAATTCTCTCTACTAATAGAAGCTCCAACAACATGTGACATGTTTCTTGTGCCCTAATGTCTCTTTCATCAATTGTCTTAGTTATAAGTATTATATGTGCTTTTATTGTTAATTCATTAGGTTTTTCAATGTTTGAAATCCACATAAACATTTGATGATAAGTTTCAGAACTCTTCTTTACCTTTGTTTCATACTTATCAATGTATTTGACCACAACATGTTTGGATAGAACAAGTCACAAATCTAAATTTACTCTCTATAGATGTAATATATAATGATTGTGTGTATTTAATCTATCATCATTTCTTTTAGTCTCAAATTTTTTATCTCATACGTATAAGTATTTATATAAAGTTGATCCATTAGGATTCAATGGCCATGGTGCACCATACCTAGAATAAACAATAAATCAATTGTTAGTCATTTTTAAAATATTGTGTATAATTTTTATACAACTATTTATATGATTGAAAATATTTCCTATAAACTATTTTTTCTCTTTTATTTCATAGGCAAGCACCATGTCTACACATTGAATGTCATTCTACACAATTAAGTAGTTATTCATAATCATGCTCTATATCCATCTTTGTAAGTTGTATTGTATTTCAAAGATATGGATGTTTCATAAAAATTTTACATACCAAAAATTATTAATGTGTAAAAATTTATTAGTTACACTGATAAAATAAAGATATTGCATAAAATGTAGATTACCTAATGATTGATAACATACCTATATGTTTCATTAGTGTGGATCTTCCTAATCATTCCAATCATGAATAATAGACTGTAAGTAATTCTCAACATTTTTTGTTTAAAATCATTTTTCCAATCAATGTTATTATTATTTATTTCTTCATATAACCATATGAATCCATGCACATTCATATATAGACTAGCAATCTTTTAATTTAATTCCTTTTTGAAATATATCTTAACAAAAAAAATGAATGTCTCGAGTACATACTATTCCATTATATGAGGATAATCAATAATATATTATATTTTCCAATTTTGGGCTTCTTGTGGATCTCTTGATTGGGTTCCTGGCATTAGTGTATGTATATCAAGACAATACATGTTAGTTGTACTCAATGTGTAAATAAAATGGTAGGTGATCCAATTTGATGAAACATGTCCATTAATTCACCATGACATTTTTCCCAATATGGCCTTGTACCCCTCAATGAGGTTCTAAACTAAATGAAATGATCTTCTAGATGAGAGTGGGGTACACTATTCTTATAACTCAATAATAGTATTCATATAACTCAATTGATTGTATGTCCTTTATATTTATATTGGCCTCTAGTTTCATGTGTCACTTTTATGATTGGGTTGGCATAGGACCTTACCATTTATTCAAATCATGTTAAGTTTATAAGTTTTAGTGGTTATGCTCTAGGATCCATATTATTTGATGCTAAAAATTGATGATAACCTTTCTCTTATTGACATATATTACATATAGGATCTTCAATGGTTCAAGAAACATTTATTCTAATATAAACTTATTGAAAAATATATAACGTACTTGGTGAAGAAATATTATCTGAGACATGTTAGAAAATCAGTTGAAATATTTTCAAATATCTCCCAACCATTCTATTGGGACTATTTATATTTTGATTTCTTTCAATTTATGTATCTTGGATTTTTATTTCTTATTTTAAGTTTTAAAGTTGACTCTTCTTCTAAGTCATTACTTTCCATTTTTCTTGTTATTTTAGGTTGAGATTTTCTTTGTGCTTGTATATTATTATTTTAAGCAGTGTTTACAACATTGAAATGTAGTATCTAGTATTTGGAGCACATGATCTATTGATATTGAGTTTGGTTCTTTAGAATTGATGTTAAAAATATGAATCAATTACTAATAGTTCCTTTGTGATTTTTCATGATGAATTGTTTATTTATGTTTTCTTTATGCCTCAGTTAATTGATTTGAATGCATTTGTCTTTGTCATCTTGTTCTTAATACATATTATTCATCTTGAGATGCTTGTGCTTGAATATTTATCATCTTATATGCATGTTTCCTATTTTATAAATTTATTTATTTATTTTTTAATTCCACTATGCATTCTTGAAATATTTGTCTATCATTATCATTTTAAATTTTTATTTTTTCCTCTTTTTGCACATTTTTCAATTATTTTTGTCTTTTCCTACAATATTGTCTTTGATATTCTCTCTATTTTTATCTTTGATATTCTCTTTGTTGTTATTCATTTTCTAAATTCAATTTTGGTTGAGCCATATCTACACAAAAAATAGGTTTTTACCTTGCTTAAAATATTATAGTTCATTTGATCATTGTTAATTTTAAATCATTTTTTTCAATCAACATAATATTTTCATAAAATTATCCATTAATTACAACTAATAAAAAAATATCACTCAATAATACATTAAATATTATATAATTATCATTTCCATAGAATATTTATACTTTAATAATTAAAAAACTACACATTCTTAGTAATTACAAAAATATATATTTAACTTCTATTTAAATTTATAATTCAAAAACAATTCAAATTCAAAATAACATATCATAATAATTTATAAAATTTCAATACAATCATTCCAATAGGAATATTCAATTTTCATATAACATTGATATTAAAACTAAAATGGACCGTTTGAGTGGGAAGTGCAGCACATATATTTGAGTGGGAAGCACAATGCATATATTCTTGGTATAATGTATGGGAGCATCATCATAGATTTAAAAAATGGAATTTGAGCACATATATAATAATAATAATAATAATAATAATAATAATAATAATAATAATAATAATAATAATAATAATAAGTGGTGTGGGCTATTTAAAGCCATTCTCTAAATATAATATGATTGAATTTATGAAAAAAAAAGATTTACATTTAAAGATGCTAATTTTAAGTTATGTTTTTCATAATTTGAAGGTATTTCCTAAAGTTTTAGTAATGATCTAATAAATAGATAAATATTTAGTGATTAAACTTTCAATAAAATAATGGATTCAACTTACTCAAACCCATGTAGAGTTATAAATAACAAAGTATATGAATAAATTTTATGTTGGATTTCAATTTTTGATTTTTGTAGCCATCATCATTTTTTATAGCACTATGGACATATATATATGGTTTGAGTTAAGGATGGATTTTTAACATCATATAAATTTTGAGAGGTGGGGTTGAATAAACACAATAGAGGGAATGGAGATTTTGCATGGTAGTGGTGGAATAATGGCTTTAGTAGTATAAAAATAGTATAAAGTGAGAGGGGTGGAGTCACTCAGATAAGACAATAGTAGAGGAGAGAAAAATGCATCCCAAAAGGTGGGAGAAAATTGGTCTTCATTTGTGTAAGGGTTCTTGACCTGATTAGACAAACTAAAAGAATTTTTATGGGATAAAAGATGTACATGTTGAATTCAAGGATAGGGTAGAAGCCAATGAAATCTAAAATTAATTTTTTTATTTTTATTTTATAAATTTAAACTCTAATTATTTCAATGAATTTCAGCTTATATTCTAAGAGAGGAAGAAGAAGAAACTAGATACAGGTATGGTAGAAGAACCTATTTGGTTGTGCATGCATTAAATCAGATGATTGTAGAGAGATCCTTTTTAGCTCGGGAAGAATGAATTTCAAATAAGACAACACTAAAGCGAATGGTTGGTTGATTATATAGCTAGATGGATTGCCTAATGCTATCTAGATCTTGGAATCAAGATCTTCCTTGGGGGATATCAATCCACACATTTTAAACAATTATTTTTATAAAATATAATATAAATTACTTGCACCAATAATTAATAGGTACTAAAATTGAAAACAAGAAATGCTTGATAAAGAAATAGAATAAAATGACTAATATAAAAATAAGCAGGTCAATACTAATGATAAATAGGCTGGGTGTGGTTCATAAAAGAGGTTGGGACTCTATGAATAGGAAAACAAAAAGAAAGTTAGATTTGGTTGAGGGTAGATGGGTGAAAATGGATTGCTATTATTTTTTTCCATAGTGATCGTCAGCGGTTGGTATGACCATTAGTGGTTGAGGTAACCATCAGTAGTTAGATAGACCATTAGTGATCAAGCTGACCATTTGTGATTATTATATGTTGGGTTTGGGTGATGAAAAGGATATTTATATAGGTTTACAAAATAGGATTTTAAGAGATTAGCTTTGGTTGGGCTGATTACAAAATAAAAATAAAGTGACTGAATAAGTAAAAATAGATATGCATCTTGCTGGTGGTTGATTAGGTGAACAATTAAAGTAGATTATTGATAAAATATTTGGTAGAGTTTCACATGATTTTAGTAGAGTAACGGTACTTGGGTTTTTTTTTATAGATGTCAATAATTCAACTCTCTATTATGATGGCTAGATCATTGGGTTGTTGGAAAAACACCTACAAAATAAAATCTAGATACAAAAGCTCTTGATAGTTGTGAATAGGTATTTTATCACCTCTTACCCCTCTCTTATTATAGGAAGGAAGGAGAGGTACAACAATACATTAACAAGAGATCCAACTTGCTGACTAATTTTAACTTTGACATGCATGGGTTTTCACATGAATTAGACAATCTAGTTATAAAAAATCAAGGTAGAGTGAAGGGTCAATTAAGTTACTTTAAATAGTAGAACCTAACCATCAATAATTAGGTTGAGTGTCAATGGTCAAGTGTCAAGGTCAAGTTGAGTTAAAGAGGTGGGTTTAGTCAATAGGTCAATTTGACTAGGGTTAGGTTAGGTTTCCAGTCGAAAGGTCAAGTTGGGGCCCTAGGGGGTCTTGAAGTGGTATAGGGAAGTTGAAAAATTTAGAACCATCATGTGTGGATTTTTAGTTTCTACATTTTGCCACTTTTTTATTTATTTTGCATCAATGAGATGCAAAACAAAAATGGATTATGGTTCAAAGGTTTGGTTACCTCGAGTATAGGAGGAGGTGTTCCCCCTCAAACTGGGAGTTGATGAGGTAAAATAGAATTAGGTACAAGGTTGATAGGTGGTGAAGGTGATGATAAAAGGTAGATGTTAGGTTGCTAAATGAAGAATAAACATGGACATATAGTGAAAAAAAGTACAATAGCCAAGATCATGCATTGACTAGGTTGCCATAATTAGTAAAAATAAGGGTTAGTGCTAGAAGGATAAGTGATAAGTGGACCACATGAGTGTATTTAGGCATGGTGGTTGGGTACACTCATAAATTCAAGTATCCTAGGTAAGGTTAATGTTTCCATGGGTATCCAAGGTAGGAATTAATCCTAAGAAAACACAAACTAGTTAGGTAAATTCATGGCTATCTGAGGTAGGAAGTGCTCTTGAGAAGACACAAGTTGGTTGGGTATGCATAAGGTAGTATGAGTTCAAAAATAGGTCAACATGTCAATTTTTATCATTACAGTCAAAAGGACCAGGTACGATAATCACAAAATGTGCACATGTTAGGCCAAAAAGGATAAATGGTAAGCTGATGAGGTGGTTGGTATGATAGGTGGAAAAGGTAGTCTCTATGGGTGGGCACTGAGTATGGGTGCCAAAAATTTGAAAATTTGGTTAGTTGGATAAATTTTAAGACCTTAACTATCGATGGTTAGGGTTCATAGGGTTAATCATCAATGGTCAACTTGACCATCAATAATTAGGGGGAAAACCCTTAAAATTGCAAAGATAAAATCACTGAGTCATTTTCACTCATTTTTATTTTATGACTTCTACAACTTTCTTTTTTGGAATTTTATGCAAGAGTGCTAATGAGGCCATTAATAAGTGGGTGATTGGGTAAAGTTGATTGTTAATTTGACTAAGCTATAGAGAGTAAAATAATGAGGATGTAAGGTGGGCATAAACGAGGATGGATAGTGATTTAGGTAACAGGTCTATGGATTCCACCTTGATGATATTTGAGGAATGAGGTAGGGGATACTTTTAAATTGGTATATATGATGTGATTTGGTATTTAAAATGGTTTGGTTGCTTCTTGATTTATCATTATTTTGGTGGGTGAGTTTGGGTTTAACCTAGGTATTAGGGTTTTAATGTAATTTTGGTTATTTTATGGGTGAATTTGAAATTAGGAAGGGGTAGTTTAGTTAGAATAGGGTAGGGGTAGGTATTTATTAAAATTTGCAAATATTGGTGGTGTCTAGGTATGTTTTAGGTAGACTAGGTTTGGGAGTTTTCAACCATTAGTCACACATAGTGACCATAAATGGTCATCTTGATAGTCAATGGTTGAGGACTGTAGGAAAAATGGTCACCTGACTATTGACACTCAAGCTAAATGGTGAAAAGGTTAAGTTTAAGTTTATGGATTTTAATAGTTTTGAATGGTAGCTTATCTTATTGATTCTAATGATTGATGGGTAGGGGATTTTAGTTAAGATATAGGTGATACTTGATAAGAGTGTAAGGTGAAAATAAGATAGGTTAAGTATTTGGTATAGGAAGAAAGTTGTAGTTATAGGTTGCAGGAAGTAAAGTATGTAAGAAACAAATAATATAGAGGACTATGTTTTTTTTCTAACAAATATTATAGGCATGAGAGGAGATATATATGTGGGATTAGGTACCTTACATATTTCTAGAGATTCATGGAGGGATGACCATAGTAGATTGGGTTTGCATGGAGGAAGTGGGCCTTGGGATGTGGTGATGATCATGGCCCTCATTAAGAGATGGGATCCAACCATGAACACCTTTCTTCTACCAACTAGTGATATGATGATCTTGCCAGTAAATGTGCAAGATCACTCAGCTACCCATATGGGGTGATCTGATATATCACATTGAGTAAGAGGAGAGAGATATGTTATTAGAGATATTATATGGAGATGATCATGAGTTAAATAGATGGCACATTATAGGATTCATCTACACTCCACTCTACCAGAGGGTGAGGGGTGAGAGGAGACTACTTATGATGATGATGATCACAATATCATGATTTTTAGTTATAGATTCAAGTAGAAATAGGTTTCCCTATGTAATATTGGGGGTATTATTCAAGATGTTACTAGGCTACATAATGTTTTTTTGGGTGCCTATTATTCTAGTTTAGATATATAAGGAGATATGGGGTTTCAGAGCTCATAAGAGATATGACATCAAAATTAGGTTTATGATACACTACTAGGCATATGAGTACATTTAGGTGCTCCAATTGGTATGGATTACATGGGAGGGTTACACTTAGATGGAATTTTGATTTGGATTCATGTGATGGAAAGATAGCTTTTCCCTATCAAGAGTAGGTGAAGGTGTGCATGATAAAGATTGGTTTAGAGGTGCCCTAGATGCCTTGGTTGTAGGTTATGTTATTTAGAGGCCATATATCAAGTTTATAGAGTGGGTTGGATATAGAAGACACATTATCCTTATAAATTTATATGTGGATTATTGTTAGGTGGGATAGGGAGGTAGATATCATCCCATTTAACAAGGTATAGAGGTAGTTTGGCCTGGTGAAAGGTATCCCAGGTCCATTTACTAGATATAGGTGATAGGATGAAGAGATACTACTACCTAAGCCATATCTAGTCCTAACATTTTTAGATTGAGAAGAGTTGCCAACATAGCTAGAGATAGATGATGCAATTTTTATTAATGGTTACCTTGTATGGTACTAGGCTCTTTATGTGGCAATAGATTTTGGTCATGATGGTAGGTAGCCAATGGATATTGACCTATCTAGTAGATGTGGCCAAAAGTCATAGGTATAGGGGGCTGCCCTAGGTGCATAGGTAAGAACAACACTAACCATAACATAGGATTAGGTGGTAGATTTACAAGGTCATCTAGCTATAACACAAGGTCAAACAGCTATGATTATAGGTGAGAGGAACTAGGATAGAGCTACACTAGCCTTGGTTACCTAAGAGAGAGACTCTTTGAGATACACTAAAGGATGATCCATATCACCTTTAGGACCATTGGCCACTATCACCATGGTATAATATCTAACCATAGTGAAGGAGCTACACTACTATGAGGCTATAGTCTTGAGACATTATCTTGATGAGCCCCAATGGGGTGAATACAAAGCTAGTTTGGTAGGTGGTGCTAACATGGAAATAAAAATTTGGTGGGTTGATTTTATAGGTAGATAGTTAGTTAGTTCAAGAGGATAAGCACTAGGAGGTAGTGGTGCCCTAAGAGACAGTGATGCCCTAAGGGCATTGTTTATGATATGGTTATGGGATATTATATTTTGTTGTATTTAATTTTGATATTGGTCTATGAGCTGATATGGTGGGATGTATATTTTAAGAGAGATACATCTATATTATTGTATACATTGTGATGCTATTGATGATAAACTCACAATTTATACATATGTTCATTATGTATTGCTCATGGTTCATGGTTTAATTTGATGGTTATGGTGTTTTGTTCATATTGATCATTGATGATGTTATATTGATTATGGTTGTGATATGGATATGGTTAGGCTCATGTGGAATCACCAAGATAGGCATGTGATGAGATTCATTTTATTTATGTATGGTGATGATGATGTATATGATGATGTTTAGACATGTGGTGAAAAATATTTCATTTGCTCATTTGTTTATGGATGTCATGTTGTTGATATGATGTGATATGATTATGATTATTTTTATGGACATGGTTTATATCAATGATGTTTGTTTTTGTTCATGATATATGTTGATATGATGTGATATGGTTATTATTATGGTCATTTTACTTAAGGTAAAACACATAAAGTACATTGGATAACAACACTAGATGTCAGAAAAATAAGATAATCAAGAGATAAATATCTAAGAGAATATATCAACCAGTTATGAGATGATACAAAGAGGGAATGATGCTTATTTTTTGATAAGGACTAAAACAAAACTAAATTCAGACTAGTTTAAGGAACATAAGCCCTTAAAATGATTCTAGTGTTCATTAATTGGTTAAAAGTTGTCTTGATTACATAATGTCAAGTGAGCTCAAAATCCCTTGCTTATAGTGTAAAAAGGGAAGATGGATGAAAACTAAACCTTATTATGAGACTATAATTCCTCTCTTTGAGGTTACCAAAGAGTCTACATAAACAATCTTATGTCATATAAGGTGTAGACTGATTGATGCAAGAAGCCTACTAATGAGAGTTGATTATATCTTTAAAAATTATTTCACTTATGAGAGCCAATTATGGCTTTCAAAATTCATTTAATTTTTCTTGATAATAGGTCTTTTGATTATTGTATTATGTGTGAGGGTTGGGGAAGCTGATAGGAGTGGGAAGATTCTACAAAATTACTATACTTTGACAAATGCTTTACTCAACCATCCTTCTAGGGAGTGGTCTAGGTTTGTGTGATTTATTTAGTGCCTATTGATAGTTGTCCTCCAAGGGATTAGTCTATCTTTCTTTGAGTAAATTTTATATGTTTTAGTAGTTTTCCTTTAAGGGAGTAGTCTTTGAAGGATAGGAGTGACCCATGATTATTTTTGGTTATGACTTTATTTCTTATTATTTGATTTTTCTTGACATAGACTTGATTATATAGGCTTAAAGGTTGGCCTTGATGAAAACAAAACTAAAATCACAAGAGGGTTTATTAGGTGTAAAAAGGTTTAGGTGACAATGATCATGGGAATCCATCCTAGGAAAGGGGTAGAAAGTACCATGAGAATCATACCTTGGGTAGAGCCATGCTACCCATTTTCAAGATTAGGTTATGATTGTGATAGATAATCACATGATTAAATTTTAATTAGTTGTCCCTAAAATAGGTAGATGAATATGGTTTGAAAGAAATGGATTAGCCTAAGTTAGATAAAAGGTGAGGTTTTATCCTTTTTAACAAAAGAAATGATGCAGATATGAAGCATTGAGGGGATTAGGTTCTAGGTTGCCTTCAAGAGAATATAACTGGTAGGTTCTTGATCTATAATTATGGGTTATAATATAAGGTCCAAGCTAATTGAAATCAAACTTGCCACAGTTGATTTTTTCCATATTGGTGACATGTTGGTTTTATTTTAATACAAGGTCTTTGATGTCAAATCATTTCACTTTAAGGTGTTTCCCATAGGTACATTTGATGTTCTCTTGATAGACATGAAGATGGGTAAGGGTACCTAGGAAATGCTCATCAAGTAGCTCAATCTGGGCTAAATGGTGTTGATGATAATCATATTTAGAAATGATATCATGTAAGGATATATAAAGTGAATGAATTTTGACTTCAAGAGGTAAAATAGCCTCTGCTCTAAAAACAAAAGAGAATGGGTTAGCACCCATAGGGGTTTAGATGCTAGTACAATATGCCCATAAGGCAAAGGGGATATTCAAATGCTAATCCCAACTAGATGCATTGACCATTTTAGTGAGAATGTTGTTAGGAGTTTTGTTAGAGGCTTCTATCTATCCATTAGCTTGAGGGTGATAGGGTGATGAAAATTTGAGCTTGTTGTCAAATGTGTCAAAAAGACCTTAGAATTGTTTGTTTTTAAAATATTTTCCATTGTCGATGATGATTTTGCAAGGAACATCAAAAAGGAATATGATGTGATGATTGATGAAGTTGAAAATATTTTCAACATTGGTTGAGACACGAGGAATAGCCTCTACCCATTTGGTAAAATATTCATTTGTAGTGATGATATAATGGTGTTTCTATGAATAATGGGGCTTAATTTCACTAATAAGATCTAGAATCCATTATGAGAAAGGATAGAAATTAGTGGATACACAAAGACTATGGTTAGGTATGTGATGCAAATTAGCATGTTGTTGACATTTAACACACTTTTTCACATAATCAAAATAGTCTTGGTTAAGGGTAGGTTATTAATATCCAAGGAAAAGGATGTTTTTAGGCATGATGAGGCCACTAAAGTGTCCCCCACATATCCCATCATGCATTTCCTTGATAGCATGAGAGGCTTTGTGACTACATAGGAAACAATATAAGAGACCTTCAAAGCCATATTTATAAAGAATTACCCCCATAATGGTATAACATGAGTTATTCTATAAAAATGTTCTTTGATCATTCTTGTAAATACCATAATGAATGATATCAAGGTTAAGATAGTCAAAATTTTGTTGATACCAAATATCAGGATGGGTCTCTTCCAAATTAAAGGTGGTGGGAGAATCTAGTTTAACATAAGAGGGTTGGGTAAGTAAGAGTTAGAGGGTGAAAATAGGATATGAAAGGAAAGCGAAACCATGGTATCAAAAAACTTGTTGATAGATCATGGGGTGGATTGGATATGGTAGTGTTTAAATGATATTAAGAGTTGATCAACTAGTTGTTTGTACTATTGGAAAGAATAATTATTACACTAGTAAGAGCCATTGATTTGATTATCCACAAGTTGAGAGTCACCATAGATGTTAATCATTTTGACTCCCAAGGCTAACACAGTTTGAGGTCCTATGACTAAGGCTTCATATTCAACCATATTGTTGGTACATTCAAAATATAGCTTGAAGGATAAAGGAAGAGGTTCACTATGAAGGGGGATAAAGATGATGTTCACTCCCCCACCATGTTGACACTTTGATCCATAAAATAACATTGTCACTTAATAGGTGAATTCTTCTTGAGAGAGGGTCATGATGGAATCATTGGGAAACTGAAGAGGAGGAGGTTAGTTTTCTACTAATGGTGCTTTATCCAATTGATCAGTGATGAATTACCTTTAATTAAATTCTTCTAAGGAAAATAAAGGTCAAACTCAACTAAAATCCTAATCCACTTGGCCATACATTAGTTTTGGTATGGCTTGAAATGCATATACTTGAGTGGGTTGGTATTGGTTATGACATAGGTTTTGTGGTTAAGAAGGTAGTGGTGGAGTTTGGTGGCCAAAAATTCTAAATATAGGAAATGTTTCTTGATATGGGTGTACTAATTCTCATATTCTATAGGCATGTGGCTAATGTGGTAGATGACTTTCTCTTTGTGTTGTTCATCCTGATGAGATAGCATTATCCCCAAGGAGTGGTTGATGATGGAGATATATAGGTAAAAAGGTTGATCATCCTTGGGAGGGGTGAGGATACATGGAAATAAATGGTACTTTTTAAATGAATTAAAGGCCTTTTGATAGTCATCATTCAACCTGAAAGAGACATCCTTATTTAAGAGTGATGGAAGGGTCGACATTGGTTTGAGAGCTGAGAGATAAAATGATAGATGGATTAAAGCTTCCCTTGAAAACTATGGAGTTACTTGAGGTTTTTGGAGGAAGAATGTTGAGGATGGCTTTGATTTTGGTAGGATCAACTTGTATTTCCTAAAAGGAGACAATAAAGCGAAGCAGTTAACTTGACAATTCCCAAAATTGCACTTCTTGGGGTTAAGGTAGACATGGTAATGGATGACTTGCTAAAATATAATTTTGAGAGTGTTTAAATGATCCTTTATGATATTTGGATTTCCCAAGAAGGTCATCCACATAGTCCTAAATAATTTTGTGGATAAGGTCATGGAATATATAAGTTATGGAAAATTTTTAGGTTTCACCAGTGTTCTTAGTCTAAAAGGCATGACCCTTTAGCATAAGGTCCCCCATGGGGTGATAAAGGTATTTTTGTGTTGATATTAAAGGGAAATTAGGATCTGATTATAACCTAAGAACCTAAACATGAGAGATAACATCTCATGGCTGACTGTAAGATCAAATAGCTAGTCAATGCTAGGTAGAAGAAAGTCATCTTTTTGGCAAGCAAGGTTGAGGTCATGAAAGTCCAC
Organism: Torreya grandis; assembly: GCA_037957365.1. NCBI lineage: Eukaryota > Viridiplantae > Streptophyta > Pinopsida > Cupressales > Taxaceae > Torreya > Torreya grandis. Next base: position 1,740,435 of record JARHVA010001155.1, on the reverse strand, counting down.
ACAAATGCATAGTCCCCCTATGGGTTTGGTGATAGGGATGATGTTTGAGACCCATTAAGGGTAATCAATAGGTTGAATAAAATTAATAGATAAGAGACATTAAAGCTCTTTTTTGACAAGAAGGGCTATGTGAGGGTGCATTCATCAAATTTTTTGTTTAATGACCTTGGCATCATCATTGGTGATTACATTTTGTGTAGCTATGGAGGGTTTAATTTATAGCATATTGTTTTAAGACCAAGTAAATGCTATGCTAAATTTTTTTTGGAAAGAGTTAAAGTCTCAAAGCTCTTTGAAATTCAATGATTAGCCAATTTTGATAATGTGAAGGTTATATGGAATGCCCATGTTGATATCCATGATGGATTAATTCAACATGGTATAAATCTTAGGAGGAAGTGATTTATGGATGGAAGAATCTAATACACCAAGTTAGGTGAGAATATAATCATCATCTTGACACTGAATGATATTAATAGTAGGAGAGTCGTCTCTTATCATCTTAGGATGGGTCATAGGAATGGTTATGGTTTCCCTTTCCTTTTTATAAGTCAGGGGTCAAGGGCTAATCATGTTGATGAAAAAAATTTAGGTGTCATGATGTCATCATCTTCATCGTTAGGTGGAAAATAGGTTGGTGAGGAAGGGATGTCTTCCTCAACAATGGTGGTGATAGGTAATTTGGTTTTCTTTATGGGTGGAATGAAGCTAGGGCCATGTTTCTCATGAGAACTCATGCGGCCCATGTTCATATCACCTAATACCAAATCCATTCCAAGCACATTAGTAGAGGTATGTTTTGGAAATATATAATTTATCTAGATAGTAGAAGCTAGAGGTGAATGGTTGAGGTGAAGGAGAGGTGATAGAGGTGTAAAGGGGTTTGTTGAGTCCCCCATAGATGAAATGGGTTTGATAGTTTGTAGATCCAAAAGGGACAATGGGTTAGATATTTGGGTCATAACTAGGTTGGTGGTCAAGTTTCACATACTCTTGGGGAGTAAGGAAAGCGTCAAGGGTAAGGAGGCAATATTCCACATGTGAAAGACATTAGAATGTGGAATCAAAGTGGTCTATGGTGGGGATTATATCTAAGGGGACTGATGAACTAGTAGATGCCTCATTGGTTAAAGGATATATGGCTTCATCCTTCATGATTGAGGGATTGTCTTTAGCTAATTAGGGTATGCTAGATGGAGGTAGGAGGATGTCATTGGGTTGATAAGTCATGTTACATGATGAAAAGGTACTTAGGTTATATTTTATAGTAACAAGCTAAACTTTGTCCTCAAATTTGATGCAATGATAAAGGGTAGAGGGTACACAACCCATGGATTGGATCCAAGGTCATCTAAGTAAAACATTATACGAGAATTCACCTTCCACTAAATATAAGATTTTTGAGAGTATGTGAGGCACTAAATGGATATGAAGGACAATAGTCCCTAGAGTAGTGGCCATGGTATTTTTTAAGGATTGGAGTATGTGAACCACTCTTTTAATTTATTTTAAGGGGTTGGATTGAGAGGTACCCAAGATAGATACCTTGGGTTTGGCTAAAGGTGAAGGTGTTTGAATTTGACTTGTTTTGGAGGTGAAAGATGGGTATGTCCATGGGATGGACACTTTACCCTTCCCCTTATCCTTCTATTATGATCTTGTGACCACATGGATAGTATAGACTGAGGGATGAGTTGGGGTAGGAAATTGGTCTGATTCCCCTCACTCTTAGGTGGGAGTGGGGGAGTAGATAGGCATTGGGTATTGGTTTTTTTTGGCTAGTTTGGTAGAAGTATTATGGGAAGTTCATCTAAAAATAGATCATCCTCATCATAGAGTTGATAGATTATGGTTTGGAAAGCTTTACAACTCTTCATTTCATGCCTAGGTGTCCTATGATAGATTGATACTTGGTGATCAGTATACCATATGGGTTTTGGATCAAGAGGCTCAAATGATTTGATAGGAGGTAAGGTCAAGAAATAATCTTGTAATAACCTTTGGAAAATATTCAAGTAAAACTCAGATAAAGGTAGTGAGGGTCTAGAGGTTTTGGCCTTGGTTGGTGAGATGGAAGTCCTTTTAGAAAAGATCTTGGTGGTGGAGGTCTTGGGTAAGGTGGAGTTATTAAATGATGATCTTGGTTTAGATAAGGGAGTTAATAAGTTGGAGGTATGAGATGTCAAGGTAGCTAGGTTAGTTATTGATGGCTTAGGAAAGATGAGCATGTTATAATGGAAGAGTGATGGGGTAACCAAAAGTGGTGGTTGGGTTTTGGTTGAAATAGTTTCCTTATTAACCAAAGTAGAGGGATGAGGGCCAAAGATAGAGGAAAATATTTAAGGGGTCAAAACTCTAGCCTTCTATTATTTTTGTGGTTTTTTCTCCTTTGTTGACATAGTTTGGTGCTTGGTTAGTGGGTATGGTGAGGTTAGATCTAGTTTCAAAGATGGGTGATTAAAGATCTGGGTTTGGAAGAGGCCAAGGTTTTTAGTTGGTTTGGTTGAAGTGATAGATCTTGATTTGGTTATTTAGGATTTAGTTACTTTGAATGGTTGAGAGATGGTAAATTTGGTAGAGTTTTTTATTGGTTTGGTTGGTATGATAGTGGGTTGGATAATAGAAGTGGTGGGTTGGTCCATCAAAGTTATGGTTGGAGGTTCCTATTTGGTGATGTAAAGGATACCCATTTTTTTCCAAAAGGTGGCTCAATCTATGTTAGGTTTGGAGACAAACTCTAATATCTAAACTAGTGTAGAGATGGTTTATAGATTGGTATTTTTCCTAGGGTATTAGGATCAAAAGATAAATCTATAGGTTGTGAAAGGGGAATGGTGACCTCATCCTTTTCCTCATTGAAAATATTTAAGGTTTGGATGTGTATTTCCTCTATGGGAGGTGAAAGTGTGGTGGTTTCTTCCTTAAGAATGATCTCCAAAGGAGGGGTGAATTTTTTCGAAATTGAGGGAGAAGGTAAAATGGTGATGGTTTCTTGCTTAGGTATATTAGTTGAAGGAGGGGTTTATATCTCCACTACCTCAATAAGTGGAGGAGGGGAAAAGGTTAATTATTTAGTTTGGGTATCCAAAGGAAGATAAGGTAACTCCACTACCTCAATAAGTGGAGAGGGCAAAGAATAGGTAGATTGGCAATAGGTTCTTTAGAAATGAGCATGTCAAGAACCATATTGATGGTATGGGAATCATGAGAACACTCAAATTTGTTGTTCTAATTTTTGGTAGGTGCATGATTGGGAAAAGTTTGTCTAAAAGTGTTAAGGGCTTGGTTTAAAGGTGCATTGGGGTTGTCCAACACAAGTTCCCCCTTATCAATGAGGGTTTGGATAATGTTTTTGAAGGTATTACACCTACTAACATCATGTCCAACTACTTGATGGAAAGCACATATGTATTTTTCATTATACCAACTAGGTGTAAGATGATAAGAATAGAATTGTTAAGGGGGTTTGATGGGAGGAATCTATATGATATTAGCCTTCAGTAACATCTCCAAGACTAAAGCATAAGCTTTTGTAAGTGGAGTAAATTATTTTTGATTATTTTGGTTTATTGTGTTTTATTTTGAGGAGTTAGAAAAGTTTTATTGATTAATAGATGGTGGAGGAGTGGTATTAATGAAAACTAAATTTCTAGTTTCCTTGCTTTTGGCATTGGTGTTAGTTTGGTTGTTTGGTTTAGAGGAAGGGGCCTCATTGTATTTGAAGGTAGAGTTTTTTTCAATTTTAACAATCCTTCATCAATGGCTCTATTTTATAGCTTACATGCCATGGTAAAAAATTTATAAAATGTTTTGAAGCTCTAGAAATGAAATGTAGAAGATATGTTATTGGCACATGCTCAAGAAAAAAGTTTTATTATTTTTGGTTGGGGTAAAGAGAAATAAATTTCATTGATTAAGCTTCTCTAGTGGGATTTAAAATCAGCAATAGATTCATCATCAAATTGTTGGATAGAGTAAAGGTTAGTGATGAAAACTTTCTTGGAGGTGTTTATTCAAAAGTGATCCAATAAAGTTTAGGCTAGCTAGGTGAAGGAGAAGAGAGAATGTTTGGTTATGGCACTATACCAATCTAATGCTAGATTAGATAGGGACATGGGGAAGGTATGATGGAGGAGGTCATCATCATAGGTGATAAAATAACATGCATGCCTAAATGCCTAGAGGTGATATTGGGGGTCCTATTTACTTTGAAATTTAGAGAAATTGAGAATTTCCCACTAAAGAGGATATGGTCTGATAGGGATAGATGGGTGATTAGGATTATTTTAAACCTATTCATATGATAAGATCATGTAAGCACCAAAGATGGATGACTCTAAGGTATTCATTTTATCCATGAGCATTTTCATCATATCTATTTGGGGTTGTGCACCTAAAAGGTTGTAAGGTACATATTGTTGTTATGATTGGGTGACATATTGATAATTGGTAGGAAGTTGAGGAGCTACCACATATTGATATGCAAACATATTGGTTGAGTGGATGTCATGTAGGGGTAGGTAGATGTAGGTAGTTGGGTAGTGGGTAAAGGAACATGTCCTTATGGGTTAGGTATGTAACCTAGGTTGGGTTGGATGGCTAATTTTTGGGAGATTAACGTGGGTTGGCTAGGATCTATAATTGGATTTGTAAGTAAAAGAAAGGTGGTGATATTTGTATCGATTGGTGGTAAGGTAGAAGTTATAGACACCACAAGATTTTAACGTTGAGTAGTGACTAATGGATTGGGGTTAGCTAAAGGAAGGTTGGAAATGATATTATTAGGTACCCCCATAGTGAGGGTAGTATAGGTGGTTAGTTTTTGGGTTATTCCTAGGGTAGAGGAGTTGTTGGTGGGGGTGGAAGCTATAAGAGTGTTAGTAGGTTAGGTAGGTTGGTTTTCCATAGTAATATCAAAAGGATTATTAGTAAATTAAGATATTTGGGTAGTCAATTATTGGGTGGTGACTATGGAAATAAAAGTGTTCCCCATAAGGTAGGAATTCATTCCATAAGGTGGGTCTACAAGTGGAATCAAAGTAGGGGTGTGGTGAGGCATGGTGCTAAGATAATGTTGAAGGGCCACATGGTTGTTATCTAATAAGGTGGTAAAGTATGTATCTAATTAGGGAACTACCTGATGGAAAGAAATAATTCCCAAAGGGTGAGGAGAGTATTATGGTTAAGAGATGTACTCTATGGATGAGGAGATATAATAGGTTGATTGGTTTAGTGATTAGTTCTACTCTGTTAGGTTCTTTCATTACTGGTGAGTTAAGACCATGTAAGATAAGGGGGAGAGAATACAAAAACAATCTCACCACTCAAACAAAGAGAAGACAATAAATTATAAATGAAATCAAACACACATGAGAATTTAAGTTAAGTCATAAAGTTTTTTTTAGTCTCTCTTTTGGCTTATATCTTAATATTTAAGAACCATGTGACTAAAATTGGCTTCTAGGGTAGGTACTAGAAAAAAGTCTATTTTTGGTTTTAGGTTGAATTTAGGATCTCAAAAAGGATTTGTAATGGAAATAAATACATGGATTGATATTGGATCCTACCTCCTCACTTATCATACCATAGTGATAAGGGTGTCGAGTGCTTAACCAATATATACCAATTTCTAGAGTTTATACTCAACCAAAGAGCTGAGTTGTTTATCCCCTTGGTAATGACCTCCAAATAATATTTTTGGAAATGGGTAAGTTTATATCTAGGTGATGAGATCCTAGTTGGGACTTATGTAAATTTTTTTAGATGTTCTATTGATGTAGGTGGTTTGTTTTTTGTGTGATACAAGTGATGTTATGATTGAATTACTTTGCTTTTATTTAACTAAGTGAGCTAAACTTGAAACCAACTAGTGTATGCAATTAATCTTTAAACCCAAAAGAAATTTTAATTTCATTTATGAGAATATAATAGGGAGAAGAACACCTAGATTCAAATAAAATAATCCCAAGTAGAGACTCAAGGGTCCCACCGGGCATGCCAAAATGTTTCAATGAATTTCAGCTTATATTTCAAGAGAGGAAAAAGAAATAAACTAGATATGGGTATGATAGAAGAATTTTTTTGGTTATGTATGCATTGAATTAGATAATTATAGAGAGATCCTATTTGGATTGGGAGGAATGACCGGTAAATAAGACAACACTAAAGCAAATAGCTGGTTAGATAGATAGAATAGTACTAGCTAAATCTCAAAAGAAAGAGCTTCCTTGGGGGTTGTCAATCCACATATTTTAAAAAATTAAGTTTATAAAACAAAAGATAAATTATTTTCATAAATAATAAAAAGGTAGTGAAATTTAATATAATAAATTATTGATAAATAAATAGACTAAAATGAGTAATATAGAAATAAGTGGGTTAATACTAATGCAAAATAGGTCAGGTGTGGTTCAAAAAATAGGTTGGGGCTATATAAATATTCAAACAAAAGGAAATTTGGATTTGGTTGAGGGTAGGTAGGTGAAAATAGGTTGTTATTATTTTATACCATAGTGACTGTTAGTAGTTAGTGTGACCATCAATGATTGAGGTGACTGTCGATAGTTGAGGTAACCATCAATGGTTAGACACACCATCGATGGTTAGGATGACTATTGGTAGTTAATATGTGTTATTTTTAGGTGATGAAAAGGTTATTTGGATGGGATTAGAGAATGTGATTCTAAAATATTAGCTTGGGTTGGGTTGATTGCAAAATACAAACAAAGTGACTAAATAATTAAAAATAGATACTCAACTTACTAGTTGTTGATTGGATGAATGGTTGAGGTAGATTGATGATAAAATCATTGGTGGAGTCTAACATGATTTAAATAGAGTAATGATACTTGGATATTGGCTAATGGATGGAAACACATTATCTCTCTATTGTGATGGCTGGATTACAAGATTGCTAGAAGAACACCTATAAAAGAAACTATGGATAAAAAATCTTTTGATAATTTTAGAAGGGTCCTTTCTCACCTCTTTCCCTTCTCTTATTATAGCAAAGAAGGAGAAGTGAAATAATATTTTTACAAGAGATCCAACTTATTATCTAATTTTAAATTTGACATGCATGGGTTCACACACAAATTAGGCAATCTATTTATAAAAAAAAAGATAGAGTAAAGGTTCAATTAAGTTGGTTTAGATGGTGGAACCTAACCATCAATGATCAAGGTGACTGTCAATGATTAGGGTGATTGTTTTCAATTAAGGGTTAAGGATAAGTTGGGTTAAAGAGGTGGGTCTAATTAGTAGGTCAAACTGACTAGGGTTAAGTTTATTTGTTAATTAAAAGGTCAAATTGGGGCCCTAGGGGGTAGTGAATTGGTCTAGGGGAGTTATGACATTCAAAACCATCATGTGTGGATTTTTTATGTCTACACTACTTTATATCCTCAACTGAAAGGTACATAATCATTTAAAATTTCAACTTTGAAGGGGTAAGCTAAATTATCCAAATTTATTTGGAATCAACTTTGAAATTAAATATGATATTCAAAAAAAGTGATGAGTTTTAGAATTTTTTTGTGTGTATACAATGTTATCTTCTCATAATAATAACCACACCATATCATGGCTCGACCAATCAAAAGAAACACTAACCTTAGCTGGAAATAGAAATTCTTATAGCTTTCTTGACCTTTTTGAATTTAGGTCAAGGTTATTTTTCATGTTTTCATTAGGATTGGATGATACCAGACAAATTTTATAATATAACCTAATTATCCTAAATTATTATCCAAACATATATGAATTCACAATTATAAACTGGGTCTAGAAATATAGAGGGACTTGTACAATTTACTTAGACATATGAAAAAATATACCCAATACAAATATTAAATAGAAAAAATATTAATAATAGTTAGAAATACCTTTAATTATTATTTTTGATTTTCATCTTGTAATCAATGTCTTTCTCTACTCCCATGCTCTTTATTTATCTTTGAATTTTTTCATTTTTTATTTTTTGTTTTTTTGGTTTACTATTACATATAAATATATTATATTTAGTTTATAAACATTGTGTCATATTTATTTTTATTTTTATTATAATAATTTATTTATATTTAAAATAATACATCAACCATTTTCCCTAAAATGATCATGACATCAGGCTCTTCTCCACCCCTCCTTCATTGTAGAATGCCTCTCAGTGTAACTAAATTTGATAACATAAGAAAGGGAAATTATAGATTATATTTTAAACTAAAGCCTTCATAGAGGATAAATATAAAATTATAATTTAGGTGGAAATTTAGGGTTTTTTCATTCAAATAAATGATTGGGTTCACCTAAATGTTTTGTTAATTATAGATTTAGGTGTCATAAAATATTAGAAATCTATACACTATCTAATTGTATAAAATATAAACATAAATTACTAATATGAATTGATATGGATATTGTTGATATTTCATTTTTTTAATTTATAATTGATAAATCAAGATGGTATAAGTGTACTTAGTTTATATATTAATTATTTTCTCATATAATGTGCCCATATACCTATAAACGCTTTGTACTTGGGTCTTTAGATACTTAGCCCTTGAAAGAAAGGCTCAAAACCTCCTTGAAATTTATAAATAGACTCTGACCTTTATGGTAATTAGAACTATGTAATGTTTATTTATAATGTCCTTGTGCATCATTTAATTATATAACTTCTTAGACACATGTTCATGTGCCTACAAATTTTTATTATGTGTGTGTTTACCTTCGGTCTTGTGTGTTGACCTATATTATCCTTACCATTCTATCTAGACTCTAATTATAGTTTTTACCACAAGAAAGCCTTTAGAAAATGTTTTTATATTATGGGTTTGAAAAACCTAACCACTTCCTAATGAATGTCTAAGAAGTTTTGACATTCCAATAATCTAAAGAGGACTCAAAACAAATGTATGTGTTCTACCTATGTGTGTATATGAAACATCTTGAATAATTTATAATGCAATGTGATGTTTTGATTTTTTAAAATTGGCATAATTCAACTTTAAATTTTATTTATTTATACTTTGCTTTAGGGATGATAATATAATGGGATTTCATATGTGTATAATTTTTTGATAATGTATCAATATATTTATATTATACTCATCATTTTTATAATTGATTTTAATGGAAACATAAATGTTTTACCTTAGGAAACATCTTAAAAATTATAATGCAATGTAACGTTTGTATTTTTTACACTTGGAACCATGAAACTATTAATTTTGTGCATTTAGACTTGAATTTAGGGATACTCATTTAAGGGGTTCTTAGATGCATATATTTTATTGATAATCTATCAATAGATATTTATTTGATTCATCAAGTTTCCAAGTGATTATTAAGGTAATTGCCAAGTCATGCCAAGCGAGTATAACATTAGTAAAGATTTGTATTTAGAGCCAACTATTTGTTATTTATCGCTATGATTGACCCATGAAACATGTCTATAATAACCTAAACTTCCCAATTTTAAAAATAACTATTATGTGTGCTTGGACACTACTGGTAGAAGAAGACCCATGTGGTAATAAACACTATCCAAGTATTACTGGTGATGTATTAGAAGTATGAATAAGTTATATAGATATGTAAAAGGTTTATATAGGATTATGATAGAGTCATGTTTATACTAACAGGATCATGAATATATATATTTCAAGAATATAGTTTACAAAGATAATAGATGCTTAGATAGATAAAGATAAAGTGTGCTCATGATTCAAATGTATGTGAAATGTCCGAGTATGTACAAGTATGTAAGGATAAGTGCACGGAGTAGGGGGACAATTTCTTAGACATTTTAGGTAACATGGTTTTGTTAATAAGTAACATGATCATGTTATTTAATTAATATGATTATGTTATTTAAATTATGGCTAGATAATTACTGAGCCATAAAGCAATCAATTTATTATATAACATTATCATGCTATTTTAAACAATAATATGATCACATTATTAAAATAATCACATTAATGTTATTTTTAATAACATGGTTGAATTAATAATGTGATCATGTTACCTGTGTCACAAAAAAAAATGAAAGCTAAATGCAAATTCATCATTTTTCATTCAAGTTTTGTTACTCTCCTCCATCTTCCTTGATTTTGTTTTGTGTGAGATAGACAAAATAATGATAGGAAGATTCTAAATTCATCCCAAGGATATGATAATCAATGACATCACCATGTAGAAGAGGTATGTGATAAAAATCTACACTTGTTAACCCTAATATTTCATTATTTAACCCTAAGTTCTAGTTATAATTTGTTTATTTTGAACAAACTATCCTTATAACCCTCCTAACCCTTCATATAAACCTCTTGTTCCTCCTCCACCTAACCTTCCATATAACCCTCCATAAAAACCTCTTGTTCCTCATCTTATCCCTCCACCTAAACCTCCTACAATTACACAAAACCCCCTGGTAGTTAGGAGATTCTAATTGACAACATTATGTGAAATAAAATTTAAATTAAATAATTAATTTGGATAATGAGAGATCCCACTTCCACCAAACCCCACTTTACCTATCTATATAATTACCTAGAGACCTTATTAGGTCAAATTGACTCTATAATGAGTCAAATTGATAGATGGACTTCATATAGGGATAGTGGTAGGGATTATTATGCTAAAAAATTGTTATCACTTTAGGTCAAGAACAAATAAATATCAAAATCCTCTATTTTTACCCTATTCATTGACCTAGACACCAATGCACCATATCTTGTAACTCCTAAACATTTTCCAATCCATATCTATGTACAAAAATTAATCACAACCAATTTTTGTGATCTATGGTGGATGGTGTTTGAATATCCACCATGTAACAACCATGAGGCCCCATTGTATTTTTTGAGGAAACTCTACTATGAGTTTTTTCTCAAATAGATTCCAAACTAATTTGATTTCAATGAGTTTTAGGGCCGAAGGAAAGGATCTATATAGGATCAGGTAGGTGTACTTCATACACCTAATTGACCTATGTGGATCGATATCAAAAAGACACTTGAGATTGATATCCCCTTTATATTTTAGCAAGTCATCAAGATCAACACTCTACATAATATTATTTTTCTCACTAATATACTCATTTATCATATGATTAGGCTCTCATAAAGTGATTCTAGAGATACACCACCTAGTTTGCATACCTAACCCCATCCTTATTTTTCTTATGGAGTTATGTTCATTAGAACTTATGATGATGATGGATTTGGTGGTTCAAAGGGATTGGATAATATTCTTATGCGTGATTAATTTTTGGCACACACATTTGGTATGCAGACATCATCCCCTAGATAGATGTAGGTATATTTTATATAAATGTCATGTTAAATTTAGGTTATATTTGAAAATTTAATTTAGATAACAATTAATTTACATAAAAATTGAATAATATATATGTCATTTTTTATATGATAAGAGGTGATGGTGCCTTCATCATCATAGTCAACATTTACAACATTTGATTTTTCATGACCATTATTTACATATTTGGATCTAACTATTGGACCATCCACTACTACATCTATCTTTGTTAGGATGACACAATTTACTTATATAGATGTATAATTTTGAGTTAATACTATACACTATGTATATTTAGTCTATCTCTATTTTCCTTTTGAGTTTAAGTTAAATTTTTTTATCATGTATCTTGATGCATAGGTTCTAAAAAGTTTCCTTGATATGGATGGAAACACACACTTACTTCTGCCAAATACCCATCTCTAATAGTTTCTTGTCCTTCTTTGTCTTCTATATTTAAACTCTTTATCTCTTTGATCACTTTACATTTACTATGTATTTCTTGTTCACTCTGACCTACTTAATGGCTCTTAAGCCTCTTTGTATTAATCCTCCTTCTCTACTTGAAGTCATTTTAATAATCAACTAAGTCTCTACAATATTTCTTTTTAACATCAACCTTCTTAGTTCATACTCTATTTTCATGTTATCTCTCTTTATCCTTTCTTTATTCCTTACAATTTTATTATGTGTTTTCATAGGTATGCATGCTACTTTTATTTTGTCCTTCCTCAATACTCAAACTATCATCTACCCACTCAATTACAGCTCATTTCATGCATACAACCATTCCACACAACCCCCAAGCTTAAACTCTTCACTTAACTATTCTTTCCTCTTTGGCACCTTCCTTATACTAGCCTTCTTTAAGTCTAACCTCCTTGTTCTAAGTAAACTACAATGCTCCCAACCAAACTAAACCCAAATTCAGATACCCCTTTACACCACATATCTCATGTAGGGACTTTTAGAATTTAACTCTCTTTGGAGAACACCCAACTCAACACCCCTCAGGACTAATTAGGTCTCCTAAACCTAATGAAAAGATACTAACTATGAAACCATACCATACAGAATCAAATTAACTTTAAATATTCAAAATTCTCTTCCTCTTATATAAATACATATTTTAATAAATTTTAGAGATGGTTTGATCATATTTGGGGTATCATGAACCTTTAGAAGTTGTTATGAAGTATCACAAACCATTAAGAGGAACCATAATAGTTTCAAGCTATGAGAATGGGCTCAGTGGTATTTATATAGCTACTTTTGGAAAATCCCACAAAGATCCCATGAATAATCTCATTCAAGATTAGATAAGGTTAGTTGACATGCAATGAGGATACTTATAAAATAAATAACACATATTCGGGGATCCTTTTAGGTAACACTATCTTTAAAATGAAGTTATTAATCCAAATATAGTCATATTCTCATTTTGAATTATGTCACCATTACCATTATACATAAATCCATGTTACCCTTGAAAATGGGTGAAAATAACAAGGTAATTTAAGGTAAAAGAGAAGAAATGTGCATGAAGGATAAAAATACAAGGAATTAGATTTAACAAGATTAAGACCCATCATAGTGGGAAAATGTAAAGATGACTCATAAATTTGACCCCTTTCTACATTACTTCCATATCAATTTATTCTATGCAATTTTATTTTGTTGGTTGATGTAACCACTAATTATATTACATTGAGTCCACCCAAATCAAATAACTTTCAGCCTAATTAAACAATTTTGATTATTAACCTACCTACAACAAACCCATAAATAATTTATAAATTTAATTAATTAAACTTTATTTTTCTTATGACTAAAGGCATACTCATAGCCATAATTAAAATAGTTGGATAAATTAATTATAATTAATTTCAAATAATATCAATGCAAACTTAACCACAACCTTAAGATTACTCATTGATTATTAAAACATCATCAATCATACTTAGTGGATCATTAACTTAATAATGCAACTCTAAGAGTCTTCTTAAACATAAAAGACCATGACTCAGGCCCCAACATTAAATTAACTTATTTAAATAAAGTTAATGCAATAACTATTTAAATAAATTTATATTTTTTAAAGTGAATTCATTTAAGACATAGTGATAGTACAACTTAAATCTTGCTTCATTTTATTACAAGATCTTATACATGTTTATAATATTTTATGATTAATTTAAGAGGTGTGGTTTCTAGGAAGGCATAGAGTTAGGTAAAGGAGGACTATAAATTTTGGTGATGACCTTAACTTCTCATGTTTGAGCCAAAAAATTGTAATACACATGATAATTCAAATGTAATATCTCATTATACCTTTTTATTTAGCCATGATAAAGGTCTAAATTTCAATTATAATACCTCATTACACCTCTTACTTTGGATATGACAAAGGTATAAAGGGTAGCCAATGTCTCTACTTAGCATTCCTTATGATAGAAAATATTTCATTCAGTATCAACAACTTGTATCCCCATTGACAAGTTTTTTGGGGGGGGAGGGGAGAGGGAGGAGAGAGACACCATTTGTGTTGGTACTAAAATATGTGCCAGCCTCAATAATTACACCTTGAAATTTCTTCCAATTCAACATCCAAATTATTTTCCAATTTTATTCTCTTGAGCTAAAACAAGAAAATATATTTAGATGGCTAAAATGTTATATATTGGATAAGGACCTCCCTTCCTAGACCTACAAGTAAAATGTTATTTACACACACCTTCATCAATAGGTGGATTCACCATGGCTCACTCCTTTCTATTAGTTGGGTGCTTTCCTAAAAATCACTTGTCATCTATATATTATAGATGAATGTGATATTAATCCATGTATTATATATATGCATGGTATCAATAATATATATATATATATATATTATTGATACCATGCATATAATATAAGTATGATGGTCATATATTTGTAGCTCAACCTTTCCCTAGTAAATATATAATGTTATTTTACTCTATCTAAAGAATCTTTACAAGTAAGGATAGAGTTCTTGATATGTCTCTTATTCCTTTTATCTCCCTAACTTTCCTTGGTTGAGGTGCTACTATTATTTCCACCTCCTACTCTTCCACTCACTCTTTATACATGTTTTAAAAAATTTATATTACATACAACATGAAAACTAGTTGTTATTCTTGGCCATTGCATGTTCTACAGAAGTTATACTTCCTTGATTCTTGGTTTACATTATCTTTTCATGATATGTACATTTTATGGTAGTTAAACTTCTATGATTCTTGGTTTACATTGTATTTTCATGATATGATTGGTTTCCATATATAATAGTTGATACTTTATATAAAATTTAGTGATACCTTATTTAGATGAATAGTTGATGGATCAAGTAGACACTCCTCCCTCTCTGTGAACCAAGACAAACATAGGCATTGTTACTTTAATGTCATCTACAAAGGCATCGACAGCGGTATATATTAACTTGTAATTTTGAATTTTAAAAATAGACTTGTTTTAATAATTTTAATACATACTCTAGGGAAAATATAACTTATGTAAATGTATTATGTATGAAAGTTTGTCCTATGACATTATGTAGTCTCATTCATATGATTAGTAGGGAAATTTATAAAAAAAAAATTATTTGATATGCTTATTCAAATAGATGAGATTGACATTAACTTTTTTGAGTGTGAAAAATAGATTAATTAGGATCATGACTTGTATTAATTTCATGTTTAAATGATTTTTTATTTTATTTTAAAATTAATTTTTTAAAAATTGGTTGAATGTATTTTATGTTAATTTTTTTAATAATTCTTGTATTTGAACATGTTCAGTTGTAAGAGAGCTATGAGTGTAGGACCCACTGTGGGACTTTGGATCATTCTAAGGCATTAGAGGGATCTCCATCTACTAAGAGGGAATCCCATGGAGAGTCTTCTTTGATTAAGGAAAAGAGAGAAAGGATATTTGATGAATAGGATGTCTTATATGAGATATACTTTTTTGTATGCTTATATGGTAATTTACACATTTTTGGCATTGTATATGTATATATGACTTTCACCCAACATTAGATACTATGTTGGTATATTTAATTATTTTTATGCATATCATGGTAATATATGTATTATTGACATTATATATGTATGCCTATATTGTGTGCCTATTATGGCAATCTATCTAATTTATATTCAATTTTCATTTCATTATGTGTTATGGTATAGTGTTCTTTTGATACTCACAATTATTATCTATCAGATCTCATATTTAATGTTGTGTAAAAATTATGATAAAATTTTTATTCTTTTCAATGTTATAAATCTCATATCTCCCATATTTTTTAAAATTAAAGTTTGTATTTCATTATGTGTAGTGGAAAAACTAATGACACTCTTATCACATAGGATAAAATGGCATTATTCTCTTTGTGCCTACTTATTTTACACTTTAAATAAACTTATTGGTGCCATTATATCTCTTAAAAAACTCTCACATTCATTTTCTAACTCATTTCATTTATTCCATTCACAAACTTCCTCTCACTCTTTCATTATCTTCTCACTAAGTAGTCCTCTTAGGTTTCAAGTTCCAAATATTGATATAGGTTTCATGATTATAATATATTATAATGGATGATATTTTATGATCATATCATACTTTATTTAACCTAATTCAAATCCTAAATCACACTTTAATACTCATTTTCACATACAAAGCTACTAATTACCCCATTAGGCTTGTAGCCTTTTTTTGACCTTTTCACTTTGTATGAAAAATATATCAACTCATCTAAATATAAAAAACAATTTCAGACCACTCTCTATTTTGATACAAATCTCCCTAAATTCACATTCTTTAATTCTCTCTGTAGGTACCTTTTCCTTTATAAGCCCTTGTCTAATTAGGCCTTTCTAGCCCTCCATTCATGAGACAATCATCAAAACCATACAAATCCATACTTTATGGATTAAAAACCACTTTAATATTTCTTGGGGCATCAAAATATGTTATAATACCAAATTTAAATAATTTTACATGATTAGAATGGGAGTTATAGGGATTTTGGGTTTCGAACCCTATCTGCCTATTTATAGAGGCCAAGAGGCTTCATAACTCACTTTATTTAGTTTTAAGTAATTTAAAAGAAACCTAATAACTTATTTCTGTATATTTTATTATTATCCACATTATCCAATAGGTAAGAGCCTTTGATCAACCTTCACTTGCTTAAACCAACTCAAAACATAGAACTCTATCACTCTTTAGTGGAATGTCTACACTTTAAAGGTTACTAAACCCCAAATAAATTATTGTCACAATGAATTTTCCTCCTAAAAGTTTTCATTATTTTTATCAATTTAAAAACCATACACTTTATCAACCATACACATCCTTTCATTGGCATACTAGCTGAATTTACATAGGGTAACTGAGTAAAATAGAGGTCTATTGTGATGGGTCTATTTATGTTCAACAGTTCCAAACTCCCAAGAGATATTCCTAGTGATTTTTAATCTCCTCCATTACACAAATTTATACCAACTCCATGGACATTTACCTTATTTAGGCACAAATAAACCTTTCTTATCATTTGATTTCAAAACAAGGCATTGATTGTCTACCAAATAGAGTGTTAACTATGTAAATAGGGGAACCTTTAAAATAATTGGGTAATGAATATTTGTTACTTGTTTTGAATCCAACCTAGACATACAACTGCTCACCATGAACCCTATATGAATTCATATGTGAATCTACTCAAATAATACAATGACTTTCTTGACATGAAGTTTCAAATAAATTAAGATAACACATTTTGGGGATTTTCATAGTCATAACAAAGTTCTCATCAAAGAATGTTCTCTTAGTTTCTCTCCCTTTTGGAGATCACAAAAACTAAACCTTACAACCTAACATGTATTTTATCTTACCTATAAATGAATAATCATTCTTCCTTATTGCACCATACTTCACCAATCTCATCATTTATTCTCTTCCTTGATTGTATCTTATAATCTCTTATTTAAACCTACCAATACACACAAAAGTGACTTGATCATGGCCTCTAGAACCTTTCAAAGATAATATACAAATTTATGACAATCCAATAATATTTCATGAAATATATATACATATAATCATTCCATATTTATTCAATTTTATCAATATTTATTACAAAACACAACCCATGAAAAGGACTAGATCATCTTCTTTTGAGAGTTGTGTTATCTTCTCTTCATTTCCCCATTTTCTCTTTGCCCGTAGAGCTCTCTCTCACCTCTCTCTCTTATCTCTATCCATTCTACACCAAAAAACACCTACAACTTACAATCCATCCCAATTCAATGTTAGTTTCGGTGGTTATATAACTTATTCCCTTACATGAAATATAAGGATAGTGTCAACATGACTAAACATGGTTCTTAATAGTCATCACCTTTATAACTTGGACATGACATGTATTAAACCCCCTTTTACATGACTTATGGGAAATTTAAATACAAATAATCTCACCTTATCATTTTAAACTATGTTTTTGCATTGCATTATATCATCCCCTAATAACACCTAATAGGTTAATAACTCAATAGGTTAATTACTCATTAAGTTTCTAAGTATCTAGATTAAGTTTTCAAATTTCTCAAAGTTTAAGTTGTGTATAAAAAACACTAATTAAATTCTTCCTAACTAAAAATTGACATTGAAAAAATATCCAAGGGGATGTACAACATCTAGAACTAGGTTATTGGCCTCCCATTAGGCCCAATAAATAAACCCACCACCCATTCCAGCCTCAAGAACGCCCTTCCCAATATAAGAAAAATGCATTTTTTAAGCCTAAGTTTAAACACCCATAAAATGAAAAATATAATTCATTTATATGAACTATTAGATCCCTATCCTGCACCCCAATGAACTTAGGTGTAATCTTGGAGAGAAATAGGTTGCACAAGTTGTAATGGGTTGTCCAAAAATGCAACTTTTTGGTAGTGAACAAGCAACTTCTTGAGCTCGAACTGACATTTCTACCTCGAAGACCTCCACCTCAAAATAAATAAATTTGATCAGGTAAAAATAGGAAAATACCATGTTATCACACCATCATGATGTTCAAATCCACTTGGAAGTGCATTTTCACTACCATTCTAGAGCACAAAAACACTAATAATAAATGTTGTCAAAGTTGAAGTTATGGTTGTGTAAATCTAGTTTTGATGCTTCCTGACTAAAAATTGATGATTTAAACACATTAAAATAGATGGATAAAATTTAGGACTAGGTTATTTTCCTCCCATTAGGCTTGATTGACAAACCCACCACCCATTTTGACCTCAAGAACACCCTTCCCAATATAAGAAAAATATAATATTTAGCTTAAGTTTAAACATGCGTAAAATAAAAATTGTAAGTCATTTCCATGAACCATCATATAAATCCAATTCCAATTTAATACCTTTAATTTCACCCTAGATAAATTATGTGGAAGCTTTGAGATCAATCCATTGGACAAGTTGCAGTGAGGGGTCTAGAAATATAACTTTTTGGCTGTGAACAAGAAAATTCTTGAGATCCAACAAGAATTTCTACATCTAAGACCTAAACATGAAAATATATAACTTTGATCACATGCAAATAGGTGAATTAAATGCTATCACACTAACAAAATGTTTAAATCCACATATAAGTGCATTTTCACTACCATTTTAGAGCATGAAAACACTGACAACAAATATTGTCAAAGTTTAAGTTTTAGTTATAGAACTCTAGTTTCAATTCTTTTTGACTAAAAATTGACATTTCCAATACATCCAGGGGTAGGATAACATATAGGACTAGGTTCTTGGCCTCTCATCAAAAATGATCACCAAAATTTAGAGTGGATTATGAGATTAGATTAGTTGAGCATTAGTCAATAAAATAAAGAGAAATGCATAAAGAACTAAACAAATCAATCCAAACTATTCATATGAGGATTTTTAATGATAAAAAGATACAAATTAAAGAAAGTAATCAATAATTACTTCCCAAATGATTCCATTACTCAAAGGCAGCTCGAAGCATATTCTCCTCTTGATCTAGAGCTTGAGTCTTTGTCAACAATGGCTTATGTGCTCCTCCATTACCTCAAGAACTCTATGCAAAACCTAGGATCATGACATAAAATATCTATTTTTCCTATCAATTAAGCTAATACAAATTCAAATAACATGATAATCAAAACACAAATGACTTATGGAGATATTTTAACATTATAAGTTATATAATATAAACTTAAAATGGTAGTGTGAGGCCTTCTATTTATAGATTTTTAAGATTGTTCAGGATAAACCATGACCATACATCTCAAGATTGAGATGTGTGACCATGAATTAATTTAATATTTTTAATTTCATCCATTAATATCTAGAGGAAAGAGGTATATGGGAGACAAGTCAATCATGATTATGTCCTCCACCAAATTCAAATATTTATTTGATATTTTGGAAAGTTAAATTGATGATACAAATATTTAAAATAAATTTCCATTAATTAAATATTCAATAATTTCCATGGATAATTAACTTAATCTCTTGATCTGAATTAATTAGCCTTAAACAAAAGTAGTCAATATTTGTGTAATTTTTGGAAATTGGTCACTAATTAATCAATATGGTCAAAAAGTCATATTACTAGGTCATAATTTGACT
The DNA here is from genome assembly GCA_037957365.1 of Torreya grandis. Lineage (NCBI taxonomy): Eukaryota > Viridiplantae > Streptophyta > Pinopsida > Cupressales > Taxaceae > Torreya > Torreya grandis. The sequence continues at coordinate 1,720,444 of JARHVA010001155.1, read as the reverse complement.
TGGGAAGAATTATAAGGTGATGTTAGATACATTAGAATTATATTCCCATTTAGGTCATTACCAACACAAAATAACAAAGGTACACGATGTGTACTAATAAATTAGAAGAAAAGAGTGATCTAGAACATGAAAAGGTTTGAATCAAAATGAATTGATCAAAGATAAGAATCACATAAAATTAACTACCCCATTTAGGGATACTTTGGCCTAAATCAACACTTGTAAATGACAAGTTCAAACATTTTTGCACATTTTAGTGATTTTGACCTAAATTGTGTATGTGAGTGAAATTCAAGTAATATTGACAATTTCAACATAAATGGTGTTATGAATTGGATATATACATTTTCCCCCTATTTGAAAAGGCATAGAAAGACATTCAAGTGAAGAAACATCTTTTCAAAGAAAAGAGTTATCAAGAAGAAATTAGAAATAAGCCATGATGCCCCCTCGAGAGGACAAACTAAGATGAAAGAGAAGGATGGAATCTTAAAAATAGAGGGAAATTGAAATATTAACCCATGGAATAGATCACATCCATATAAGATAATTCTTTCATGTGTGATCATCATCAATGATAAAAATACAATTATAGGTATAACGGGTCCTAAAGATGAGGGGAATGGGAAGGATTCAATCCATAAATGTAAGGGACACACTTGAAATACACCTAATTTGAGAGTACAAGATGTGTGCTTATGTCATTGATCAATCTCAAGACAAGTTGTACATTGAAACATTGCCATCATGTGAAAATTGTGGAGAACTAGGAAAAGGATAATGTAGTCCCCAAAAGATGATAATTATAAGTTATCCAAGAGAGTATATTTGATCATGAGAAAGTAGTTATGCCCCAATAGGTCTAGTTTTGATCATTGATAAATAATAAATAATGGTTTGCCCTTGTAGGGCTAATTTGATTTTGATGTTGTTCAAATGTTGTGCCCCAGTATGGGTGAGTCAATAAGCAAAATAACTCAAGGAAATAACCTATGACATAGATTAAAATGAGTGGGTAAAAACATAGATGTGATGGTATGAATTATAAATCCATATAAAACAAATCATACAATAATGTACAAAGTGATGAAAGAGATGAAAATAAGAATGAAAGATACTCGAGTTGATCTCAATAAAAATTGAGCACTACCTACATAGTCTAGTAAGACCTCAATCTGATGTATTTCTCCCAAGAAGTGGGATAGAATGGAATGAGGGATGAAGAAAATTGACCAAATATTTTATTAGACTCATGATGCATGTGAAGAGATGCAAATCAAAACATAGAGTCAAAGTGTTAAAATGCATGGTACCTAGATGCCTACTTTCATATCATGAGCCTATATAATGCATAATGTTCTTGAGAGATATTCATCAAAACTATGTTGATGTTTAAGACTTTGACACTAGAGCACAAAGTGCTTGTTATATCAAAATAGACTAGGAATAATAAATATGAATACCTTATAATGACATGGCATTTAAAATGCATGGATTCATTTTAAATGTGAACACTTATAACTAAGGATAATGGTAAAATAATGATCAAGACCAAATTCAAAACTATTTAGATTTAAACAAAAAATAAAAAACAAATAAAATGATAAACATAAATGAACCAAACTTAAATTAAGATATGATCAATTATAATTCTAGTAGGTAAAAGAATGTTTAAAAACAAATCAAGAACAACATGATAACATGAGATAAAGATATGAATAATCAAGATCTAGTGGACCATCAAGATGCACTTGGAAAAGTAAGACAAAAAAAAAGACCAAATAGGAAAGAAAAAGACAACAACAAACAACATTCAAATAAACATACACAAAATATTTTTGAGTTTTTTAATGTTTTAGGAATGTTTTTTAAAAAAATTCTATGTATCTCAAATCAATTGAGAATTAAGAGATACATAATGGTCTAGCTCATGAAATGGTGAGAGTGTACCAACTTAAAATGTTTGTAAGATGGCAAGAGCATAATGAAAAGGGAACTAAGTTGATCTCACTATGAATTGAGCATAACTTGAATAATCCCACTAGGACTTAAAGTCATATTAACTCCACCTACATAAAAGGCAATGAAAAACTGATTATGCCACAAATTTTTTGTGAATAAAGGCAAATGAAAAGGCAAATAAAAATAATGACTAGATGATGTGGCAATACATTATAAAAAGGCATTGTACCTAATTTTCCCATAAGTAGTTATAATTAGGAAATAACATCATAATATTTTTTTACCCAAAGGAAGTTATAATTATGGGTACTACTAATTTTCCCATATGTATTTATAATCAATGATACCAAATAAGATGATAAATGAAAGATAACTTGCTAGATTAGATGTCACACTATTGCCATAGACTATCATTCAACATGAAATTCTAAAATTATTAAAATTGGATCAAAATATCCCCATATAAAGTTCAATACATACCAAAGTAATTAATATCAAAATGGGATAAGCAGGATGACTAAAAACAAGATTTGGTCAATAGTAAAGAAATGGTATAAGGAAAACAATTAGAAGATAATTGGGTATAGTGGCTACAAAATTGCCCCCAAGAAATGATTGGATTAGTGTACTTATAAAAAGGTGAGATTTTGGCTTAGGTTACTTGAAAATAGGTGAGAGCATGGGACAAGATACTTTCAAAATGGTAAGATCATGAAGAAAGGGGTGATGGAGTTGACCTCAATATAAATTGACCACTGCCTATATATGAAGGACCTCAAGTGAATGTAGTTCAAATAACATGGTAAATAGAACATGGTATAATATTATTAAAAAGGGTCTATAGGGTTTCCCTCAAGAGACAAGGTATAGTAATACCAAATGGTAATTGTAAAAGTGAAAAATGGTTTTATTGCTCTTAATGATAGGGAGATGCATGTCCTGATCAATATACGAGACAATAATGTTGATCTAGATTTCAATAATCCAACACCCTTTTAGAAAAGCTACTTTATCAAAAAATTGTTGTTGATCTAGATTTCAATAATGTGTTCATGATATTTGTTGGTCATTGATTCATTTCCCTTCAAACAATGAGATAAGATATCATTATAGCCTCTATAATAGAAAGTGCTACCAATGATGGTAAATAATGTTGGGAATAGGATAAATGATATAAGTACTTGAGAATGAAATGTATAATGAATTGTAAATAAATTAACATAATGACTTTTAATCACATATATTATTTTTGATATTAGATTTTACATAATTTTGGTTATAGTAGGGTTGAAGACCTTTGAATATGCTCTCGATAGGACCATCAATTTTTTTTATTTCATCTTGAGAGTAGATACCATCTAATTACATTATAGATTGGTAGATATATTGATTTCATCTTGAATAATGTCTTCATTAAACAATGAAAAACTTTTGTGCTCAGCTATTAATTCATTGATGAGGTTTTCATTGATGAATTTGTCTTAATTATCCCATAATGCCTCTAAGAAGGTTTCATGAAGAGATGTTAAAATTTGACTTTGACTATCTTCTATCACCTTTGAAAAGGTTTCAATAAGATATGACAATTTTTTAATTTGATCATCCCCTAATACCTTTAAAAAGGTTTTACTAGGAGATTGTTGTTGTTATACATGAATTTGGTCTTAACACCCTAATATTCTCTAAATGGTATGTTTCCATGGATGCATTTTAACAAAGTGTGATTCTATCTATCCTAATCGATGTTTGTGGGAGGTGGAATGTTAATATAATGGGTATTTTGTGTGTGAATAATGGAATGATGAATGAGAACACAATCCATAAAGAAGATGCTAGGAGAACCCATGTCAATGCTAAACTAATCATCCTCAAAATAGTAAAAGGATCATAAATATATTCAAATTAATATGTAAGTTAATTATAACCAATTTTGTAACAACCACAACTATAATCTATTTATGAATCTAATTTTGATATTAGGGACTTTGAATCTAATGTCACAATTGATGTTGATTCTACTTCTAATGCTAAATCTAATGTTGGTTCACAAATAGAACTTGACTCTAATGTTTTTTTATTTGATATATTTATTTATTTAATGTTACATTGAATTCTAAATTTCAAACAATTAATGGCCTATGATGGCATAATGGGCTCAATAAAAAGTGATTCATCTAGGAAGGTTTCAAAATAGACTAGCTTATCTAAGTGAATACCATTAAAGAGAGGGTACTAATTGAGGGATGACTTGACAAAATCTTGTTTATTAAAGGGAGAGTCCTCGACAAGTGGGAAAATATCAAGAGACAACTCTATAGATACTAGCTTGTTAAGGATATGAAGCTCTTTAAAAATAGGTAACATATGAATAGGTGATTCATCATAGGTTGACTTATTACAAATGGGTTTTTTAATAATAAAATCATGGTTTTGGTTCATAATTTGTTTCAAAATATCAATTTTTAACACATTAAAATCCCTATAAGATAACTCTTGAAGAGGTAATGGTTCATGTTTTGGCTCAAAGATCAACACAAGATTTTTAAGATGGGGAACATTATGTTTTGTAGGAATAATGGTTTGTGGTTTAATAAAGGGATATCTAAAAAATACTATTGAATAAGGGATAAAAAAATTAGTTCATCAAATGGAGGTTCTTCAATAATAGTTTCATCAAAAATTGGTGATGGGCCAAGAATGGTAATGACTAGATGCTTTGTAGTTTGGTTTCTCATACAAACCAAAGGAGGAGGTCCTAAAATGGTAACCTATAAGTGTTTTAGATCTTTATTTATTTCATAAGCTAAAGGAAAGTAGCCTAAAATGGGGACCTTCACATGTTTCATACCATGATCACTCACACAAGGTGAAGGGGGATAGCCTAATATGGTAACCTTCAAGTGTAGAGTCCAAATCAAAGGAGGATATCCTAAAAAAATTACCTCTAATTGTGGTGTACAAATCAAAGGGGAAGGATGAGGATGACATATAAAAATTTACATGGATCAGATTGATATTCAACAAATAGGCTCAAAGAGGGTTACATTCTCAAATAAGATAGAATGTGTATGTATATCATAATAATGATCTACCTCACAACTAGGGCCACAAAAGACCCTATTAAGAGTGTGCCTTAGCATCATGTCTAAAAAGGTTTGGTCTCTATGTTTTCCAATATTTATACTATATTTTGCAAACATTTTAAATAAGGTATGTGTTTTTTATCTTTCTTCAAAACAAATGACTAAGGTACAAAAGAGATTATAATAGGAGGGTGGCTTGGAACCACACAAAATTAAAATAATGTGTTCATGAAATTACTCAAACTTTGGGTAAAATTGAAATTGTATAAACTAGAAGAGGGTATGATAACTCAAAAATCCTAGAGTGTCACTAGTACACTAAAACATAGAATTTTGAGATATGTCAATACCAAAAAAGTTAGTTCAACTTTGACTAGTTACTACTATAAAACTAGAAGAAATCCATTCAAATTAGGAAGGAGATAATGCAAACCAAGAAACTCATGAAGTGGAAACATGCAATAATTTCTAAGTATAAAGGTAAAACCAAATAAGCGGCACAATAGTGCCACATGGTAATAGGAATGGTAGTATAAAATGTGTTCTAGAACTCAAAGTGTGAGTGATACTTAAGATGACTTGAGTCCACCAAAGATGATAATGTGATAATGAGTCTATAAATGGCCCTCAATTCAAATGGTAAATTAAACCCAAATAATAAAAATTCAAGTGAAAATGGCAAACCCAATTTAACACATCAATCTTTAAAACTTAGAAAAGTCCAATTCCAAATTTAAATTATCAATGAGGGAATTAAGAAAATTTGACAAATGATCTAGACTCAAATAGGAAACATAACTAGAAAAAAATGGATGATATAACATAATGTTTAATATGACAATTTGAACAAGGAAAAAGATGATTTTCAGTTGGACAACATAACTCCTTGTTCAAGAAATTTATGGAAAATGTTTTTGGTTTATGACATTTTTAAAAAAAAAGCAAGTTTTGACCAAAAAAAATACCAAGTAATCTAAGACAAAGACAAATCAACTAATTAATCATCTTAAGTTCTAAAATGATAAGGTGTGCAAAGTGGGGTTAACTAAACTAGCAAGTTTTTGATCATTTCTAGATGGATCAAATGCATAAGACTTTCATGTCAAAATGTAAGAGAAAAAATCACATCAATTGGGTCTATGTCATATGGCTTGTTATAAAAATTTCTTGCCCTTTTTACAACCACTACATCCATCGCTTTCTCAATGTAGTGTGATGTCCAATATGATCATATGTCCTAGGTTTAGCCCAAGTGATAGGGGATGGTTTAACTACTAAAACCACCATATTAGTGGGGTGATCCCAATTTATATACCCCCTCATGGAGATGGTTTTAAATTATGCTAGGAGATGAAGTCATAGGTCAAATCTTCCATAAATATCTTTTGATGCCATTACCTCTCACAAGTTAACACATAAAACATAAAAACCTGTAGTTAGTATTTTAGTCATAAATTTTAAAATATTTATCAGTTTGTCACAATTTTTTTATAAGTTGTCAATAACTCCAATATGCACCTTTTTATATAAAAATAAGATCCAAATAGTTAATAAAAAATTTATTAACTCTATACTAGCCATTTTTACTAGAAAAATAGAAAACAAAAAATGAGAGTCACTAAAAGAGACATAATTTATAAACTACAAATCAGATTTTAATGAAATTTTGAGAGAATTGGGATGAAAAAAATAATAAAAACTATCAAAAATTTAAAAATAAATATAAATTAATTAAAAATAAAATCTATTTTTAAATCATTTTTTTTTCAAATATGTGGGGTGGACAATCGTGTCGCATCGGGCATGCCAAAATGTAGAGTTGATTATGAGATTGGGTTAGACAATAATTAGTCAATAAAATAAAGATAAATACATAAATAACTAAAAAAATCAATCCAAACTATTTATGAATGGGTTTTTAATGATAACAAGATATAAATTAAAGAGATCAATCAACCATTACCTTCCCAAATGACTCCATTACTCAAAGGCAGCTGGAAGCATGTTTTCCCCTTCATCTAGAGCTCTAATCTTTGTCAACAATGGATTTTTTCTCCTCCATTGCATCAATAAATATATGTAAAACCTAGGATCATGATATAAACTATATATTTTGCCTATCTATTAAACTAATCCAAATTCAAATAACACAATAATTAAAACACAAATGACTTGTGAAGAGATTTTAGCATTATAAGTTTACTCAATTTAAGCTTAAAAATGGTAGTGTGAGGCCTTATATTTATAAATTTTTGAGATTGGTCAACATCAACCATGACCATCCATCTCAAGATTGAGATGTGTGTCCATTAATTAATTAATATTTTTAATTACATCTATAAATATCCTCATAAATATCTATAGAAAAGAGGCATGGGGAAGACATAGGTCAATCATGATTATGTCCACCAAATTCAGATATTTGTTTGATATTTTGGCAAGTTGAATTGATGATGAAAATATTATAATTAAATTTATATTAATGAAATATTCAATAATTTCCATGGAAAATTAACATAATTTTTTGGTTTGAATCAATTAGCCTTAAATAAGATTAATCAATATTTGTGCAATTCTTAGAAATTGGCCCTTGATTTAACAATTTTGGGAATAATTGGTGTTTTATTCCTAATTTAGTTAAAGTATATAGATTTATGAATTAGTAAATAATATGGGGTAAATAAGCTACGAATTTTTGAAATTTATTAGCAATTAGAGATTTTCTAAAAATAGTATTATGAGGGAGAAAATAAGACTTATCTTAAACTATGTTGATCTGACTAAGATAAGATTTGATATTCACTATGTAGGCCTAAGACACTATCACAAAAAAGATTCCAAATTTATTTTTTTAATTAGATAAGATCATTAAAATTGGATAAGAGTGGCACCGACACTATAGTCATTATTCAATGCTATTGTTCTAAGGATCTGAGCTTTTTAGATTTTTTTTGCCATGTCTGTATGACATTATTTTTGAAGATTCAGTAGTTGAAAGTCTATAAATATCCCTATAGATAATATTTTCTCTTCAAATCCTATCTTCCATTTTGCTTTGACTAATTTCAAACAAGAGGAGGGGGCTAGTGTGTGAAAGATTCATTGGACATGGATCCACACCCCTTGTGTGGGAACACTACCTACATACCAATACTTCCAAGAGGGATCAAACCATATGTAATTATCCCTTTGAAAGTGCTTGGTATAATTATTATATGATAATATCTTAAAATTCTAAACTAGGTGTGCTTGAGATGACTAGGGACTAGTTTAAGAATTCAAATAACCATAAAATAGCATTGGATGGCTATATGTAGAGAATAGGTAAATGTGTTTAAGTAGTCTTGCTTGATTTGTGATATTTTCTAACCCTTTCCAAATGATATTTAAATGGGATTATATAGGGATTTATTGGTCACGAGTTAAATTAAATCATGCTAGGATGATACCATGAAGAGTAAAAATCAAGGAAAAATGGTAATATGTGCTCAAAATGTGATTGGAAATGAGTTCCAAAAAGGGGACACCCAAGGGTCTAGTGCTATAGTCTATGTTGGGTGCTATTTTCTTGAGGGTATGGGAAATAAGGGGATGGATTGGTCATGAAAATATGGTCTTATCTCAACTAGGATCAAGTTCAAAAGGCTGTGGATGACTAGGATTTATTGAAAATAAGCTTTTAAGGGTCATGAGAGTAAGAAAGAGGGATTTATGGATTGGGAGTCATAAGCCACATTCAAGTTACCAATTTTGCATTTTTATATCACTATATTTTCCCCTCCTTTATTCTAGTGATTCATTAAAGTGAAATACTAAGATAAAGGATAAATAAAAAGTGTACCTAAACTTACCTACAAGGGTGAAGCTCATGATGTTATTGTGATGCTAGGTTGTGTATAGAGAGAGCATACCATGAAGTGTGAGTCTATCATAAAACCCAATAGTAGATCAGTTCTTACTAGATATGATATATCTAAAATAAGAACATACAAAGCTAGATAATAAAGATGAAGATAAAGGAATGAATACACCTCAATAAGTACATGGACCAATATAAATCTTGTTGTAATGTTGAGTAATTATGAGTAATGTTAAATGATGTTGTAACAAGAGTAATATCATGAACAGAGTTGAGTGCTCAATTCTTCAAAAAGTGGCTCAAGAATTGAAATGCTATCCTTTAATCTCCATCATCTCCCACTAAGTGAATCTAGGTGGTCATACATGTGTTGATCTATGTTTTGACTATGTGTCCAATCTCTCTAAATAGGTAGCTCAAGAATATAATTGCTAGCTAGACCTTTGGCTCCATCATTACCCCATTAAATGAATCTATGAACTGATATTAGTATGAAATATATGTCATATGTATTTATCTTTAATCCCATGAATGTAATATGATATGATAATGTTTATGTGGATAGTTGAATGTATGCCAGAAACTAGGCCACTCTTGGCCACTCTAAAATATGGAAATTAGGCTTATATGAAAGCCACTCTAAAACTTAGAATCTAACTTATGTATAAGCCACTGAAGAACTTGGGAATGTGGAGGGTAGGCTTGTATGAAAGACAATATAAAATTATGCCAACCACTTGCATATGTAATACAGTATGCAACTTCTAAGAATGTCTGGATGATGTTAAACTAGGAAAGAAAAGAAACAAATGTGCCATGCACTTTGCCCCCAATCACTAATTTATAGAACATGGATTATGATCTATAAGTTATACCAAATTTCATATCTAAAACTAGAAGTGAGATTCATCATGTCATGCATAATTCCCCCTATATCTAGATTCTGTGGGAAAAATGTGTACTAAAACTATCAATTCTAAATTGGTTTGACTATGCAAATCTATAATTGAACCTACTTTCTTGCCTACTTCTAAAGTTATAGTTTTTCTACTATTTGGATATGAGTGATGGAAATGGATAATATTTCCATTGATGCTATATTCTAATCTCAACATTGTTGTCATAGGCCAAATCTGATGATTGTTCTATATTCTTCACTATCTGCTTAGTTTATTTTAACTAGTTTGGTGTTTGGTTTTTGTTTTGAGTATTTTGAAACTAGATTTTTTGGTTGATAAGAGCTATGAACTCTATGAAAAAACCCCTATTTATTTCCCCCTCTTTTAAGGGTATGAATGGAGACCCTAAAATGACTTCCCTCAAAATAAAGAGCCTTGCAAGTGTGTTATGCTACAAAATATATGATATAGTAATGATAATTGATAAGATATAACATGGTTTATATTTAGAGATTTTTAGATCAATATGGGTACACCTAGATAGATATAATAATTTAAATGCATGTGTAATGTAGTAAACTATAACTGATAATTTTAGTTGTTAATTGTTAGTTGTCATGGAGGGATGGAGCATGATGTCCATCATGGAATCCAAGAAGTAAGATAATCCATAATTTGGATTATGGCATTACAAGAAAATAAATAAACTAACAAGCACACAAGGCAAGTAAAAAGAAGATTACAATAGTGTCCAAGAGGCCAAGCAAACAAGGGACATGGGCACATGTCACTCAAATTGGAAAGTAATCATACAAGGTATGTTCAAATGCCACATACACATATAGTTAAAACAAGATAGTTGGTATGAAATCCATAATCACATAAAAGAGTATAGGTAGGGACATTATTAAATGTACAAAGGCATACACATGAATAGAATCAAAGGACACTGGAAAATTTCCTAAGGCACATACCAAAAATAAGAAAGAAGTGAGAATGCAATCACATCAAGCTACGCTAAGCAATAAGATAAAGCATGTAAATACTAGAAAATACAAGAACATATAAATAATCAAAAAAAGAGTGAAAATATGCAAGACATGTTAGTATAAGACTAGGTATATGTAAATAAATACACAAGTGCTAAATACTAGTGAGTGTGGATAGAGTAATTTGTGTAAGCTAGTAAATAATATACATCAACATGATAACTAGAGTGTGTGGTGTATAAATGACATAACTTGGATGGTGTAGTCATTTATAATATAACCTCAGGGGAACATATATCAATGTGTGTCTCACATGAAGGAGTAGGATGCCCCCTTAATGAGTACAATGAAGAAATCAAGGGTCTACAAGTCACTATACACACTTAAAAAAGATCAAGTGAACCATGGTAATGCAGATAAATTGATAAATAATAGCATATAACAAAAAATGTAAGTCTATCATAGGAGTAGAAATGTAAATCATGGAGGATGCATACAATCAAAATGTTTTTGTGTTTTTGCCATATTTGAATGTTTTTAGATTTTGAAATTTTGTATTATTTTTGGTGTTTTTGAAATGTTATATTGTTTTTGTATTTTGAGAATATGTTATCTATGTGAAATCAATCATAGGGAAATTATATACAATAAATCATAGGAGACTATGTATAAGTAAACAAAGAAACTATGGAGAAATATATGCATGATATGTACATAATGACAAAAAAGACTAGGTTGGTGGGGGTAAAGGGTCCAAGGATGGAACTTGGTGGGGATGGAGATATAGGAAGGGATAATGACCATCATAAAATGCCTTAAGATCATCATCATAGGTATCATCATATGCTACAAATGATGTGTACATGGTGTTATCTTATCGAAGGTGAGCTGAAGGTTGCTCTAGTGGTGGAGATGTGGATTCTCCTCTAGTATGTTTGACTCTAGTAGTTGATTGATGTAATGAAAGTGGTAGATTTAGTGCTAGTGGTATTATAATCTTAATAATAACCTAAAATTATAGTTTATCCAATCTCATATGTAAAGCTATACATGATTTTGTATCATGGCCTATGATCCTATGAAAAAAGATAAAATGGGCAACCATCTTTCTATGATAATCTTCTAATAAATATATGTCATACTATAGGTAAGGTGATTAATCCATGATCAAGTAACATATATAACATTATCTATGGCTGATGTTATGTGCTACCTGGCTGAATCTAAATCACTAGCTCTATATCCATAAAGGTAAGCATGTGAACTATATATGTTGAGTAATTTGGATATAGCTACAAATGTAAAGTATATCCTATAGGTATAGAGTGAGATGATAAAAGTGATTTAAGATGTGTAATGAGAGATATAGAGTCATCTCAATACTCACTTGGGCCTACTGGTGTATATGTAATTCCACACAAATAGTCATATGTAAGTGTGGGTGTCATATCATCATTTAAAGAAGCCTAGAAATCTATATCAGCATTGTGTACATATGGTAACTCAAAATTTACCACAAGGGGTAACTATGATATAGGAGTCTCCTGAAATATATTATTAGAAGACAACAATGTTATGAGAGTGTCTATAACTGATGGAGTAACTATATATATATATATATATATATATATATATATATATATATATATATATATATATGTATATGTATGTATATATATAATAAACTAGTACTACTAGAACTACTATCGGTGAATGTATAATTGTAATAGGTGTAGGGATCATGATTGGTGGAGTAGCTAAAATGATTGAAGCTATTGTGACTAGTTGAATATCTAGAGCTAAGGACATGAATTTAAGTGGAGTGTTAGAAGTGATACTCTCTCCAAACTCATATATATGTATTTGATCAAGAGAAATATAATGAGGTGGTGACTCAACTATGAGATAAAATATCCCATTTGGAAAAATACTTGAAGATGACTCTATAGTTTGACAATATATGAATGGTTGGTTATTTTCTAGTCATGTGTAGAGATATCCTTCATGGATAAACTTAAGACATCAATGAAGAGTGGAATTAACTACCCCAATAGCATGTATCTAGGGTCATCTAAGTAAAATATTATAATGAAAAGGATTGAGCATGACTTGGAACTATGTAGAGAGGGTTTTGGGTCCTACCATGATATTTAAATCAATGGTGCCCAATGTTTGTCATGGTATATCATCAAATACTCTAATATTATTGTAGGATTTTTGCATGGATTCCATATCTACACCCATGGTCTATAAGAATGTGATATTACATATATTAAGTTTGAAACCACTAACAATTAGAATTATCTTTACTATGTTGGTTTTAACTTGAAATTGTATGAATAGTGGTAAAGTTTGATCAATATCTATTTGAGAAGGTATGTCCTCACTATCAAAATAATTTTCATGTTCTATGGTTTTTAAAGTGTTGACCATTGATGCAAAATAAGAAGGCTCTAAATCAAGTGGCATAAAAGTTTGACTGAGTACCTGGTAAAGAATGTTCTTAAACTCACTAGCTTCCTAATGCAGTTCTAACATTGAAATATTAGCTAGAGTGTTTCTAAATTGATCAATAATATCATATTCCTTGTGTATATCTACTTATATGTGTGGGTTGGGACTAAGATATGAAGGAATAAGAGGGTGGTGAGGCTCTTGATTAGGTTGAGGAGGCATGGTGGCATATCAAGTAATAATTATAAATACATTATCTACTATCTATATAATACTAGTACTAGCTACGGGAGGAGAGCAAAGATAATTGATAGGTTGAGGTGGTAGAGGGACAAAGGGTGTCAAATAAGATCTTTGGTGATGGGTAGTGCCCTAGGGAAGAGTGAAATAGACCATGTAACATGACTCGACATGAGTTAGAGGCTCTAATAGAGGTAATGCAAGAGATATCTTAATATTTTTAATAATAACTATCTTAATCTCATTCCATATTATGAAACATGAGCATAAAATTCAAATAATAAATCTTTGTATTAGCATATGATAAACTTCATCATTCATGTACATGATAAGACTAGTGATGGTTTCCTTGTTTTGTGCAAGAAATAATTATAGATGAGTGAAACCTATTTTTGAAATGAAGCTCACAAAAATGTAAGGTAATACCTCAAGAAGTGAATAGGAGATAGTACATGCAATTAGGGTTTTGATAATGATATTTTTGTAAATACTATGGAATTTTGAAAATGAAATTGGATTTTTGAGTTAAATATGCAACTAAAATTTTAGAAAATTATTGAATGAATAAGACCTAGTATGTGTAACTAGGGTTTTGAGATTTTTTTTGAAATTACTATTGAATTTTGAATTTTGAAGGGATTTTTGATTTTAATATGCTAGTAAAAATTTAGAAAATTGTTGGAAAATTATTGGAAAAATAGTAGGACCTAGTATGGACAACTAGGGTTTAAAAGAAAATTAGTTTAAAATTTACTACTAAATTTTAAAATTTGAAATGAATTTCTAATTTAAGTATTTAGGTAAAAAAAAAAAATTATAGGAAAAATAAGTAGGAATTTTACCTTAGGGTTTCTAGGGTTTTTGTGCACAAACAAAGTAAGTCTGATTCACCAAATGATTTAACAATTTTGGGAATAATTGGGGCTTTATTCCTAATTTAGTTAAAGGTTTTGTATTGATAAATCAATAAATAATATGGGGTAAATAAGCTACTATTTTTTTAAATTTATTGGTAATTAGATATTTTCTAAAAATAGTAATAAGAAGGGGGAAAAACTTAGCTTAAATTGTGCTAATCTGATTGAGACAAGATCTGATATTCACTATGCAGGTCTGAGACACTATTGAAAATAATATTTTAAATTTAATTTTTTGATTGGAAAAGAGAATTAAAAGTGGATAGGAGTGGTACTAGTTTTGTAGTCCTTGTTCAATGTTATTATCATGAGGATCTAAGTTTTTTGAGTTTTTTTTGACAAGTTTATATGACCCTATCTCTGAAGTTTTGGTAGCTAGAAGTTTGTAGAGATCCTCGTACAAAATATGTTCTCTTCAAATCCTATCTTTCATTTTAATTTGACAAATTTTGAACAAGAAGGGGGGTTAGTGTGTGTAAGATTCACCAGACATGGATTCATACCCTTTGCATGGGCTTGTTGCCTACATACCAATACTTTGAAGAGGGATCAAGCCATATGTATTTCTCCCTTTGAAAGTGGTTGGTGAAATTGTGATAGGAAAATGCAAGAAAATACTAAACTAGGTGTGCTTAAGATGAGTAAGGACTCGTGTAAGGATTTGAATAAGTTAGAAATATTATTTGATGGATATATGCAGAGAATATGGAAATGTGCTTGAGTAGTCTTGCTTGTATTCTTGCTTAATTTGTAATATTTTCAAACCCTTTCCAAATGATCTTTGAATGTGCTTATATAGGGATATATTGGTCATGGGTTAAATGCAATCATTTTAGGCTGACACCATGAAGAGGAAAAATCAGAGAAAAATGGTAATTTAGGCTCAGAATATGATTGGATAGGAGCATAAAAAAGGGGACACCCTAGGGTCCAGCACTACAGTCTAATTTGGGTGCTATTGTCTTGATGGTAAATGACCTAGGGGGATGGATTGGTCATGAAAAGAGGGTCCTAACATAGCTAGGATCAAGTCTAGAAGGCTATAGATGATTTGGAATTAGTGAAAATAAGCCTGTGAGGGTTATGAGAGAAATCAAAAGGAAGCTATAGATTGGGAGTCATAAGCCACACTCAAGTAACCAATTTTTCATTTTTATATGACTACAGCCCTCAAGTAATCAAAATAGTCAAAAATTCATATTACTAGGTTGTAATTTGACTCAGGAAGAATTATAAGGTGATGTTATATGCATTGGAATCATATTCCCATTTAGGATGTTTCCAACACAAAATAACAAAGGTACATGATGTGTACTAATGAATTAGAATAAAAGAGTGATATAAAGCATGTAAAGGCAAAATCATCATTTTGAATTGAAATAAATTGATCAAATTTAGGAGTCATATAAAATGTATTACCCCATTTAGGGATACTTTAGCCTAAATCGACACTTGTAAATGACAAGTTCAAATCATTTTAACATGTTTTAGTGATTTTAACCTAAATTGGCTATTTGATTAAAATTCAAGTAAGATTGAAAATTTCAACACAAATGGTGTTAGGAATTTGATGTCTAAACCCACCACCAATTTTATCCTCAAGAACACCCTTCCTAATATAAGAAAAATGCAATTTTTAGCTTAAATTCAAACATGCATAAAAATGAAAATTATAAGTTATTTTTATGAACCATCAGATCCCTCACCTACCTCTTTAATCTCTCTAATAACACCTCAGATCACTTAGGTGTAATATTAGAGATGATTCTGTTGGCTAAGTTGTAGTGTGGGGTCCAAAAAAGCAACTTTTTGGTAGTTAACAAGTAACTTCTTGATCTCCAATTGGAATTTCTACCTCTAAGACCTCCACCTAAGAATATATCACTTTGATTACATAAAAATATACAAATTAATTATTATGACATTACCAAAATGTTCAAATCCACCTAGAAGTGATTTTTCACTACCATTCTAGAGTGCAAAAACACTTACAATTAATGTTGTCAAAATTTAATTTCTAGTTAAAAAACTCTAGTTTTGATGCTTCCTATCTAGAAAATGACACTAAAAACATGTATAAGGGATGGAAAATGTCTATCAATAGGTTATTTGCCTTCCATTATGCCTAATTGATAAACCCACCACCCATTTCACCCTCAAGAATGCCCTTTCTAATATAAGAAAAAACATTTTTAGCCTAAATACAAATACCCATAAAACAAAACTTTTAAGTCATTTCTATGAATATTTATATCCTTACCTTACCTATTTAATCCCTATAATCACACCTTGTATCAATTATGTGGTATATTTGAGAGTAATCCATTAGACAAGTTGTAGTGAGGGTCTAAAAATGCAACTTTTTAGCATTGAATGAGTAACTTCTTGAGATATAACTAGAATTTCTACCTCTAAGACCTAAACCTCAAAATATATCACTATGATCACATATAAATAGTAAAATCACATGTTATAAAACACTCACAACATTTAAATCCACCTAGAAGTTCATATTAACTACCATTTTAGAGCATAGAAACACTGACAACAAATGTTGTCAGAGTTTAAATTGTGGTTATAAAATTCTAGTTCTGATGCTTCTTTACTAAATAATAACATATAAAAAATATATGTAAGGGTAGATAACGTTTAGGAATAGGTTTTTTGTCTCCCATTGGGATCAATTGATAAAACCATCACCCATTCTGACCTTAAGAACACCCTTCCCAATACAAGAAAAATGCATTTTTTAGCCTAAGTTAAAACACTTGTAAAATAAAAATTGTAAGTCATTTTCTAATATTTGATCATGTCTAACTTAATATTCAATAAAATCCAACCTAATCTTCTCTTATATTCAAGAATATAAAATTCTTTACTAATATTTTCAACCATGTGAAGGTGGAAGCTTATATGGCACCATTAACCTACACAAAATTGTTAGTGTGTAATTAAAAATGAAATTTATATGTACTACCTATAAATTAAAAAACATTTTGTAAAATTTATTACATGTACATTTGAAAATTCAACATATTGACATATTTCAATCAATGAACCACTTAGATCTTCTCTAATATTGATAGTATCAAGAATAGCTTCATGGTGTGATTCTTGAACTTTCTATAGTTTCCTATCTAATGGACTCCCATGATATTTTTGTAATTGAATATTCATTTAAAGAATCAAATTTAAATAGTGCAATATCTTCTTGTGTATCTACAAATCTTCAAATAACCATTGATCTGAATATTTTATAAGATATCATGAAAACCATGTTCCAATGACTACCACTGACCTAGTGGGATAGTAAATGTTTTCTCCATCTATAATTAGGGAACTCAATTTTTTATTTCTCTCTACACACTCATACAAGTAGTAATTAGTGCCCTCTTCATTATCCTCATCTATAATAAATATAAAAACATGACATGTATCATAAAAAACCATTTTTTAGTAATAATATGAAGATACATAATGAAAATAAATTATACATAATGAAAAATATTCTACCTCGATGAACTAGATTAGATGCATGGTCAAAGTCATCTAATGATGCCATATTTCTAAGTTACAATGTTGTTAGAAATTGATATGTGTTGATTTGAATTAGATGTTTGGAACTCCAATCATCCACCCACTCTTGTGACTCACACTCATTCTAAATAGATTCCATCCATGTAAAATAAAAACATGCCAAGTGTCTCATATGAACAGTCCAAGAAATTATATCTGAGCTAAAAAATGAGTGGAGGTCATTTGAACCCATTAGAGTCATAAAATATTAATTATTTGTGAATTTTTATTACTCCATTAACCATAAATGTCTATGAATATTAGAATTTGGTTGAGCAACATGACACATGTTCTAATTACACCATTCAAGCATAGTTTTTGTATTTGTCAAATGAATGCCCTCTTCAATTTTCAACTCTTCCCTTGAAATATATCTTTTTATGCATGCTCCAACACCATCATGTTCCCCTTTTCCATGGCCAAAATTAGTGAAACTCTAAACATATTCTACACTAGTGGTAGCGTGCATCTTACTCAACTAATAAAACATCTATGTATTTTTGAATTGTGATGTGTAATTATCTGACCAAAAGTAATGTCGATTGAAAGTAATGTTTCTATGATCCCACTATTCATAGAACTTCTAAAAATAACATTGCACATACTCTAAACAATGTGATTGTTCATTTTGATATATAAATAGTACTCCCTTAATATCTTTCATATTTTCTATATACTATCAGGTGTATGCATTAATGTTATATGCATGAATATGGAAACTTGTGATGAGTTATAATACTATGATTGAACTTCCATTTGGGGCTTGAATGTGTAATTTTCAAAAAAATCAACTAATAAAACAATCAAACCAAGTGATAATGTATCCTTGATTATCTTGAAATGTTCATCCAACAATCTAGTCTTGTGTGTGTGCCTTGCATACTTATAAACAATATTCTCTCTAAATTTGACCAAAAATTTAGAAATAGGTATATTTTTTGTAACAAGCTCACACCTTTTAGATTCTTTACCATCTTTTTCTTGATAAGTCACTGGTTTATATTTTCTTAAACCAACTAATTCTTGTCTAATTACACTTGTAATATCCTCATTGATAATTTTTTTAAAAAAATTTTGGCAACCCGCCACAAATGTTATAATTTCCATTTAAACATGATTTTGTTGTAAAATAATTGTCCATCTGGTCTTTTTAAAAAGATATTTGGAATTAATTACCTAGTAAATTTTGGTTAAAACTCAATGACACACTCATAAAAAATGTTTTTAGTATGTAAAGTACAATAAATATGGAAAAAGACATCATAGTGCATTGAAAATTCAACATGTTGCCTAAAACAAGTGGTGCATGTGTGATTGATTTTTACATAAAAAGGTTTAGCCATCTCAAAATATATTTTACAAATAGAAATTTGTGGATGTTTTCCAAAAATTTAGAGTATAATTATGTTTGATTCATATCCAATAAATGTTTTGGATGTGGTTCAGGGTTACAAGAACCAAATATTCTTTTCACAACATCTCTTGCATTAGGTGAAACTCTTGTATTATGTTTCCAAAATTGAGCAAGTAACTCTTTGAGAGTATTGGCTATAGCCTTATCCTTTCATAGAAGTCTACCAAAGAATGCCTAAAGATCATTGTTTTTGAAACCATTCATTTTTTCCCTACTTTTTCACTTACTGCACAAGTTTTAAGTATATGCTAGACAACATTACAATCTTCGGTGCATGATTTTGGGCCTATAGTATGATATGCATCATATATATTTTCAAATAATTTCATTGTTTTCATGATCCACATTAGATGTTCTTAGTCCTAATGTGTATATTGTAGGAGTCATCTTAATCAATTTTATCAATGAAATACATAATTGAAATCTTTGACTATCATAATCCAAATTATGAAAGTATCAAAAATTTCTTGATCCAATCTTCTTGAATGGAGATTAGAAATTTTTTAGGCATTGGTTCTAAAATATTTTTGTTGACTTCAATTAAGTACTTGTCTTTTCTATGCATAATTCATGGAGGTGTTTTTAATGGTGGAAATCATTGAGAGGGTGTTTCAAAATCATAATTACTTTCATTGTTTAGAGGTGGGATGAAATTTTTATCAAAGTTATTACCAAAATCTAGATAATGCAAATGCAATGGAGATGTGATCACATGAGATGAAGCAAGTGCACACCACATAGATGTTAAAGCAATTTGAAATTATACAAGAAGATAAATTGCAAAAGACAAAATGGAGAAAACTAAAATCTGATTTACATGAGATGGCCAAAGTGAAGAATACATATAGGAGAGCACGTAAGTAACTCCTCCAAAAAAGGTGGCCAAGGCACCCCAAGAATAGACTGTAACTCCTCCATGAAAGGTGATGACAAGGTGATAAGAATAGAGAAGTAAATCCCATCAAGGGAGTTACTTATGACATTCTTATGACACCTATGACACCTCTATGACACACATCTCCATATAAGCTAGCCTATCCAACAAATGTAGGAAAACTCCATGTATGCACAAAAATATAATTTTCCTAATTAATAAATATGGAAAAATAAAAACCTACACTAATAACCCCCCATAAGCACAACTTAGGTGGGCATTGTGGAAATATAAAATGAGTCCTGACAACTAGGCCTGATGAGGTACCCATGTACAAATGCAATCTCCCATAAGATAGAGAAAAGGAAAAAACCCATAGGAAAAACCTCCCCCCCAACAGAGAGACATAAAAGAAAAGAAGAGGCTTGTGGGCCCCCCTAAAGATGATGCTACTACAGATGTAGACCACACCCGAAGAAGAGCTCATAGATGAGTGAACTTGCTCTCGGTGAAAGGTTTGGTGAAGATGTCTACAATCTGCTCTGAAGACTAGAAAAATATCAAGTCAATGACCTAAATATGAATAAGCTCCTGAATGAAATGCATGTGAATCTTTATGTGCTTGGTCTACTAGTGTTGAACTAGATTCTTGCAAATCTTAATGGTACTCTAGTTATCACAATAAATGATGTTGGGCTGCCTAATAGGAATTCCAAACTCATAAAGAATCCCTTAAAGCCAAATAGCCTTAGTAGCTACATTAATAGCTCCCATGTACTCTGCCTCTATGGATGATATAGCAATAGCATTCTACTTCTTGCTAGACCAACTGTTGGGACCAAAACTAAGAGAGAAATTGTAACCAAAAGTGGACTTGTGAGTCTGTGAATCGCCAGCCCAGTCTAAATCTGTCTATCCAACCAAGTCAACCTCTATGCCAAATTTGTAATGAATCTTGTATCTATGTGAACCTTGTATGTAATGTAAGATCCTCTTAGCTACTTTCCAATGTAGCTCATAAGGTTCCTGCATAAACTTGGAGATAAGTCCCATTGTATCGGGCCTGGTGTGAGTCAAGTAGATGAGACTACCAACAAGTTGTCGATACCGAGTGGCATCAACCAATGGTGAAAAATAGTCAACCTCAATCTTGACTCCTAATAGAAAGGGAGTTAGAGATGGCTTGCAATCAGCCATGTGAAACTGAGCCAATAAGTCAAGAGCATACTTAGGCTGTGTAAGAGAAATCCCTAAATCTGACTATGAGATCTTGATGCCAAGGAAGTAGTGTAACAAACCCAAATCTGTCATGTCAAATCTATCTTGGATAGATGCCTTCACCACTGTAATAGCTGATGAAGAAATCCTAGTGATCAAAAGGTCATCAACATATAGAACCAAAATCATGAGTGAATCATCCTGCCATAAGAAGTAGACATTGGGGTCAGACTGACAGCTAGTGAAACCCACTATGAGAAGGAAGGAATCCATCTTGGCATACCAAGCCCAAGGGGCCTGTTTGAGGCCATAAATAGATTTCCTAAGTCTACATACTAAAGAAGAATCATGAACAAATCCTAGCAACTACTCTATGTAGATCTCCTCCTCTAGGTCTCTGTGAAGAAAGACACTCTTCACATCAATTTGGTGCACATCCCAACCATGTGTTGTGGAAATAGCCAAGGTGAGTTAGATAGAAGTCATCTTTGCAATGGGTGCAAAGGTCTTTGAGTAGTCAATGCCTACCACATGTGAGAAACCCTTGGTGACCAATCATGCCTTATACTTATCAACTAACCCATCTGCTACAAACTTGGTTCGATATATCTACCTACATCGAACCATCTTTCTTCCCTTAGGAAGTGAAGTCAAATCCCAAGTGTGATTTTTAATTAAGGAAGAATATTCTTCCTCCATAGCATTATCCCACTCAGGTACCCCTGATGCCTCTCAAAAAGTTTGTGGATCTAAAACTAAAGTAAAGAAGGCATGTGCATCTCTCTGAAAATTCCCCCTAGTACGTTTATCATCTATGGGATCTCTTGCCCAAGTTCCAACACTCTCAAGTGTCTGTCTAGCCCAAAGTGGCCCAGAAGTGGGTGAGTTAGGTGCTAATTCCTCATCCTATGACTGACTAGAGGTGGATGCCTCTACATCACTATCCTCACTATCTGGAATTGAAGAAGAAGAAGTCTCTGGCTTAAGAACCTACTATGGCTGATTTGAATCTGATGAAGAATCATCATGAAGAAGTAGATCTGATGAGGGAGAAGAAGTGTCAAGTGTTGAGTCTCTAAGACTCTCCTAAAAATGGACACTTCTCTTGATGAACAACTCATGAGGGACTGGATCTAGAAGGTGATACCCCTTAATACCATCTAGATATCCTACAAAGATGCAAGGCTTGGACTAACATTCCATAGCTTTGCATTTCTTCTTTAGAATGTGGGCCATGGCTGGGGATCTAAAAACCCTAAGGTGCTCAACATCAAGTTTATTTTTATTATAAGCTTTAAAGGGTGTTATCCCTTTCAAAGCTTTATGAGGAACCCTATTTTAAATGTAACAAGCACAATTGATGGCTTCGGCCCAATACTATGGTGCTAAGGATTTGGAGTGAATCATACAGCTACCCATCTCTTTCAAGAACTTATTTTTGTGTTCTGTAACCCCATTCTATGAAGGATTATAAGTGACTATGCACTATAAATCAATTCCCTCTATGGTGAAAAATTGCTCAAGCATGTTTTTGACATACTCCCTTCCATTATCAATTCAAAAAACCTTGATGGATTTCTCACACTATTTCTCAACAAGAGCCTTGAAGTCTAGAAAATTTTCAAACACTTTAGAATTTTGTTTGAGAAAATATATCCAAGTGTACCTAGATAAATCGTCAATGAAAGTGAGGATGTACTTAGCCCTTGTGAAAGATGGTTTGGGAAAGGATCCCGATACATCACTGTGGACTAACTCCAAAGGTTGTGAAGCCCTCCAAGCTTTGCCTTTGTCAAATTTTTCTTCAGGATGCTTCCCAAGGGAGCACCCCTCGTAAAGTCCTTTTGAGAATTGGACATGAGGCAAGCCAATGACCATGTCATTTTTTCAAAGTTACTCAAGGTAGTGGTAGTTAAGGTGGCCAAATCACTCATGCCATAATTTGCTAACTCTGTTTGAATGAGTTAGCAATGCCATTGGAGAAGAATTAGGTGTAAAATGTGAGAAGGTGTATAACCTGGCTTGGAGATCTGCCCTACCCACTACCACTATAGTATCACTATGAAACTCCTTGATAGCCACTAAATCTGGTGAAAACTCACCTCTCATACCCTAACCAATGTGAGTGATTTGGTACACTGATAGGAGATTGGTTGAAATAAAAATAATACTTAGAAAATTATTGAATGTTCCTCCTTCCATTTTAACTAGCCCTCTCCCTACAATAGAAACTAATGTGTCATCACCCAAACTAATTGAAGTCATGCTACAAGGCTCTAAAGATGAAAACTCAACTAGTGAAGAGCCCATGTGGTGAGAAGCACCTGAATTAATGACCCATGATGTTGTAGAAGCTGTAGTAGCTACAAGTGCCTTGCCCTTTTCTTTCACCTTACGCTTGCCTTTTGCCTTAGTAGACTCTTGGATAGATGAATTCTACTTGATAAACTCAGGAACACCTATGTTGTGCTTCTCTAGAAGATGAGTTAGGTGATCTATTTATTTCTTCATGCATTTGTGTTCATCATGCCCAGTATTTTTACAATAGGCACACTTAACCTTCTCCTTCTTAGGTTTAGCATTGGAGGAGGAAGACTCAGTGTTGTTTTTGGTAGGATTGTTGTTTTCTTTCTTCTTCTCCTGGTCCTTTTTCTTTTTCTTCTCCTTTGTTGAAGTTTTGTCCTTATCATTTACAGATTTCAAAGCTTGGGGTTGAGAAGACTTCATTGTGCCTATTTTAATTATCTTATCTTTCTTCCTAGTCAATTTGGCAATGAATGAATCCAAAGAAGGCATTTTCCATGTAGTTCCAAGGGCACTTTTTGTGGCATGGAAAGTGGAGATAAAGACTGAATATCTTAGACCTAACTTTGTGAGAATAGAAAGGATGAGTTGATCATCTTTATTCTCTATCCCACATTCTTTCCATTGAAATCTAAGGGCCTTAAACTTAGTGAAGAAGTCATGTAGGGTGTCAAAGTTGGTAGGACTTAGACTTATGAGTTCATTTGCGAGCTCATGACCTCTCATCTCATCAAGCTTCCCAAATAAGAGTTATAAGGTGTCCCATATGTCTCTAGGAGTTTTGGAGGTTTATAAATAGAAGAGAAGTTCTAGAAACATGGACAAGCTTAGTAATCCATAGGCTTCATCACTACGGTTGTACCACTTGACCTTTTCAGCATCAGTGTTGGGTTCTACTTCAATACCCATGGTGATCCTATACAACCCTTTGCTTCTAAGACTGATTGACATTTTAACCTTCCATTCATGATATTTGAAGGGTGTTAGGGGTTTAAGTTGAAAATAATCTATTTTAAGCTGAATTTAGTTGAAGTTGTGTTGATTGCAAGTTGTGAAATTATGTAGAAAAGAGAATGAAAGCAAAGATTTGCAAGTTGTGAAAATCAATCACACCCTACCCAAAATGTTGAGCCCCCACCAAATATGTAATTTCACACTCAAAAGACATTAGGCTCAACTGAGAATGCATCTTAGAGCAATCAGTGCAAGACTTAAGCAAACAGGACGTCAAACTCAGTGGAAAATGCATCTCAAGAGACCCAAATTTTTGGCACTTTATAAAATAGTGAATTTTTAATAAATAACAATCCTAAACTATGTATAATTAAATTAAAAACACTTTTGCAAAAAATGGCACCCAAATTTGAGCTACCATTTGCAAGATATTAAAGATCCAATTTTCTCGTAAACTAGTGTTTTTGCAAAAAAAAACACTAAAACATTAAAAAATGCTTGTTTTGAGAGAAAAAGTGGCCTTTCAACCACTCATTAGATTCGACATAGAGTGAGGAATCCAAAGGAGTTATTTGTGAGGGGGAATTGGCCTCTTGCTAACCTGGGCCTCACCCTTCGTCTTCGTATGTCGAAGATACAAGTTTAAATCTAAACCCCCAAATTATCAAATTGTCTAAAAAACTTAATATTCAGTTAAATTAACTAATTTTTTTTGACAAGTCAATTTTAACTAAAATATTAAAGTTGAAGATAGAATTAATAGAATGGCTAAGTATCTAAGGGTCCACATGGGATGCCAAACAAGAAAAAAGTGCCATTTTCAAAAAAAAACTACTGGCAGAATTCTCTCAACAAAAAAAAGGGCACAGTTCTTATTTGTTGGGAAAAGAAAAGTTATTGAATCTATAGACTTCAATTCACAATAGGTCTGGCATGTAGAATAAGACTAGAATTAAGGCATGCACTCCTAAAAAAGAGAGATGACGTAGACAAGGCAAAGTGCAAGTCAGCGCCAACAGAAGAAAATGCCTTGCTCAAAGATTGCACGCTGGAGGCTGTACAACTGCATTTTTCCTTGATGGAGTCTTCCACATGCAGAATTGCTTCCTGGAAAGATGCCTCAAGCTGAAAGTGGTGTCCAAGAGCAGAAACTAGATGTGCAGAGATCTCTCTTTTCCTACAGAATGACCAAAAAAAAGAATTCTACTGCCTTTGCTGAAGCCACAACAGATCTATACAAGATGTCTTGGAAAATCTTAACTCAGAAGTAATCTTTTTTAACAAGTTTCCATATGGATTTACATGAGTTTTCAGGAAACTCTACCAAATTTCTCAAATGCAACGGAATTAAACAAAAAAACTACTAAGAAAGCAAAGTAAGAATTTCAAAAATAGCATAACCAGACACACGATTACCAGAGTGGCTCTGATACCATATCAAAGTTGTTTCTAGAATCTAGATAATGTGAATGCAATGGAGATGTGATCACATGAGATGAAGCAAGTGCACACCACATAGATGCTAAAGTAATTTTAAATTATACAAGAAGATAAATTTCACAAGACAAAATGGAGAAAACCAAAATCTGATTAACATGAGATGGCCAAAGTGAAGAATACATATAGGAGAGCATGTAAGTAACTTCTCCACAAAAGGTGGTCAAGGCACCCCAAGAATAGATTATAACTCCTCCATGTAAGGTGATAACAAGGTGCTAAGAATAGAGAAGTAACTCCCATCAAGGGAGTTACTTATGACATCTATGACACACATCTCCACATAAGCTAACCTATCCCAAAAATGTAGGAAAACTCCATGTATGCACAAAAATATAATTTCCCTAATTAATAAATAGGGAAAAATAAAAACCTACACTAATAATTTTGTTCATTGATTATTTATTAATTATGTGTTTTCATGAATTTTTTTTTAGAGTTAATTTCACCATTATTTGTTTCCATCAAATTTTATTCATTCATAGGGGATGAATTATCATACATAGACTCATCATCAAGAAAATCAAAAACTTAGAACTTTAAATGTAAACTTCCAAAATTATCTAATTCATTATGGTCAATTTCATTATATTCATTTCATTATGGTCAATTTCATCATTATTCAATTTATTATGGTCAATTTCATCATTGTTTAATTCATTATTGTCAATTGGATCATTATCTGTGGCATTTGGTTCATCAAGATTAGGGTTTGTACCTTGTCTACCATGAAGTTTTTGCATTCATATCTTGTGTTTATCTCTAAAATATTATTATTCTTTTGGTGTTTTGTTCTTCAACATATTCCTCTTCATTGAACATGATCCATCACCCATAAAGTAAATTGATAACTTTTAAAAGGGGTTAAGTACACAAGTACCAAAAATCATCAAAAAGTACATAAAAAATATTTATGGGGATAGAATACCCGATTTGGGTTAAAAATAGATGTCCAAAATTGAGATTATTATATAATAATAATAACATAATCACATTATATAATGTGATCACATTATTACATAACAAGATCATATTATGTAATAATGTGATCACATTATTCTTAATACTCCATTGGGGATAGAAATTGACATTGAGAACTAAGTGTTATCCATATTAAGAATAAAGTGATTACATTATTAAATAATGTGATTGCATTATTAAATAATGCAACAGCATTATACTTAATGTAGATTGGGGATTATGGATTATGATTTATGGCATTAGTGCTTAAGGTTTAGGGAATAGAGATTACAATTTACGTTTTAGGGTTTAGGGATTAGGGATTAAGCCATGTAGGGATCAGGTTTAGAGCATGTAGGGTTTATGGTTTAGGGATTATGTTTTAATGTATATATGGTTTAGGGTACACATGGTCAATCACAAAGATAATTTAAGACAATTTGAATCACTTGGACCCATTTGTGACTATAGAATGTGTTTTTGGGTTGTCATTATACCTTGGATGTCATCATGTAGATTGAGTAAATTAGTTAAATACGGTAATTAGTTAGGTGATTTAGGCCAAAATAAGCCTTGCGAACATAATTATTAGTCTAAATGATGTTAATTTGGGCTAAAATGATTGGTTCAAGGTTTAAAGAGTTTATATTTATGGATTAGAGTTTAGGGATTAGGAACTTTAAGGATTAGGGCCTAGGGTATAAGTTTTAGGGTATATAAGGTACAATTGTGAAGGTAATTGGGGAAAATTTGAGCTCTTTGAACCTATATATATGATTAAGGAATGTAATTTTGAGCTCAATTATCCCCCACATCATCACATATTGATCCAACTATGTCAATTTTCATTTAATGAGTGATGTAATTTTGACCAAGTTCATTCTTATGAACCTAATTCTTACTATATATAAAACATGTTAATTCAATATAAATTTATTGGTTTAGGGTTTGAGGTCTACAATTTAAAGGGTTTAGGGATTATGTATTAGGGTTTAATTTAAATGGTATAAGTTTTGTGGTTGAATTTAAATGGTATAGTGTTTACCTTTTAAGATATCAGATATACGATCCAATCATTAAGGTAATTAAAGAATATTTGAGTTGTTTGTTAACTTATTTATGACAATTACCTTTATGTTTTTATTTATAATAAAATTAAGGTTAAATATGACATGTACATGTTACATACATTTTATACAATCAATTAAGCCATAAATTTGGTTTAGGGTCTCAATTTTACCTAGATCATGACCCTAATTGTACAAATTGACTAATTATATCAATTCATTATATAATAAATATTTTAATTTTTCCCCAAATCATATCTTGATCTAAAAGGGGTTAAAATTGGATTTAAATTCCTCCTCTATTAAAATAATCAACTATCCTCCTCTTTGGTTAATTAGGTTGAAGGGTATCGAAATAGCCCTAATTTACTTCAGATGCACATTTAGTTTGGTACTCCAAAGGCTGCTTTTTGGCCATAGGTTTAAAAAGTTCATTTTATGACATTTCATGATAAAATTAATTATATCATAAGTCATGTATGTTTACATCATGTAGTGGTAATTAGGTCATAGGGATTACAAGTTATGTTTTATGGATTAAGGATTAGGGCATAGGGTTTATGTTTAAGGATCTGTATATAATGTCTAATCACTTTATGCCTTTTTCAAACCTAATTCTTACTATAAAGGATTTTAGTTGGGAATAAATCAATTGGTAAATAGGGATTGTTTATGGTTTAAAATATAGGGTATAATGTTTAGGGTTTATGGTTTAGGTCTTAGGTTTTAATGTACATATGGTTTAGGGTACATAGGGTGAATCATAAAGATAATTGACTATAGAATGTGGTTTTTGGTTGTCATTATAACCCATGTAATTGTAAAAATTAAGTTAATTAGTTGAATGGGGTAATCAGTCATGTGATTTAGACCAAAATGAGCCCTATGAACTTAATTCTTAGCTTAAATGATGTTAATATGGGATAAAATGATTGGTTAAAGGTTTAAAGAGTTTATATTTATGGTTTAGTGTTTATGGATTAAGGATTAGGGTATATATTTTAGGGTATATAAGGTAAAATCATGATGGGTATTAGGGCAAATTTGAGCTCCTTGAACCTAGATTTGTGAGTAAAAAATGTGAATTTGGGATCAATTATCCCCCATATCATCATAGATTGAGCCTATGAAGTCAATTGTGGTAATGAGTGATGTGATTTTGACCAAGTTGATCCCTATGAACCTAATTATTACTATAATAAATAAAGTTAATTTGGGATAAGTTTATTAGTTTAGGGTCAAAAATTTAAAAGGTTTGGGGTTTAGGTATTATGACTTAGGGTTTAAG
This sequence comes from Torreya grandis, assembly GCA_037957365.1. Classification (NCBI taxonomy): domain Eukaryota; kingdom Viridiplantae; phylum Streptophyta; class Pinopsida; order Cupressales; family Taxaceae; genus Torreya; species Torreya grandis. The sequence continues at coordinate 1,690,889 of JARHVA010001155.1, read as the reverse complement.
GTAAATGGTATAAGGTTTAGGGTTAAAGTTAAATGGTACAGGGTTTAGGGTTTAATATATTAGATATAAATTCTAATAACTAAGGTAATTGAAGAAAATGTGAGCTAATTTTTCACCTACTTGTGATAATTACTTGAACATGTTTGAATTTATGATAAAAGTAGGGTCAGTTAAGCCATACATGTTGCATACATTAACTATACAATTGATTGACCCATAAATTTGGTTTAGGGGATCAATTTTTCCCAAATCATTCCCTTAAATGTAAAATTTGACTAATTAGATCAATTCATGGTAGAATCAAACTTTTAATTTTTCCCCAAATCATATATTTCTCTTTAAGGGGTTCAAATTGGCCTCAAATTCCTCCTAGATTAAATGAATTAGCTCTTTGGCTAATTATATATGACATGACATTAGGGTTAATTTACCTCTAAGTCACATTGAATATATAATTTTAAATACATTCACATGGCTCATCTTGACCCTAATTACCTCCATAATTAAATTAATTAACATTTTCATTCATTAGTTGATGACTTCAAGTTTATTTAGCTCAAAAAGACATTTTATATATGTAGAAATTGAATATAAATAAATTATGTTTATTTTATTAAAAAAATATAATTAAATTGGATCTGATCAACCCCCAAATCACATTTTATAGTCATGTAATTAGGCTGAAGGGGCTCGAAATACCCCCAATTTACTTTAAATGCATAGCTAGATTGGTACTCCAAAGGTTATGTTTTGGCCATAGGTTTAAAAAATGCATTTTATGACATCTCTTGACAAAATAAATTATATCATAAGGCATGTATGTTTGTGGTATATATGTTTATGACATCTTTGAAATTGACAAAAGATAACTTTTTATATGAAAAATAGGGTACTAATGCATTGATATACCTTGAAAACATATCCTTATAGAACTTTACTTACTAACTCAAATAATATTATCAGAGACTCATACAATACTAAAAAGTTTATAAAAGTTTTTTACAAGTTCCAAACATCACCAATTATCTACAAAAACTAACATAGTCCTATTTAACCAAATTTAGCCTCTTTTAGGACTGTATACACTCTTGACACAAAATATAATTACCCTTTATTTATTTTTTATTGTTAAAAAACACAAATTTAATATTTTAAATACTATAAATTCCTTATAAAATACCAAATTTTAAATAATTAATTCTTAAACATTTATAATATCATTGAACTCTCTTTTGAACCTAATACTTTAGGTTTATTAGTAGTCAGTCAGAGGATCCTGGTACTTCAATTAATTTTTGGAAAATATAATTTATTTAATCATGTAAAAAGTTAAATATAAATAAAATCTACTAAATTATGAGTGATTTGGATTAGTGGATCACCAAAAACCAACTTTTGACTTTTTAATCCTGTATAGGATGAACTAGGATTATCTGCATTTTAAGGAATATTAGACTCATGTCAAATGAACAATAAATATATTAATAATTTAATACATATCCAATTATCATATAATTATATAAAATATTTACAAGATAATTAGTCCCAAAAAACATTCTTAATCAACCAAACTTTGATCTTAAGACTACTAGACCTAATGGGTCCTTTAGTAGGTCAAAATACAAATTATAGTTTTAGAGTGTTGATAATATATAACATGATCACATTATTAATGTGATAATTTTATTAATGAGATAATTATATCTGAATTTTAATTCAATTACCACACCTTTTTGCTTGATAATCGATTGGATTCCTGTGACAAAGTCTTGGACTATCAATGTACAACTAAGTTTTGAGAGTTATGATAAAAACAAAAAAATTCAACTTTGATTACCAAATACACTAATAATTTGAGTGTGAAAATTAAAAAAATTATTACCATTATGATGATCAAGCTCTCATATTTCCAAAAATATGATTTTAATACTTGTTTGACTAATTTAATGTTTCAAACTATGTTAATTTCTAACTATACCATTTTTAGGCAACTACATGCTATAAACATACATACCTATACATGTTCATGTAATTTTTATTTCATTGATCCAAGTGAAAAACAAGTTATATGGTCACAAACTAGGCCAAATTATACACACATTCAAATAAAAAATTGTTTTTCAAATTTTTTTTGAGGGAGTTAGGTGCATTGCATAGATGGCTATCCATTTTTTTTTCAATTTTTAAGATATATTTACTTTAAAAATTCATTAAAAAAATATAAAAATTATAGGTCACAAACTAGAATATCTTATTGAAATTTTACCCTAAGGGTTTTAAATAATATTAAACTATTTTCAAAAAATGGTGCACAACACAACAATTTATCTACTATGTTTTCTATATAAAAAAATAGGAGTTCCTTTGAAAATTTTATATGTTTGACCTAGTTATACTTAACCATTTAAAAAGTAATAATGTTTTGGAAACAAGACTCAGAATGTTACATTTCATGTTCTTACACCATCTTCAAATTTGAAGTGTAGATATCTCAAATTAACTTCAAAAGTTTAGATTTATGAAATTTTAGGAAAATCAAGTCCGTGGATAGGCCACTTTTTGTCCACTTTGTGTAGTTACCCATAACATTTGATGTTTATAAAGTGTTTAATACCAAATTTAGGTGTCTAGAAAGTTATAATGTTTTGAATTTATTTGAAACTAGTGATTATCCAAATTATAGAATGATAGAGATGAAATATTTGCATTGTTTAAAAAACACATCTTATATTATCCTATAAAAACATATCTAAATATAAACCCTAATTCAAGAGCCTTACATATAGTATATAAATTATTTGGTGAATAATTCTTATTTAATCTCCACCATGTAGATAAAAATTATATAGGTTCCCCTTGCATGCCTATAATGTGATTGTTTCTAAAATTACTTAAAATTTTGTTTCTCGTATTTATTCTATTATTGTTAATAAATATTTTCCTTCTGAAACTAGTCTCAATGCGTCATTTTTTTCTTCTCAAAGTCCTCAACCATATCAACATGTTTCTCAACTTTAATCTCTATTTCATGTGTTTATCAATTACCAAATTATTCTATGCCCATGTGTATCACCACCACTTCTCTTCATGATCCTAGGGTTACTGCTCTTGTGTAAACTATGCATGATATGAAATAATAATTTAAATTTATCTCTCAATGGTCTGGAATTCCAAGTTATCGATTCACTTCAAGTATGTATTAATCAACCCATTTACTTATTATATTCATTATCACCCTTTTCCTATAGGTTTTGTTGCTCCAAATTTGAATTATTTAATGAAAAAGGAGATCCTTCTCATCAAATCAAATATTTATATGGCTCTTTTATAGGTTTTTCACATAATGATATTTTTTTTGAAAAATATATTTCATATAATCTTGAAGGACTATTATCTTGACTAGTTTTATGGTTTTCATCCATTAATGTATGTACACCTATAGTGGATTAATGAGAAACATTGTATGCTATGCTATGATTATCTACCTATTGATTAAAAATTATTTATTACTTACACATATGTTACTTATGGTATTGTTAATATATATGTAGGATATATAAGTATGTACATATGATTATGGATTTACATTTAGCTAAGGGAATATAAGATGTTAGCTATAAGGGAATTTTAGAGGATATTTCCTAGTAGTACCCTATGTGTTATCTTTCATATTTTCCTTTATCATATCAAAATTTCGTGTGATCACATATATTATTTACCATGTAATTTTGTATTATTTGATTTCATTTTTTTTTTGTGTGTGATTCATATGATTATTATATATCATGCCTTATTTATGTTCCCTCTATTTCATGTGATTATTACTTTTTGGAATGCCTCTATTTTTTCCCTTTTCCTGATGCATTTTCCTCAGATGTTTTCTTTCCTAGCGTGCATCTCTTATCTTCCATAAGATGGATAAATTTTTGTGTACTCTAAGGTATATTAATATAAATTGTTATTATTAATTAGTGTGTCTAACATTCTTTGATATATTTACTTACTGTGGCATGCTAACATTTTATTTGGTTTCCCTTTCCTTCTTTCTATGTTTACTCCATATTTATATATGGTTTTTAGCATGATCTATGTCATGCATATTATTCCTTTGTTTTCAATGATATATATTATTCACATGCTATTTTTTATTTCCTAAATTAAAAATATTCCTATCATGCATATATTAGGTAAAAGATACTTATGTATTTTTTCATTTAATATATTTACTACTACACTACTTATATTCTAATATGTTACCATTGTTATTCATTTAATATATCCTTGTTACATTTATCCATGTCTCATTTTTCTTCAACAATCACCTATTTCCCATAAACTAGTATGATACTCTTACACTTACATTATGTATACCTTGTCCATAGTGAGTCATATTATTGACATCTTTACATTTGATATACCTTTCCCATCATTGGGTAACCTAGTACTATTGTTCTCACATTTGTTATATATTTACCATAAATTGAAAAGATACTTCTACACCTAAATTGACTATATCTCAGGCATTTAAGGGAATATCAATGATAAGTTACATGTATTGATTATAATCACACACACATGGTCAAGTTTTTATTAAATACATGATTTCATTATGATATCATACATAAATTACTTAGACTCAAATAAACACGGATCAACATTATTTATATACATGATTTCATGATGACATCATTTTATTTTTATACATATAAATGATTTATTTTTCATATTTTACAAATTATATGCATAATCCATTTATTTTGAGATATGTGATGCACATGTTCATCCAACACCTCAAAATGGGGACATTTAATCCACTAATTTTTTTTCTTGAAGATGCTAGTCATAGTGTGATACAAAACATACCATTCATTACTCCTATACTAGGAATAAATCACATGGTGGTACATAAAAAATTCCCTTATTCCCTCATATGGAAGCAATCACATGGTGTCATAGATCATATTATACTTTGTCTCCTAAATTAGTTGCATATTAAAAAGTGACACATATTCTAATATATGGATGTCACAACTATGAAATAAAATTTCCATTATAATAGTTCCTTGAGTTTGGATCTATATATACATTAATTCAGTATAAAATGTTTTATATGTGTCTACAACCACACATTCCATATCCTGGACACAAGAGAAGAAATGTTTTTTCCATGATATTCATGAATTTCCATAATGTAAATTAGGACACTTACACTAGATACTATGGAGTATAAGCTTTGTTTTTTGGTTTTTTATATCATAATAGTTATACTCTAAGATTAGGAAATATCTCTTTCCTTTTTATTGTCATATGTTTAAAATTCATATAATAACTTTAATAATTCTTAAAATTTTCACCCAAAACATATTATATGATCCCTCCTAGGTACACTTGTTTGTTTTAATTTGATTCATATGAACACACAAACACATAAAGGTAATTATGTATAAATTTAAATTTAGTTGAAGGGGGATATTTTAGAGTTCATTTTAAATTTATTTATGTACTATTGTCATTAGTTAATTTAAGGATATTATTGATGCACTTTTCATGTATTTTTGGCTCATTTTACTTCATCTTCCTCTAGATCTCCCTCTTCTCTTTGGTTTTATCCTTTATTTTATATGTTTTATAGATTTTAACTAGGAGCATAACAATATGTTCTTTGTTGAGTAAGAATGTATTATATGCTCCTAGTCCATATTTTTTATGGGTTTGTTTGGCCATTCCTACCTTTGGTGTGTGGGTTTTCATGCCAACATGATCATAATATGTATTTTATAAGTTTTTTACTCGTTACACAATAAAAAATGTTACAATATATTCCCGCCTCATAGTTTAATGTGATCACTAGATATTATTCTATTTTTTACCAAAGAAAATCTGTAAGACACTATATTTACTTATTATATAGTAAAGTAGTGAACACTAAAGAGCTTTAGGACACATTCACACATTTAGAGATTCTAAAAATATGGAAATATAATTTGGATACCACTAGGTGTCTTCATTATTAATCTTTTATGTTTATTTAGTGATTTAATTATTTCATTGGTTATAAATTTATATATCCATTTATATATTTAAAATGTCATTGTTGGTTTACTATTACATCAGATATTCACATTCCAAACATAAAATAATTGATTCTCATTCATATAAGCTTTATGATAGTTAGAAATTACATTAATATTTTAAGGAGACAAACAAAATTATGTTTCATAGGCTAGAAGAGTTGGAATCTATAATATGTTCAACTGTATCCTCCTTTTAAATTTTAGATCCATATCATATATGATATAAAATTCAATTAAAATTTACAAATTTTTGTTGTGGCTTCTTATTTGATCCTTCCAGGTAAACTTGTATGTTTTTATTTTATATTACACATGCACAAACATCAAAGTGTGGCATTATCTAGATACCTAATTTCTATAAGGACTAGTTATTTACTATGGTATTAGTGTGTTTTGTGTTTATGAATCATTGGTTTAGATTAGGATCTTACTAGTATGTTTTCCCTAGTGTTGGGCCTAATTTTCCTTTATTTTATTTGTTTTATTCTCATAGTTTTTTAATCTCTTTGTATGTATGATAATACCAACATTCAATTCAAATTCTTGCAAACATGTTTATACACTTTTTACCTTGACATCCACCTAATGTTCCTAGAATGTAATAATCAATGTTTAAGGGTTTAATGTTAGTTTTCCTAGATTGAGTCTTTGATTTTGGATATTATTGAAATTTAGTCATTGATTTCAATCATGACCTATATTAACTCATTTAATCCTAGTCACTTGTACCTTGTGAGTACCATAACCATTATTCCTAGATTTGTTTCTATTTTTTCCTTGGTTTATAGGTTTCTTTCCTTTTTAATTGTCATTTTTGGCACCATTACATATTAATTTAAATTTAGGAAACACACACACACACACACACACACACACACACACCAAAAAAAAAAAACATGCGAATTCAATTAAACATAGAGATGAATAAATATATAGAATTATTAAAATTCATATCCTAGGATACAATACTTTCTCTATTATTTTTTCCATATATTGAAGTGTATGCATCTCTTGTACCAAACATTGAATAATTAGTGAAAGATCATATATAATATCTTAGTTCTTGTATCTCATATATTAGGATATGGGTTGAGATATGCATACTATATTGGACTAGTTTTTGGATTTCATGAGTGCTTATTACCAAAATATATAAGAATGGGGATATAAATTAGGTATACCCCTCAAAATTCCACCTAGTTTTTACACTCATAGGAGGCATCTTATACTAGATTAGTCCTTGGATAAAAGATAAGAAATTTTGGAATATTTTACACTCAATTTGATAATTTAAGTGAGAGTTATTACTAGAAGACACAAAATAAGGTACTTATAAAATTTCATGAGAATATAACATTATATATTAAAATCAAACATTTCTTATAAAATTAAACATTTGCCATCAAAGATCGACTCACTAATTTTTAACATTTACAAAATCAAGAAGCTTGATTTTGGATGTTTTTATCATAGATATTTTGGATTTTTTTATTAACTTATATGATACATACCAAATTTTTAGGTTTTATCTAATATTAATTTAAGACATTATTAACTAAGTTTCAGCTTCTAATAGTGTACAAGTTAGAATTTAAATTTTTTTTCTGAGGATACCCTTTTTCAATTCTAAACATAATTAATTCCTAGTTATTTACTTATTTAAAATTTATTTATGGTGTTATATTTATCTGTTAATTTAGATTTGAAAAACATCTTATAATCAATATCCCTAGTCTTGGTTTATGGTTTTCAACCATAGTTTTTTTTTTTTCATTAAAATTCTAAGGTATCATTACATTCTATATATGTTTCCATATTATGGCACTTTAGACACCTAAATGTTCTACTAGATTTTCTACAAGATATGTATTTGTAGAATTTTTTTAAAAAAAATCATGCAATTAGATCATTTGTGTACATTTAGATCTTTTTGATATACTTTCCATTTGTGTTTGTCCCTATATTATCTTGTCTTTCCTTAGGTTTTATTATATATTTAAATTATTTTCATGTTGGTTCCATGGTAATACCTCAATTCAATATGAAGTACCTAAAAACCTATAGATCATTTATTTGTTTGTCAAAATATGACCTAGATACTATTAGATTGTAAAAAATACTATGTTAATGTTTTCTCTTTCAAATTTAAGAGCCACTCCAAAATATTTATAACCACTTTCAAAGTCAATTGTAAAATGGTAATCTTACTTTTTCTATCCTATGTTATCTTACATGTTTTAATGTGCCTTAATTTTTAGATTCCATTCATATTCATGGTAAAACTATGTGTGAATGTGTTATAATTTAAATTAAAGGATGATCATAAATACACTTGTACATTAAGACATTTTATCACTAATAAAAAAATATTATATATTTCACATGATTATCAATTAGACAACATATTGATCATATCTTACACTTATCAACTATTAAATTCTTATAGGTGCATACTTGTATGTAAAAAAGGTTGAATTTAGTGAATTAACACATAGATTTATCATTATCATGTTTAAATAAGTTGAAGTCTTCACTTAAATGGTGATGGGATACACATATATAACTACATGAGTATTGATTACAAGCACACAAATATATGTATATATAACATTTAAGGGGGACCAAGCCACTAACTATACATATTACATTTATTTTTTTGGATGTATTTAGAAATTATGGTGGATTAGGGTTATAAAAAAGGAGATAATATTTTAACATTTATTTTTGCTTATTCAAAACTTTTAGAGAGGATTATATGTATCTATTTCCAAGGAGCGGTTTAATGAAGTTTTAGATTACGAGGATTATTAAAGCCATTTTATAGTAGGTATTCCATTTTTGGATAGGATTGTCAATTTTAGAATAGGTCTGGAACTAGTTGACTCTTTTTAGAGTAGTTCAAAATTAGTCACCACAATAGAACACATTCTAGTTTTAGGAGTTCATTATGCATAGTTTTTATTTAACATAAAAGTGGGGTTTTAATGGGTATTACAAAATAAATTAAATTAAGGTTATAAAACTTATAGACATATATGCCTAAAGATGAAGGAACATGAAACATAAAATAATAAAATATAGCCCATTCACAGCTAAATAATATCACCAAAATAGTAACTAAACTAAAAATAAGAGATAAAATAGAAATTTAATGAGAGTTATTGCAATCCTCATAATCTTTGGCCCATACTTAAATAAGGTTCTTTAACTTCATTACCCATGAACAACTTAGGTTATGATCATCATCCTTAATATTTATGTCTTTTAGATTCTTGTTGGGTCTATCCTCATCATTGTTTATGTGTTTAGAATTTAATAGAATTAAAATTCCCTCCATAATATGTTTTGCATTTTTGATGGTCATCCTACTATATTTTACAAGAATATTGATATTAGTTTTAAGTTCTCAATTATCCTTTTCTATCATGTTAACTCTTTCAGTCAAAGTCTCAATTTATGATGTCATTTCCATTTACTTTTTATTGGTATAGTAAATCCCTTCATTCATATTGTATTGTTAAACTCCTATTTGAGATGAGAATGATCCTTCATAAACTTGTGAAGGAAATATTGGTGAAAATCCACCTCATCACCAATTTTATCTAATTTATTTTGGTTTTTAAAAGAATGCATGAGGGAGTCTAAATCTTATTAAGGATTATTATTTTAGCATCCTATGAAAATTCAACAGTAAATAATGTAGTAGTAAAAATAGTATTATGAAAATATAGTATGACAAAACATCAAAAGGAAAAAATGTAGCGGTATTGGTAATGTCACGAAGATGACACAACTTTAAAATAAAGGTCCAAACTCACTAAATCAAATTTTCCTCTATTATTTTTCTTGTAAATTTGTTGTATTACTTTTCCACCATGAAATGTTAACTACTATAAAAAAAATGAACTAGACAACAAATAAACAATGTGATAATCACTAAAATATCCCAATTATTCTCTTTGTGACATTTTATGACATTACCAATACTACTATGTTTTTACTCTCTATGTTTTATCCTCATGACATTTTTGTCATACTAAGTTCTTACCACTACATTTTTTAGCACTACATTTTTACCATTACGTTATCACCTAGAGAAATTATTTTAGGGTTTCATACCCCTTGTAATGTCCCCTATGTTATGCACCATATCTTTGTCCTTGTTAAAATACTCTGGAATAGTTACATGACTTTATTCTTTACAATTTAAGCACTTTAATCATCTAGGTAGGTTAGAAATAAGTATTCATGTATCATTCCCTATCTCTTTCATTTTTCCTTATTATTTTTAATTTAAGTTACTTTTAGTCTCCTTCATTTTTCAATAGATATGTTTGATTTATTGTTTATTACTATTTAGTTGTATTTTACTTGTGCTATTTATTTATAATATTTGTATATTATTTTGAACATTTGTTCCCCCTTTTTGTAAAGAATTTTTATAAACCTCTTAATACCTAACCTTAGGTTTTTCATGTTTTATTTACCTCTAGTGTTTATTGATGTGATTGTTTAATATATTATTATTACTATAGTGTGTGTTGTTACTTACACAACACACCCTAATTTCTTTCAAAGTCATGGTACCACTTTTTTATTTGGTCTTTTAGAGTTTGACCTTACTTTTTACAATCAGATGATCCCTAATTTACTTTCGCATGCTTAGTTATCTACTCGTATGTGACTATTATTGTTTCGAATATATCTTGATTTACATGAAATTCTAAACCTTAGAACCTTATCCATTGTGTCAACCATGAAAGTGACAAATTTTCATGTTTTTCACTTTACTTGAAAACTTGATCTTGTGCTTAAAAAGTGTGATTTCTTGATAGCCTCCAAAAACTATAAAAGGTCTTATTTCACTTGTTCTTTAAAATTCCAAAAGTATCAAGATGGTGCATAATCAATTAGGTTTTTAACCATATATTTTGACTCATAATTTATTTCATGTAATTTATGCTATTAAAAAGGTGACTTCGAGGCAATGAACTTTCATCTTTTACACATTTCATGAAAACTTTATATTATCATTCAAAAGTGTGAGTTATTTACAACCTCCAAAAACCAAAAATGGTCTTGTTCCACTTGTTCTTGAAAAGGACAAAAATCTAGAAATCATCTTGTTTCTAAGAACATGGAAAATCATGAAATAGTGCACAAGCAATTAGGTTTTGGGTCACATACTTTTCTTTCAAATACATTTATTATTTTGTTTTTGGAATTATATTTTTTTTAAAGGATTAAAATTTCAAGTTTTTCATTTTATCCAAAATCTTGACCTTGTTATTCAAAATTGCTTGTTCTTAACAGCCTTTAAACCCCAAAATAGTCTATGGGTAGAAGAGTGGTTAAGTTTTTGGTCATATATTTTGAATCTTGACTACATTTTCAATGTTATTTGTAGTGTTATAAATCCATTTTTTTCCATATCATCATGACATAATTTTCACCTAGGATAAGTTCATAGTTTAAAACTTATAAGTGTTTTTCATATTAGGACTTTATTTTGACATATCTCAATTTTCATTCACATTAAATCATTGAAAATTTATTAATTTCATAGTGTAGATCAAGATGATGAGATTTTATATTTATAACTTGGTCTAAAAATATAATGTTGGTCTTAGTTCTACTTATTCCTATGGAAGATGAAAATCTTTAAATGGTCTCTCAGCCTATTTTTAAACCTCATCATTTTTTTAACCATAAATTTTATCACAACTACTTTTTGAAAGCCATATATGACACTAGTAAGATAGTTCCAACTTAGAAATAATGGTTCCAAACAATTTTTGGTGAATTTTCCATTTAAAAAGTGTTTTCATTCTATGGATACATTTTTTAAAAGTGATTTTAATTTCAAATTTTTAATTATTTTTTTGTTTTCTTTTTTAGCAAAGAGAAGAATGAAGCATATCAATTGGAGGGAAAAGGGAAAGCATGTTAAAAATAAACTCAAAGTGTGGTTTTGGATGGAAAATATTTTCCTTCTATTGAACCAATTTATATTCATAGCTATTTCAAATTTATTTGAAGGGCCATCTCTTTTTTTATTCTTGGAGGAGACATTAGACTAGACACTCTCCCTTTACACATTTCATGCTTTTATAATGTAATTTATTGCTTATTTTTCTTGGAACTATTTTTATGTTTCCAAAATTTATAACCAAATGGTTTGGAATTTAAAATTTTTAATTCAAAATAAATATCCTAATTAATAAAAGTCTATGGAGTTTTATTTCAAGATCTATGCATGCTAATGGTAATCATGTTTATTCCATTCATAGCTAGTTTGTGATTATATGCTTGCATCATCTCATTTCATGGTTGTTAGAATGATTATTATATGGGATACTCATTTATGGGATCCATTTAATTGAAATTTACAGCTTTGGCTTCTTATCAACAAGTTTTTTTTTATTTTCCTTCTTTCTTTTATCTTTTGTCATTTTATGAATATATTAAGATAGGATTTCAAATATATTTGGAATAAGTATGTATTTGAATGTTTATATTATTTTTTATGTTGTTTATTTAATTTACACATTGTTTAATATACTTAATAAACATATGTTTTAATCCATTCGTATTCACTTCATTATAACCCACAAATGTTGATTGTTTTATTTGGGAAAATAGAAAAAAATGCATAGTTTGTCATGTTTTGAAACCTGATTAAAACCCATGCGAATGACAAAAAGCTAAAATTTTATTCCCCTATATTTATTTGAAGCTAAAACTAAATTTAATTTCAAACTAGTTCATGCCACTTGAATTGGAAAATTACACATTGAATAGCTAGGTTACCCAATACATCATGACTTGGTAGATATAGACCTTTGGGAGACTCTCTAGACTAATTTTACAATAGGTTAGATGGCTCACTATCTTATCTAAGTTGATGTGGCAAAAATCCCATCTATATATTAGCACTAGAATGAGGGCCTAGATTTAAATTATAAATGAACTAAAATTTTTAACAATGTTTTTAAAATTTTAACAATGTATATGTTTTTCTCAATGAGACATTTCATCTATTCAAACTATAAAAATAAAAAATTTAACCCATTGATGGTTGTGTCCTAGTTTGGTGGAGATGGTTACCTTGTAAACATTCCATGGTTTCCCATGACTTTGTTAAGAATCCTTATAAGTTTTTACTTAAACACATACATGGTGGGATTCAAAAGGTTGAAGAGCATATTAATACATTTAGTGATGACATTATCTAGACCCAAATCTAGTATAAAAATGTGTCTTGTCATTTTTTCCTTATTATTTGGTTTATATTACTTATAGATTGTACCTCAATTTTCTATATGCATATATTACCTCATGGGATACCTTCAAAAACACATTTTTCAAATATTTTAATGTGTCTATTAATTATTCAGACCTATACTTTTAGTTTTCTACTACCCATAGAGATCCCAATGAGTCCATGAACATGTTTAACACTCACTTTGATCATTTATGTAGGATGTTGAAAGACCTATTCCTACAATTGAAATTCATTGCTATTAAGACATATATAATAACATTAGACCCATTGACTACTATGCTTATCTATTTAACCCCATCAAAACACAAATATTTTGTAATAACATATGGGTAAGCCTTCATTATTGACCAACAATAAATGTCACATGTATATGATGATATCCCATGGAATTCATTATGATATCCAAGTGTTACACCTAAACTCATTTGGTTTACATTCCTATAAGTCACAATATGAACCAATTTATGTATTATAATTAGGTAGGCAATATATAATAAATCAAGCCTTCATGTAACAAATAAGAACCATGTTGTTACACTTAATGCCTGAAATTATGATAGTTTGACATTTAATCATTATGTTTTTTTATTGTGATTTAATGTTCAATCATATTTTCATGATTTTTTTAATTAAGTTTCATTTTTTATAGGATATTTACAATAAATGATGTAAATATGAACTCATGAGACCCATTTACCAATCTAAAAATGTAGGATCTATGAGAGTAGAAATTGAACATAAGCTCAAATAATCATGTTGATTGAGAATAATTCATTTGGTAAACAATAAATAGTCCCAAAACATAGTAATGATGATTATTCTAATGATGATATTATAAAAATTATTTCAAATAAGTGGATAGGTGAAAATCTAAATGAAACAAATTTGTTCATGCAAGAAGACAAATTAGAAACTCCATATATTCAGCTTGAGAATAATGTGGGAGAATTGGAATAGTTAAATGAGGAGGATGCATTATATGCATTAAAAAAAATAATTGTATGTTTGTATTCCCAAATTAGGATCCCTAATTCATTAAGATTATAAACTAGATTTTAGTATCTAATCTATCTTCCCATAAGTGAAGATAGCTAAAATACATGAGAAAAAGGTTAATTTTGGTAGTCCATGCAAAAAAAAAAAGACTAGTGCAGTTCAAACCAAAATATGTCTCTCTCCAATAAATATTGGTTTATGATTTGGTTGGGATAAAATTAAATCATATATCCATAAGGTCACTCTTTTTTGAATAAAAATGCATGTACATTACTTTTGATAAGTGAAAAGAGGGGGAAAATCAAGTTATTTCTCTCATATTTGGAGATTTAAATAACTTTGAGCATCATGTGGGATATGAGTGCAGTGGTCTAATGTTCCTGCTTGAAGTGTAGATAAAAAAATAGGAAAGGATTAATCATGAAAATTATGGCCCAAAAAAATAAGTGGATCTAACAAGATTGATAGTTATGGACACCTAAATTCAGTGTAGTTTTCCTCATACTTTAGCCACTGAAAAAAATTCCATAAATTCATTGACATGTGAATAATAGAGAATATTCACCTTATATTATACTAATAATGATAATTATGATACAATAACATTCATGTCAAGAAAATAATAACTTTCCATTAATTTGGGGATTGGCTACCTCAAGGAGCATATTTTTGTCAAGTTAGTATTCCCAATCAATGTGGTATTTGATGTTCCCCACACTTATGCTTCTCTAAAATTCACTATGTGGGTTGAGGTATTTCTAAAACTATATCCTAATTTATATTCATGAATGAATAATAAATTCATTATTTAATTTAATATAATAAATTCACTCGAATTAGGTAAAAATGATCTTGAGTAAGAGTCTTTGGGATATTGTGCAAGATTAAAAGGGAAACACTATCTTAAGTATGAGTTTTACTTATAGTTAGGTCCCTACCTAATTTATAAAATCTTGTGTGAGAATGTATTCCATCTCAAGTGTCAAACTAGTTAGGAATTCCCATTCCCTATAAATGGGTAGTTCCTCAATAAATAATTTTAGGCCTAAGTTGGCTTGCCAAGTTTCTATACATAACTTAATTATTTATTTCCAATTTCTTTTCTTGATTTCATTATTTTTATCACTTTTTACATTGGTATGTTCTTGTTATTTGTCTATTTTTGGTTTTTTCCTCATTGTTTTTACCATGTGGGTACCTTATTGATCATTGAAATAGGGAAGAAAGGTGTGTAAGTTAGTAGTGGTAGTGGCATTTTATTGTGTAAGTGATTTGAGTAGTTTGTGATTTTTTTGCTTGGTTTTATAAGATTATTCTATCATTTGTGATGTAAATTTGTTCATGTTTGCATATTTTGGGTAAACTATTTAAACTCTAAATACATTCTCTCAAAACTACACATAAAAAATCATATTTTAATGGTATAGAAAATGATGGGGTCAAGATATTGGGTGAAAAAATTAAAATTATAAATTTTATTTTCCATGGTGGTCCCCAGCCCAAAATTTAGATGTTAAAAATAAATAAAGTAAAACAAAATTGAAAAATAAATTGAAATCAACTTGGAAAAAAAAAATCTTTTGGTAATTCAAGAAACCTCTACTAGGGCTATGGATTTATGCCTAGTAGTAAAGTAAGATATTGAGTTCGATTAAAGACATATCCATTAGGGATATTAAAACCTATATGAAACTAGAGAAATGTCTAAGAAAGTGTTTTTAAGGTAAAATTCCATAGCTCAATTATTGAAGCTATAGTAGCTAGCCCTTGTTGGTTTTATGAAGTGGTAATGAAATCATATGCATGCATCAAGTCAATGAGAATATCATATTTGGTCCTCTATCCATTAACTTATTTTCCTCTATTGAATCCATTAATGATCTATGTGTTATCTCAACAAGATATTTTAGGTTTGTAGACAGGTTTCTCTAGTTTCAAATCACTCAAGAGTATTTTCTAGCAGAGTCATGATTTATTGTTGCTTATATAACATGCCCTAATTTCTATCAAAATAGTGATACCTTTTTTATTTGGTATTTTAGAGTTTGGAATTGATTTTTTTAGTCTATTTGAGGTTTGAATTGATTTTTCATGCTTGGTTGTCCACCTGTATGTGCCTATTATTATTTTTAATATATCTCAATTTGTATTCACTTCTAAACCTAAAAACCTACTCTGGTGCATCAGCCATAATGAAGAAAATTTTTATTTTATTTTACACTTTTACTAAAAAATTTATCTTTTGATTCAAAAATATGAGTTACTAACAACCTCCAAAACCTCAAAATAGTCTTGTTCCTAAAAATAAAAAAAATCCCAAAATGGTGTACAAGCAATTAGGTTTGTGAACGTATCTTTTAACTCGTAACACTTTTTTCCATACCATTTAAAGTGTCATAAAGATGAATTATAGGAAAATAAATTTTATATTTTTCACCTTGATTTAAAACTTGATCTTATACTTTAAAATTGTGTGTTCCTTACTGTCTCCAAAAACCCAAAATGGTCTTGTTCCACTTGTTCTAAAAAAACCCAAAAATATTGAAATCGTAAACAAGTAGTTAGGTTATAGATCATATTTTTTAAATTAATAATAAATTTTTATTAAATTTATGCATTGAAAATTTGTATTTAAAGTGGTAAACTTTCAGGTTCTTCATTTTATCTAAACACTTAACATTGTGCTTCAAACTTGTTTGTTCTTAATGACTTCCAAAAAGCTAAAATGGTCTATGGGTGTACAAGTGATTAAGTTTTAGTGATATATAGTGAATATTGTCTCAACTTTCAATTTTTTTAATAATTATAAAGGTGTTTTCACCCATAGTTTCATGACATAAGTTTCACCCTTAAAAAGTGTATCGTATTGACTTCCTTCAATACCTAATTTTTAAAGTCACCACACTTAGGTATACAACTTCAATTTTTATGACTTATAGGGCCATATTTTTCAACATAAAAATAATCCAACACATTTTTAACAATATCATCATCTAAACCCAATATTACTTCATGAAAGTATTAATCAACAAATGGTCTCCATAGGCTCTTTTAATGGCTAGAATTCTTGATTGCTCCATAGGCTCTTTTCCTTCCATATACCTTGGTCTCCCCTTTGGATTGAAAGCCCCTGAAGCTTTTTGGGAAGGTCTTATTAATAAATTTAACAAGAAGTTAGCGGGATGGAAAGGTTGTCTTCTTAGCCAAGGAGGAAAGCTAACTCTCCTCAAAGCTAGTCTTCAAAGTATACCTACGTATGCTTTGAGTCTTTTCAGAATCCCCTCTAAATTTGTTGAAGTAATTGAAAAAATTCAAAGAAACTTTCTTTGGTCAGGTTCTGAGGAGAGAAGGAGAATGCCTCTTATTGCATGGGATAACATTTGCAAACCGGTCAAGGATGGTGGACTTGGTATAAGGAAAATAAGAAGTATGAACACTGCCCTTTTAGCTAAACAGGGATGGAGGGTCTATCAGGAAAATAAAGAATGGAGTAAAATATGGAAGCATAAGTATTTATTTAAGGCACAGTCACTTCATGACTTATTTACTACTCCAGATATTTCTCATCTGTCTGTTATTTGGGGGGCAGTCCAGGGAACAAAACATGTTCTTGAAGAAGGAAGTTCATGGAAAATAGGTAATGGTAAAAAGGTGAAATTCTGGGAAGATATTTGGTTAAGAGGTAAACCCTTACAGGAAGAAATTCAAGATAAAGATGTAATAGAAAGATGTAAACAAAGAGTGGGCATAATGGTTAACCAATACTGGCAAAACAACACTTGGGTAAACCTCACTGACTATGATCAAGATCTCAAGGATATTCAATTATCCCTAAATGCTATATCTCTATATCCTAATCAAGAAGATAAAATTGTTTGGTACCAGGAGCCAAGTGGATAGTTTAAAGTCTCTTCCATTTTCATCTCCAAGGGAAATGGTAGAAAACCATTATGGACAAGAGCTTGTATTAAGGGGCTCATTCCTAAAATCAAGTTCTTTTTCTGGACCCTTCTCCAAAACAAAATTTTGACTCTGGATAATTTACAAAAACGCGGAATCAATATTGTTAATAGGTGTATTCTGTGTAAGAGAGACCTTCAAGATAGAGATCATCTATTTGTGAATTGTTCCTTCACTCAGCTTGTTTGGAAGGAGGTTCTCAATCTGTGGGGCATTACATGGATTCACCACAAAAATGTTGAACTTTCTCTCAAAAGCTGGTATTGCCCTTCAAAGAATCCTGAAGTTCTCTTCTTATGGAAAATTACTCTTCCCCATATTTGGTGGGGAATATGGAAGGAAAGAAATAACTGAATATTTAGAAACAAAGAGCTCCCTGGATGGGTGGTAGGACAGAACATCATTAGAGCTCTAAAGGAAATTTTTCTTCTCAAAAAAATCTAAGCTCTAATCTCAATGTGGATAATCCCCTGAGGATGAATTTTATTCTTGGTAAACCTGATAACCCCAGATCAGGTGTTACTTGGATTAGTCCACCTCAAGGTTGGATTAAAGGTAACTTTGACGGTGCAACAAAAGGGAACCCGGGGAATGCTGGTTGTGGTGGTGTTCTGAGAAACCATATGGGTATGGTTATTGATGCTATCACAATTCCCATTGGTATATCTAACTGCCACAATGCCGAAGCTACAACTGCCCTCCAGACCCTTAAATTAGCTGTGGACTTAGGATATTCCAAATTGTGGCTTGAAGGGGACTCTTTGAATGTAATAAATATCCTTAATAATAATAATTTTGCGTCTTGGACCATAGAGGATAAGGTAAAGGAGATGAAAACTCTTTTGAAGAAATTTGAAGATATAAAAATCACCCACACCTATTGTGAAGCCAATGGTGTTGCAGATTGGCTTGCTAATTGTGATGTTTGGGAAGGTCAAAAAGTGAGGTGGGATGAAACCTTAGAAAGGAACGTCGATTTAAGGGTGATCATTCTTCTCGATGCCACACATGCGAAAGAAGGTAAGTTTGGAGTGTAATAAAAACATAATGAGTAGGAGGAGTGGCAGCACGGGGAAAGGAACTCAATTATTAAAGAGTAAGGGTCTCAAGAGGGAGAAGCGGATCCTGAAAAGCCACAAACAAAGTCGATGTCCCAATCAACTTGACAGCAGGAGGATCCAGGGTAATTTCCACAGTAATTGGGATTCAAAGAAAATGAGTATGGCACGTGAAAGGAAGGGAGAACCCCATAAACAGGAGCCCAAGAGCTGTGCAGAATGGAGAGAGAAACATCAAGTCTAGAGAATTCTGTAGAAAGGAAGAGTTGTGAGCTACATGGAAAGACTCCACGGCTCTAAACCGCATATCACGATGGCCTTTTTCAAAAATTGGTCTGATGACAGGGTCACCTTGCATGGTATAACTGTAAACTTAATATAGGATTTTCTTGCTGAGGTTACAGGGGTGCCAATGGATGGACTCAAATTTTCCAAGCAGATCAGCATTTTGAATGAGGCCTTTTGTAATTTCCCCAAAACGGATGAGGAAGAGCAGAAGCTGGTCAAAACTGGGGATTTCTATGAGCTGGACCAGATTAAAGGGATATGGAGGGACGTCCTAAGCTGTATAAGGGAGTACTTCATCCTGGATGGAAGAAGCAAATGAGTGCATAAGTTCCATTTTGTCTTCCTCAACCACTTTAGGCATAAGGTTAGCATGTCTTTTCCTTTCTA
Source organism: Torreya grandis (assembly GCA_037957365.1). Taxonomy (NCBI): domain Eukaryota; kingdom Viridiplantae; phylum Streptophyta; class Pinopsida; order Cupressales; family Taxaceae; genus Torreya; species Torreya grandis. Next base: position 1,670,841 of record JARHVA010001155.1, on the reverse strand, counting down.
TCTTCGCTACTCCCTGATCTAAAGCCTTTATGCTCATAGGAAAAAGGATATGCGCCCTATTCTTCACGAAGGCCTTATTCTGCTTATTGAAGGCTATTGTAAGAATAGGGCACTCGTTAAGTATCCCAAATAGGGGAAAAATAAGTTTCCAGGAAATAAAAAGAATGAAAATGTAAGCAGGAGAGGCAAAATTAAGACCCCTAGTCCTAATAAATAGATTGTAGAAGAAGAAAGGGGTCAGGAGAGAATTGAAGAACCCGAGGAGGAAAAACCAGAGGAAGAAGAAGGAACAGAGAGCTGGGACACCAACTCTAGTAATGATGAAGAAGGATCTGAGGAAATTGAAAAAGATAACGTCAATATAGAGGAGGATTCTGCTATCAGAATAGAAGAGACGGAGGAAAACCAGAAAGTGTCGGAGGATGAATTTGCCCAGGAAGATCCTGTTAAGGACCCAACTTCTAAGATTGAAAAGGAAATTTTTGTCTAGGATGATATTCAAAATATGGATATGGAAATTCAAACTGGAATCAATGAGCGGGAACAAAAGAGTCAAGAAGACTTCTTTGAAGAAGCCAGGAATAGCCCCAATAAAAAGTCTGAGGATTGGAGAGGGAAGAATCAAAATGATGAAACACACACTCCTATGACCTGGGTTAACTGTAAAGCTGAGTCTTCTTCCCAATTTGATTCCTGGTTGTTTAGGGAGATCATTGATCTCAAGAGAAAAGTAGAAACTTTGGAAGATTCTCTGAAAGCTGCTTGGAATAAAGTAAACAACATGGAAAATCAGTTAAGCGAGATCCCTGTCAAGCTCAAAGCTTATGAAAACAACCTTCAGGAACTAATAAAGGACAACAGAATGAAAATGGAGGAAGTAACATCCAATATTTGTGCAGCTGCTATCAATATAGGTAAACGAGCCAATGAGGAGTCCAAAGCTCTAGAGGGTCCCAACAAAAGGACAAGGCAAAGTTCCAGAAAGAAAGATACACAAAAAGGAGCTTTGTTGGAGGCTACCACCCAAGAAATTGCTTTGAAAGGAAAAGAAGCCTTGAACTTGATACTAGAACTAGATGAATAATCTGGTCCTTCTTGTTGGTTTAGAAACTGGTACTGATCTTTATTCTCCTTTTGTTATCTTTTGTATGTTGTGCTACCAGTTTTCTATTTTTGGGTTTTGTCCGGATGCGTCTCTAATGGTTTCAAGTCCATTTAAAACCTGTTTTTGCTACTTCATTGTAGTGTCTTTTAAGTGATGCCTATGGGCTTAGACGTTCTTTATTTTGCTCTCTATTACAGGGTTTCGGGGCCCCTTCAAAACTTGTTTTTACCTCAATTTAAAACAAATGGTTATTTTAACACAATTTTTGAAATAAATTTTTGATATAAATAATGTAGTAAGGTATGTGTTACAGCTGGGGGAATTAAAAAAATAATTTCCCTTAACATAGGAAATATCCATGTAAAAATTACTCATAAATTCTAAAAATATATTATAATGTTTGTCGAATCAATTAGGGAAAATAAATGTTCTAGGTTACATTGATTAGACTTCACTTTAAAATGTTTTCCTAATAAGATATGATTCCACTATTTCAGATCATGTAATATGGAATCAATCTCCATATCATGTGTGGTATAATTAATTTCATGATTATTTTGTGACTTAGAATCCATTACCTTACCATATTAGGGTAGAATGCCACCATAATAGAGCTTAGAATCATCTGCATAGATCTCCAAATTACCATTTCGATTAGGAATGATAAGTATAAGTGTTGTATTTAAAAAAATATTTGATCTTATGGGAAACCTCACAAAAATAATAATTCAACATAAAATTTTTACCTTTTCACTATAAGGAAGTGATAGGATTAACTATTCTTAAAACATTCTCAATAAAGTTACGATAGTAACTAGCCAAGCCCATAAAACTATCTACTTCATGTACATTACTAGGGGTAGACTAATATTTTATAGATCCACAAAAAATACCATACTTAAATATTATGTGCCCTAAATAATGAATTTTAGACTAATAAAAAGTAAATTTTGAACTTTTGCATACAACTTTTGATATCTTAGCCTTTGCAAGACTAGTTTTAGATGTTGTTCATGTTCAATCTCATTCTTGGAGTATATTAGAATGACATCCATGAAAACAAGTGAAAAATTGTCTTAATAATCATTGAATACATTGTTCATTAATTTCATAAATTTTCTAGATCATTGATCAATACAAAGGTCATAAAAATGAAATCATAATGGCCATACTGAGTTTTAAATTTTTTTTTGTGAACATATTCATCCTTGATTCTCAACTGATTATAGACTAATCACAATTAAATTTTAGAGATTACTAATTATCCTTTAATTTGATTAAATATATCATCAATTATAAGGAAGGAATAATTTTTTTTAATTGTTACCTTATTGAGCATATGGTAATCAACACATAACTTAAGAGTGTCATCCTTCTTGTTTACAAAGACAACTAGAGAACCCAAAGGAGATACACTTTATTAAATGCTTCAATTTTCTAATATTTATTTCAATTGAAATTTTAGTTACAAAAATATGTCATATTCATCCTATAAGGAGATTTGGATATAGATTCAACTCTAGGCATAATATCTATGGAAAATTCAAACTCTTGCTTAGGTATAAGATGAAGAATTCTTTTAGGAAATACATCCATTAGTTCCTCTAGAAAAGAAAAATATTTGTAATATGATATTTGGTCCTTGGATAACTCTTTCATTTATACTTCATAAATTTTTTTACCTCTTATGCACAACCTTTTTAAACTATAGAGTTGAAAGTATTTTTAATGCCCTTATCCTTTGGATGCCTTGCACTTTCATTATTTCTCTAGATTTATCTGTATACTACACCTTCTTATGCAAGAAATAAATAATTTATTGGTGATATTACATCTAAAAAATGACTAAAATGAGATCATATGACCCTAAAGTTATTAAAAATAGGCTTAGTTTAGTTTTATAAATACCTAAATAAAGTTAAACTTGTTCTATGAACTGCTAGATAAGCACTCTATTTTTAGTACTAAACTCAGCCTTCCAACCTTATTTGATCTTTAAAAGTTCAAATTTTACATATAATTTATACAACATGAGAAATAAATCTATCTATTTCATTATAATCAATTAAAATAGATACATAAAAACTAGTTATAGTACCTCTGGTTTAAATCAGTGTTACTTGAAAGTTAGCATTTTGATGATCAACAACTATATACACTTGATGGCTAATTTATTTTTCATATTTTAGCTTTGGAAAATCCTTGTAGCACTGATTATAACCACATTCCCAACACTAGAATTTTTTTTTTAATGTTACATGAATAGTATTGGCCCTCATGGATAGTCCACATTAGCTATTTTGGGCATGATTTCTACTATATGACCCTATTTTTAGTGATTTCTATGGCTTAAATTTATTAATTTACCCCTAAAACTTATGAAATCCACTATTAGTCCTTATGAACATGTGCTTATGGTCTATTTTCTTAAAATTCTTAGGTGAGGGAGAGAATTTTTGGCCTTAGATTATTTACTAATTTTAAAATTATGTCTCTAATTCTATTGAGACTTATCCTTCTCTTTTACCCTATGAGAAGAGCCAATGGTAACCACCAAGGTTTTTTGGATGGTCATATTTATACTATACATCAATATCTCTTTTGATCCAAATATAAATTTCATTACTTTAGTTTCTTCATCATACATGTAGTTTACATGCCACAACAAATTTATAAAATTATTCTCATATTCAAAAACAAACATATTATTTTGTTTTAATAACTGAAACCATGTTCTCTTTTATTCCTTTAAATTGGAACTAAAGTACCTTATTCATAATTTCCTTTAAAATATTTCCAAAATAGGGGTCATAATATGATATCTTTACAAAGCACAAATATAATTCCACCATAAGGAAATGAGTCCAACCAACTGATAGGATGCCACCCTAGCTTTCACATTAAAAGCAATGTTTTGAATATTAAATTAATTCTAAAAATTCAAAATCTATGCATTATCTACATTTTCATATTCTTCACCCAAAATGCTAGGTTGTGGAAGCTTTTTAAGCTCCTTAATTATTGTTTCAACTACCACCAAAGGTGGTTTTTGGAGCACATGCTTCTCTCCTTGTCCATTTGATAACCTGGGTACTTCATCATGAGTAATACACTCAAGGTTATTGTGTCTATGTTCTTGGGTTTCAATCTTGTTTTGAATAACATTTAAGGATAAAAATATTATATTAAGGACCTCATCATCCCTATCAAGTAGATTACCTTAAAAATCATTATTAATAGGAACCTCATTGTTATTATCAACATTGTTAATATGAGGTGGGCCATTTATGTTTCTATCAAGATTATGGGAACCATGGCCTCATTTCTACTTTTTTCTATACCTTTTTATGGTTTTTTATTACCCAAATTCTTGTTAGCATTGGCACTTCCATCAAAACTTGTTCTAATAATCCTGAGGAGTCACATATTAACAATTTAAGTAGGGTGCATGTTTAAAATTTTCTTCCCCAAAGTTTCCTAGAGCATAAGCCATGCCCTGGTACCAATTTAACAACCTAAATTTTTTATAAAGATAGATTAAAATAGAGTATGAGAACACACTTTAATAAAGAGTTAAAAAATATATTATATTGTACATGAATTGGCACATCTCCAAATAAATAATAGGGATAGGATAAATGTTTGGTACTTATCTATAGTAAAATCATCTTAAGAAGACTATGTAAGGAAGTATTTCTTTCCATATTAAATATGGATCTTTGGGTGTATATATTTGTGTAAAAACTATCATAAACTCTAATTATGATATTCTATTATTCATCTTCCTAATAGAATCATTTGAATATGTTTAAACCTAGTTAAGTAACCAACTTGATCAAGTTGGTTTGACAAAAAGGATAAGATATGATTAGAATATTTAAACATAAAATATAGAAATTAATCTCATAACATAAAGTTAATATCCCCTTTTTCATATGTTAATTAGGAGATACATAAGAAATAATATACCCGTATGATCTAACTTAATCAAGAAGTGAAATATAACTCACAGAATGGAATTTGTTAGAATAACTGAACACCTCAATTAGCTTTTGATTCATGAAAGTTAAAGTATCTTGTTATGAGGATAAACTATTAAAACTTCTAAATAATCCAAATTTATTTTAATATGATATATTTTTTACAAGAAAGTTAGTTCTTTTCTTTATTACATCCCCAACTTACAAGCACATTCATATTCTTAGGACATAACTCAACAACCTCCACATCCATAAACTTCACATTTCATGATTAAAAGATAAATTATCATATCATAAACATTAATATTTAATTATTTAAGATGTGATTTATTAATCCTAGATGTGTGGCATAGTTGGCTAAGGGATTTGGGTTCATCCCATATATGTCCCAAGGTAGATTCTCGCCACCTAGATTTTCAAGGTTGTCTAGTGTGTGTGGGCCCCTTCAACAACACCTAAAGGATTAGTCTCACCTCTAATCACCCTAATTAAGGGTATTGAGTAGAGTCTTAGTATCCCAATTGGGATTGGGGATACCTCTAGGTTAAAAAAATGTGAGTTATTAAACTTAATTGTAATATTAATTAGTGTTACTTGTTGAGGTTATAGTAACTACCCGCATGCTTTTGGTCATGAGACCTAGTTTAATTTATACTCTAGTATCTAGATTTTATAAAAATTAAAAGATGAAATTATAAAAATAATTTACTATTAATGTATTAATTTATATTTATTATCAACAAGCATGAGTAATCAAAATATTTAACATTAGAATGGTGGATAACTTTATCAATATAACTTTCAATTTAAGAAATATACTTAAAATTGCTTGAATGGTTATTCTCAACTAAAATCAATGTCAAATAAAAGTGTACTAGTTTGTAAATCCCTAATGTATAAAATATATTAATATTTATTATAATTTAATTCCAAATGAGGAGTTACATGTAAATAATAAACATATAATCAACTTTCCTTTCAATGGAAATTTTTATCTATTGTTTTTTAATCCTCAGGTCAATGTTTATACAAAAAATAAAAAAGCTCAGGTAGACCATTTTATATCAATAATTCATAATATATGACACTATAGAGATCAGTAATAATCATAAATTTGAACTTTTTTTCAATGGAATATTCCAAAAAAAAATGTTATTACTAGTTCCTAACTAATAGCTACAATCACATCCAACTATATTACCTATAAAATTCCATTAAAATGAATCTCATCTACAAATACAAGGATGTTTTCATAAAACCTTGAAATAATATAAATGATGTAAATTTTAGTAATGATATTTATTCAATCAAATATATAAGTTGTCATCTTGGTATTAAAACCATTTAATTGCATTTTATCCTCCAAAAAGTGGTAATATCTTATAAAAAAAAAACTATGCATAATATAACACTTCAAAAACCATTCTACCTTAACTTAATATTAAAACTTATTCAAATATAATCATAAATACACTTTATTATTTCACTTTTATTTATTGAAATATTAATATAGAAGTATTCATTTAAAATCAAGTTCTTAAAACTACATCTAGATAAGTAGTTAATTTATTACATAAATTGAATAAATAAATGCATATTACTTTTAAGAGTAAACTTATTCACATGGTGATGTGAATAATATACTATTAATAACTATTTATAGATTAATGTTTTGATATTCACACATGTACAGGGAAAAAAAGGTAACCATTTAATGAGTAATCATAGAAGTGGAAATACCCTAAGAGTCCTTTATTATAACCATGAATGAACCATGATAAAGTTAATCAGATTTATATTAACCTCAAGTATTAACTCACTATTAACATTTAAACCCATCCTATTTCAACCAAAAAGCTCAGAAATTCATACAAATCAATATTTTATATCTTAAGTAATCTTAACAACATTTAGGATTTTAATGTCAAAAAAATCCAACTATAGTGAAATAGACTTAACTTTAATGAGAAAGAACTCAAATATGTTTATACACAACTAAATTTAAAATAATCAAATAATGAAAATACAAACACAAATAAAATTTAAGTTCTATCAATAGTCTCTAAGGTAGTAACACCTCTAATTAGAGTTCTATCAAAATAATAAAAATGTCAAGTAACACAAGCTACAACTAAGGAGAAAATGAACTAAAATAGGGAAGCCCACCCTTACAACCATATGAGACTTCCATTGGTGGCCCTAGCCACCCCATCCATAATTTTTATGGTAGATCTATGTAATAGGATGATGTTAAGATTTATGAAAGATATTTGAGATATCAATGCCAAAATAAGGAATTAGTGTCACAACATAAACATTCACATGGAATTCTAAACCCAAACCCAACAATAAATAAATAATCTAAAAATGTATAAGGTTTGAAGTACCATATTTGAAATAGACACAAATCAAATAATAAGTACATCCCTTACAAACACAACTCAAATAGCATGGCCCAAGAAAATAATAAAGCATGACTAAAAATTGTAGAATGGTTCAAAACAATAAATTATTCAGAGCTTAAGAAGATAAATATATCATTACACAAATCTAAAAAAATATCACAACTTAAATAAACAAATAATTAAGTCTCAAATTTAGTAATAAGAACAACTTGAGTATCAATAAAAATGGCTTCAAGTATCAACAAGAATGCTTTCTTTATCTGCTTCTATCCCCACTCACCTCCTTGTGGTTTGAGACTATCCCCACCCCCAACCCTCTCCAAGGGCCTATCCTCCACCTCCCTCCCACCTCAGGTGCCCCTTCTTAGCACCCTATAGCCTCTCCTCAGCCCCCCCTCCCCTCCCCCTTGTGCTCCCCCTATCAATTAAGCCCCTAGTGACCTCTCCCTCTCTTCCCCACACCCTCTGATCTCCTTCCTCCCTTGGCTCCTCCCCCACTCCTTCTCCCATCTAATCACCCTCCCTTTTTCCCTTAATTATCCCCCCTTAATTTTCTCCTACCAACCACCTCCCCCCACCCCTTAATCATCTACTTAGGAACTGGCTCACAAAAGCCTTATTTTTTAGGGTTTGGGCATGTCCCCCCTCCACCCTAGGGGTCCTTCCCCCATCTCCCCCCTACACCCATTTTTGGATTGGTTGGTAGTCTCCCTCCTAAACCCCCATCTCCCTCATATAATCCCCCTTAGATGAAGGGCAATTGGGTTGTCCCAAATCCAAAAAAGGTTGAAAAAAGTTAATATTGTGGTCACCCCTAAGCCGATGGGTAGATACCCTCATATCTTAACTCATAGATTAGAAAATGCAAAAGAGATTTATAATGGATCACAACAAACTCTTAAGATCAATCAAGATTTTAAATGAGAGTGTTTTCCTAGAATATCATGGCTCTAAGGAACCCAAATAAATAAAGGACTCTTTACAACATAGTTGGAAGGGTCAACCCCTTTATTTTTATCCTTAAAGAAACCAAAATGTTGGATTCTGCTCTTAAGACCAATTTGGCTAGAATTCAAAATAATGCCTAGGCCCTCACCTATAAGTCCATAGGATCCTCAAAAGTTTTAGCCATATTTTAGAACCATGGTGTACTAGAGGGAGACCTAATTTGGAAATCCTCCAATCAAATTCTTTTATTATTCACTAACATTATGAGAAAGTAAAAATGGATCCTCACTAATATTTATACTCCTAATTCTAAATCTGCCAGAAACATTATATGGAAAGCCCTTGTGGATTTTTGTCAAGGCTATTTTGATTAAAATTAGATCACGTTAGGAGACTTCAACACTCCTCTCTCCCTGGCAGACAAAAAATGAGGTGTCTCTGCACTCACTGATAACATTCTTAAATTCAATGAATTCATTTCTAATTCAAGTTTAGTTGATGTGGACTTAAATGGAATCCCTTATACTTGGTCAAATAAAAGGTTGGATAAAAATTGATTTAGATCTGACTAGGTAGATTTTTTATCTCCAAAAATTTGGATATCCTCTTTTCTAGTAGACTTTCTTCTCTTCCCAGAATTGGGTCCAATCATAACTCATTAATCTTTGAAGTTTATAAAATCAATAAACCCAAATACTACCTTTTCAAATTTGAGAGCATGTGGACTCACCATCCTAGTCTCACAAATTCTTTGTAAGAGTGTTAGAAGGAACCCTTTTCAAGATTATTTGTGTTTATCCTCACCAAGAAGCTTATCTTCCTAAAAAATAAGATAAAAGTTTGGAATAAAGAATTCTTTGGTGACATATTCCTTTATAAAAAAATATATTGAGGCAGAACTCTCAGACATTGAAGAAGCTAGTGTTATAGGTGATTTCAATGAATAAAGGGCAGAGAGGGAAAAATAGCTTATATACAACTTCCATAATTTGAAATAAAAAGAAGAAGCTTATTGGAAATAAAAATCTAGATGTTTAAGTTTGAAAGAGGGATACGGGAATACCAATTTTTCCACCAATTAGCTTATAGGCATAGGAGTTCCAATAGAATCACTCAATTGCTAATGGAGGATGGAACCACCAATAAGGATGAAGAGGCTATATCTTAGCATATCCTCAACCTCTTCAAGAATATCCTCTTAGAAGATGGTGATCCAGATAATTCTCTTGCCTCTTTGACCTTATCTAATTTTGACAAGGTACTCTCAGCTACAAAAAATGCCTCCCTCACCACAATCCCCTTTGACAAGGAAATTAAAAGTGTAATTTTTCATATAGATGGGTTGAAGGCCCCAGGGCTTGATGGCTTCCGCCATTTTTCTTTCAAAAATATTGGGACATCATTCACCTAGAAGTTGAATAAGTGATCAAATAATTCTTCTACTCTAAATCTATCCTAAAATAATTAAATAATACTTTCTTGGTCCTAATTATTAAGAAATAAGTGGTAGACAATATCAAATAATTTAGACCCATCAATCTCTATAACACCATTTATAAGATCTATTCTTCTATTTTGGTCAAGCATATGCAACCCTTATTAGACTTTATCTTTGGGAAACAACAGGGGGCCTTCATAGATTGAAAACAAATCTTTGATGGAATCATCATAACTCATGAAGCAATCCATTCCATCACCAAATATTTCAAGCAAGGTATGTTTATTAAATTGGACATGTCCAAATCTTATGATAGGGTTTCCTAAAAATTTCTCCTTTAGATTCTGAAAAAGATTTGTTTTAATCTTGATAATAAAAAAATTATTTGGAATTTCATTACTACCCCCAACTTATCCATTATTATAAGTGGGGACCCTGAAGGCTTTTCCCATGCTTCTAGAGGTTTAAAAATAGGTGACCCCCTCTTCCCATAGCTCTTCATCATACTAGATAAATCATTGGAGAGAATTTTGAGATAGGCTTATAGTTAGGGTTAGATAAAAGGATTATTGATTGCTCAGAACATAGATCCTATCACCCATCAACAGCTCATTGATGACACTATCATTTGAGGTGATGCTTCAACTAGGGAATCTAAAAACCTCAAATACATCCTTAATAATTATGAAAATGCATCTAACCAATGTATAAATTTTCAAAAAATCTCCCTTTTCTTTATAAACATGCCTCACACCAAAAATAAAAGGATTGAAAAGATTATAGATTATCAAGTGGGTACTCTCCTAGCTAACCATCTAGGTATTCCCCTCTTGGCTAGAAAAATGGATTGCCATCTTTGGAATCCCATGATTGACCATATTAAGGAGAAATTATTGGGATGAAAATGACACCTGATCACATAGGTAAGTAAATTTTATCTCTTCAAGGCCACAATTTAGAGCATTCTTGTTTATTGCATGTCAATTTTCAATATGTCATTCTTGTTTATAGGTTAAAATATATCTATAGATTTTAACTTTTAATCATTTATACTAGACTCATTAATCTCATATGTGTACATTTTATATATAGGTATGATATGTAGTTGTGGCACAATAGTATATTTATGTTCCCCCAAATATGATTAGTTTTCAGTAGTAAACTCTATAATCTTAAAATATTTGAATGGTTAGTTATAAGTTGTACATAAATATTCATCATGTAAAAATTTACACACTTGTGTAGAGTAGAAGGTATATATTCCATTTCATGTATTTATGGCCTAATAAATAGTAAATTATAGTTAAAATTATTTATAATTACTTGAAATTAAGTAGATAAAGTTTTGGGCCCCATTATAATACCTAGAGTGATATAACACAAAGATTGGTGAGGCACATTATTAAATCCTTTGATATTATTATATATTTTTTGAAGAGAATCCATGTTAATAACCATCATATATAATAATGTGAGATTATAAATATTAATCATTATCAATCAAAATCCTTTTTAATACTAAACTTTTTGATTTGAATTTTTCTAAACAAAGGCAATTTTTGATCAATAGTTGACTGTGAATGCATGTCCCAATTGTAAAAAGATATAACATCTTAAATATTTTTTAAAGTGTTTACAATATATGAAAATTAATAAGGTTATATGTCATGAGTTATATGTGTTTTATTTAATGCTTAGATATAATATCCTTGAAAATAATATCTTTCTAAAATAATTCTAACATGGAAATATTAGCTGGAGTGTGACAAATGAGACATAAGGCCAGGTTGGTAGTAAAGGGATTTGCACAAAAACTAGGTATTGATTTTGGTGAAATTTTTTCTCCTGTAGTAAATATGACTTCTATTCAGACTGTATTGTCTTTAGTTGCTATTGAGGATTTGCATCTTGAGCAGCTTAATGTTAAGACAAAATTTCTTCATGGAGATTTGGATGAAGAGATATATATGGATCAGCCGAAAGGTTTTGAGGTCAAAGGTAAGGAGAAACTTGTGTGTAGGTTGAATAAAAGCTTATATGGTCTTAAGCAAGCTCCAAGGCAATGGTATTCATATTGGATTGGGTTTGGATGAGAATTAATTACCTATTTTTTTCCCTCTTTCCATGCCTAATGAGGCACCCAACCTCATCTAATAATAATAACTTGGATCACATGATCTATTATAAGCCTAGGGTGAATAGTAGCGGTAAGATATGAGCTAAGATAGTTATAAGGTATAGGGGTAGGAAGAATAAAAGGAACCATATGATGCCTCTAAATTCTATTATTAATAGGTGGAAATTAAAATCGGTCCATTCAATAATAAAAATTATATAACTTTTCATTATGAATATTTTGAATGATAGAGAATGTTATCTTTTCACTTCAATTATACATCCATGGGTTTACATACATGAAAACTATTTTACATGTTATAGGAAAATAACATATAAATAACAACACTAAAATTTGACCTAAGAAATAATAGATATATTTAGTCATTATGATAATGTTGAGTATGAAAATAAAAAAATTAGGAATCGAAAACCCTAATAGGGATGATAAAAATATAAGGAAACCCTAAGTGGAGCTACTTTTTTGAATATTCAACCAATATTCAGGTTCACTTATATGTTTAATCAAATTTGGGAGTTAATATATTATTAATCTTAATTTACAAATTTTTTTATAAAATTATAATTCTATAAATATGTAATAAATGACAAATTAATTTTGGACAAGTTGATAAATTTAAAAATATGCTAAAAGGGGAAAATCTTATAAATAAACAACTTAGCTATAATATAAGAATGCAGGACTATAAGTGCAACTATGAAATTGACTGTGTGACTTTTTAATGATGTTTTTAATTAGGAATAAAGATTCACTTAGATGTAGGACAAGTTTTTTGGGCTTAGATAAGGGTTTCCTATGTTGGTTTCCATAGGTCATGTAAACGTATTATGAGTGTTTACTCTTTGTAATTGATATAATAGGTTCAATTCACCTATATATTCTATTTGATGGTGCATGATCTCTTGATTTGTTTCATAAACAATTGTGCACCTTCTTTACTTATAAGACCATCTCAATAGAACATGAATGATAAACAAAATAAAAAATAAAAGGAGTTAGTGGTTGAAGTTATGCTAGACCTTGACACATCTTGTATTGAGTATTGCCTACATACCAATACTGAAAAGAGGGATCAAACTCCATGTAGTTCTCCCATGATATGATGATGTTTTTAAAATACCAGTGCAAAATGTTAAATTTTGGTGAAATCTTGGTTTAATTAAGTGATTATATAATGACTTGTGACCTTTAATGTGTATATAAACTTATTTCAGGGATACAAGGGATGTATGGACTCTCTATTAGAAAAAATAGGTGATTTTATCTCAATGTGTAGTTATATATTATGGGTTTTTCAATCATATGAGCCTCTAGTGGATAATGGTTAGAAAATGTGGATTTATAGTAATCATTTTTGAATTACTTTAGATGGGACTTAATAAATTCATGGGATGTCCCATTGAGTAATTTTTTATTTTAGAAAAGTGTATTTTTCTTTTAGCAGGATGTGGTTGGAAAAATTAGATAATATTAGGGAATGAGATAGTCCAAATAGGATCATCTTGTCTAGATATCAAAGACATATAAAATAGAAGTGTGGATTACATTGAAATTGAATTTAGGTTGTTTAGATTATGGAATAGGAACATGAGAATCATAATTATCTTAAGAGATAAGGACCATCCATACAAAATGTGAATGAAGGGCCATCAAGGACCATCGAATCAAGCATGAGATAAGTGTGTATGAGTGGTCACAAGTTACTCATTTTATAAATAAATTTTAATTTATAATGCAAGAGCATTAGTGACATAATGTAAATTTGTACATGATAAGTTAATTAAGTTGGTTTGAAGACACCTTGTGGAGACCTATAAGCCCTGTGAGCAAAATTTCAAGGGTAGGACCTATATAATGACCTTAAAAGGTCCATGACATGTTTTAAATATACATTTACCTATGTGAAAGTGTAAAACACCTTATCATGTCTCTAGAATAAGAATTCTATGTTGAGAAGGTAAAGTAGGCATATTCCATGTTAAGGAGAAGACTTTGTCTTCTTGTCTAACAACAAGCCTATGTTTATATATTAGTGAGGAAATCTAGGTTCCAAGTCTATCAATAAGATACTAATAAAATCCTTCTATGTACATATTAGGAGGAATGGAAAAGTAGAAAATATATTATGGAGTCTTTGATATAGGTCTCTTTGACCTAGATAGTTACTTATAGGAGAGACCAATTGTACTATAAAATATGTTGATATTTTGTATATTGTTGGTGTGAAATGAGAATAGAAAGTAAAAGAGTGTATTAAACTTGATGTAATCTTTTTATGACATGATAATTTTTGATGCAATAAGTGAATAATATTCTCTCTTAATAGATTATGCAAATTTAAAGATATGGAAGAAAGGATTACACAGTTACTTTTAAGAGATAATTGGTTAGTCAATAATGTCTTCATTTCCAAATTGGGTAAAAGGATTACTTATGCATTTATGTTTTTTAATTGGATTCTAATAATTAGCTTTGTCTTGATTTTTAAAGTTATTACATTATATTTATAACTAGGTTTCTTTCTATTCAAATTGATTGAGACAAGTATTATGAAGAAGTAATTGATATAATAAATCGTAAAGAACTATTCATTTCTTCATTTAATGATCTATGTTTTAATGAATTTAGTCAATGGATTAGTTTTTAAAATAGTATATTATTTAATTTACATGTTGATTCCACTTTAATTTACATTCACCCATTCAATTCTATGAAGATAGCCTCCATATTCAATTGCATTACAAATCCAATCAAAATCTTCAACTAGGATTTCAACTAAAGAGTCATTTATGTCTATTTGAAAATCAAATTTCAAGATTCTTTGGATCGTGGAAATCAATTCAGAAGAATTCTAAGTCCAAACATAAGGTCATCAAATACACTTGTTTCTTCAATGGTAATCAGGTATCATTTTGATGATTAAAATTATTGCCTATCAAAGTATTTATCGAGAGTGATGTTTCTGAACTGAGTCATGCATATAATTGTAATAGGAAGTATGATTTTATGTTCATCCTATGTAAAAATCTAGGTTTATCATAAATCTATGAAGAAAGTTACTTTGAATTCTTTGCGCTCCTATAGTGAATAGGATAATTTTGAAACTTATATGTATTTGTAAGTCCAACTATGAACAAATTTATGAATTTCCAAAGTGATAAGGGACTGATACATGGAAAGTGAAATGTTATTTGATACCTTGTTTATGCATAAATTCAAGTATTTGAATGCATGAGATCTTGGGTATGCTTAGACTAGTTTTTGTAATTGATTCAAAGTGATAGTGAATACTTATTGATATTTTTACTTAATTAATTTTTCATTACAAGCCCATATAAGTGTGAATGAAAAGATAATTAGTTTTTTTATTGGGTATAAGTAGGCCTGATAAATCGAGTCAGAGTTTTCACTTGTAATTAAAACCTATTGAAAGCCTTAGGAGATGATATAAAGGTGTAAAAACATGTTTGTATTATAACAAAGGTGGATCCAAATACATATGATGCCTAGGGGTGAAATTATAATGCATTTATATTTCCTTTAATTTTGAGTTAACATTATTACTAGTGAACTAGAAAGAGTCCACTAGAGGAAATAAGAAATCTTTGTTATGTAAATAAATTAGATATGTTGTGAAATTATTGAGACCAAACTAGTAAGGGAAAATAAGAGGTAAAAATTTAGAGTCTCAATGGATTATAAAACATGGAGAAAAATAAAATATATGATTATTGGAGGTAATAAAATTGATAATAAACACACGAGAGAGGACATACCTAAAAGATTAAATTATTATACATCTACAAGACATAAGGGTGTTAGAAGTTAAAAAAACACAAAGAGGTCATAAGAAAGAATGAACGATTATTTAAGGGACATAAATTCAATTAAAAATAAATTATATAGATGATAAATAAAATTAGTTCAGGTTTAATTAATTAATGATTGTCATCAAGTTTAAGACCTTTGGTAAAAGTGTTGAATATTGCCATCAATTTTGGTTCTAGAGTAAGGAGCTCTTTTGACAGGATAGTTTTTAAATGTTTTGTGTATTTTGAATACAAGTAGATAGTATGAGAGTTGGATGTGTTAATTTTATGGTTATTTCAATATTAATGTTGCAATGATCAGTTGTTGGTTCTTATAGGGAAAAGAGAAGGTAGTCAAAGCCTAGAAAGGCTAAGAAGGAATTGGAAAAGCTATGAAGGCTTGAAAATAAAAGGTGAAGGGATTGTGAAGCTCAGAGAAGAGAGGAAAAGTGATATATTTGAGAGAAGTTCCAAGAAGAGAGCTTGGATAAACTATCAAAAGTCCAAGGTGAAAAAGACTTTGATGATATAGGAGAGATGGATCAAGAATACTTGCTCAAGATATTGAAAGAAGTATTTAAGGAACTACCAAAAGGTAAGATCCAAAAAATAGAGAAAGAAAAGAGAAAGAACCAGGAGGAGGAAAAATTCCACAAGGAGTTAGAAGAACTAAAAATGAGTATATATTTGGTAAGTCTCAAATTTGAGAGTATGCAAACCCCATGGTATAGATGGGAGTTAAAAAAGAAATTGAAATAGCCCATTGAATATATAATAAATAGAAGAAGAAGCAAAAGGTTGAAATTTGCCTTGAATATGAAGTGTAATAAAGAGGAAAAGCTTAGGAATGAAGAGTTTGAAGAAGACCAATACTTAGTAGATAAGATGGATCTCATCATTAAAAAGATAGATCATCAATAGTAGATCATTCAAGAGGCCAAGTGTCCAAATGTTTTTATATCTGACTTTTCATTTGATGTTTTTCATAGGAAAATAAGTTAAGAAGGAAGGATAAACTTATGATCCAATGCTCATGGATCAAAGAGATGAAAAAATTCATGAGAAAGTGCTTAGGCAAGAAGAAGATGTTTGTCATTGTGCCTCTAATAATGAATACATTAAGATGATCAAACAAGAAGAGTCAATCCTCACTCAAGAGGATAAGAAAGATGAAGATTATGAAATTGAAGATAGGGATATATAGAATGAAGACTCAAAGTATGAAAAACAATTGGTATTACATGAGATAATCAAAGATGTATAAAAATAATGCCTTATTTTGAATTATGATGATATAACTAATATTGATAAGAATTTTCTAATTTTTTATGAAGGCCTCTTTAAGGAAATAGAAGATTTTGACCACAAAATTGTAGATGTAGGGTTGTTAGATGAGCAACAAAACAAAGGTTTTGTTTATAAGAATATGGAACAACTGCAAGAAGAAATTGATATCTTGGAATATACTATAAGTAACTATCCTAAAATAGAAATTAATGAGAGTGGTATCTGGAATGAGACAATGATGTCTCAAGGAGGAGTTGTAGCTGACAAGTCAAATGATATACTTAAGAAACAATTATGGATAAAATAAATATGGAATGAGACGTTGAGGTCTCAAATTTTGATATCTAATATTTCATTGGATTATGTATGTGAATGTATGTTAGATAAGGATGTGGAAGTTAGAAAAGAGAGCTCTTCAAAGAGCTCAAAAGAGGAAGATAGTATTTGATATCCTCATTAAAGAGGATAGAAATACAAAGAAGAAGAATAAAGAAGAGAAAATCACCAAGAGGACAAAGTATGGATGTGAAAATCAAGAACATGTCCACATACATGAGTGGACAATTAAATGAATATGAAAAAAGAGAAAATATAGTAATAAAACGATATATAAAAAAAACTCATGAGCAGGAGCTCATGAAATATTTCTATCTTGGAAATCTAATGTAAGAGAATCAATGGCATAATGTAAATTTGTACATGATAAGTTAATTAATTTGGTTTCAAGTCACCTTATGGAGACCTATAAGCCTTGTGAGGAAAAATTCAAGGGTAAGACCTATATAATGACCTTAAAAGTTCCATACTATGTTTTAAATATCTATTTACCAATGTAAAAGTGAAAAACACCTTATCATATATCTAGAAAGAAGAGTTCTATTTTGAGAAAGTAAACTAAGCATATTCCATGTTAAGGAGAGGACTTTGTCTTCTTTTCTAATTAAAAGCCTATGTTTGTGCATTAGTTGAGGAAAGATAGGTTCCAAGTATATTAGTAAGATACTAATAAAATCCTTATACATACCTATTAGGAGGAATGGAAAATTAAAAAAAATAGTGTGGAGTCTTTGATACAGGTTTGTTAGACCTAGATAGTTACTTACAGGAGAGACCAATTGTACTATAAAATATGTTGATATTATATAGATTTTCGGTGTTAAATTATAATGGAAATTAAAAAAGGGTATTAAACTTGATGTAATATTTATATGGTGTGAGAATTTTTAATGCAATAAGTGAATAATATTCTCTCCTAACAAATTATGCAGATTTAAAGATATGGAGGAAAGGATTACATAGTTAATTTTAAGAGATAATTGGTGAGTCAATAACATCTTCATTTCTTGAGTGGGTCAAACGATTGCTTATATATTTATGTTTGTTAATCACATTCCAATAAATAACTTTTTCTTGGTTTGTAAAGTCATTACATTACATTTATAACTAGGTTTCTTTCATTCTGAAATGATTGAAACAAGTATTATGTAGAAGTAATTTATATAATAAATACTAAAGAAGTCTTCACTTCTCCATTAAATGATATGTGTTTTTTATAATTTAGTCAATGGATTGGTTTTCACAATAGTAGATTATTCAATTAAGAGGAAGACTCCACTTTAATTTAAATTTGCTTGTTCAATTATATGAAGACAACGTCCATATTGAATTGCATTAAAAATCCAAACAACATCTTCAAATAGGATTTCAAATAAAGAGTAATTTATCCCCATTTGTGAATCAAATTTCAAGATTTTATTGGATTTTGGCAATTAATTAAGAAGAATTCTGAGTCCAAACATAAGGTCATCAAATCCACTTGTGTCTTCAATGGTAATTGGGTATCATTTTGCTGATTAAAATTATTATCTATCAAGGTATTTATCAAGAGTGACATCTCTTGATTGATTCATGTATATAATTGTAATAGGAAATTTGAGTTTTTGGTCATCCTGTGTAGAAGTCTAGGGTTTTTATAAATTTATGAATAAACTACCTTTGAATTCTTTGTGTTCCTGTAACAAATGGGAAAATTTTAAACTTTATATGTATTTATGAGAACAACTATGAAAAATTTTATGAGTGGCCTGAGTGTTAAATGACTAATACATAGAAAATGGAACATGATTTGATACTTGGTTTATGCATGAATTAAATTATTTGAATACATGAACTCTTGGGTATGCTTAGACCATTTTGTGTAGTCAATTTAAAGTGATAGTGAACACTTATTGATCTTTTTACTTAATTTTTTTGGCATTACAAGCCCATTTATGTTTGAATGAAAATGTAATTATTTTGTTCTTCTCAGGTATAATTAGGCCTGATAAATTGAGTCAGAGTTTTCACTTGTAATTAGAACCTATTGAAAGCCTTGGGAGATGATAGAAAGGTGTAAAAACATGTTTTTGTTATAACAAAGGTGGATCCAAATACATATGATGCCTAATGGTGAAATTATAACACATTTGTATATCCTTTAATTATAAATTAAAATTATTACTAGTGAAATAGAAAGTGTCCACTAAAGGCAATAAGAAAGCTTTTTTATGTATAAAAATCGGACATGTTGTGAAAGAATTGAGACTAAACTAGTAAGGGAAAATAAGAGGTCAAAATTCAGAGTCTCAAGGGATTAGAAAACATAAGAGAGGACATACCAAATAGATTAAATTATTTCATATCTACAAGACATAAGGGTGTTATAAGTTTTTTAAAAAAAAAAAAAGAGGTCATAACCAAGAATGAAAGATTTTTTAAGGGACCTAAAGTCAGTTAAAATTAAATTATATGAATGATAAATCAAATAAGTTCATGTTAAATTCATTAATTATTGTCAACAAGTTTAAGACCTTTGGTAAAAGTTTTGAATATTTCCATAAATTTATGTCTAAGACTATAACTAATTTTATCGTGTTAGGGACCCTTTTAAATAATTTGGACTTATTACTAGTCCAACTCCAAATAAAACTATTAGAAATAAGATTAAATTATTTTAAATTTTATAGTTATAAATTATCTACAATGAAACATATTGGTAATAGATCCAAATAATTACCATAATTCTAATTTATTTTATTTGAAATATATTAAAACTATTTTTTTTGAATATTTTGTCTAGTCCAATTTGTAGTACATAAGTCTAGAGTATCTAAATAGTCATTTGTTGTATAGATTAGATATTACTACCCTTAACTTCATTACTTATGTTCATTGGTATATATACATTTTTATTGGTTTTTCACATATATATTATTTACATGATACATTATAATAATTTTTAAATTAATATAAATATAATACAAATCTAGGAAAAAACCATAAGTATCATTTTAATCTATATACAATTTTTTAGCCCTATATAAAAATCATAAGGTAGAAGTTAAATATTCCATGAGAGTATACCCTATATAAACTTAAAGATACTTAAAATTATGTCTTATATTATTTTCTCTAAATTAAAATCTACTCCACATTACATATATAAATAAATCAAACAAATCCAAACCTATGCATTTGCAATGGTATCCCCCATATCCTAAGCATCTTAGGAGTTTATGATTTTGATCAAGCCTTTCAAAAAATAGCATGTTTGTGAGCTCAAATTTATTTATTTCATATAATATATATCATAAAATGATATTTTATTTTGTATACATCACCAATGTTATTTATGACACATATGTGGAGAAATTTACCTCTAAGATATCTCCCAATTGATACCTTCTTAGTGTTCTATATAATGAATTTGTAACACTAAGTACCATTAGATTATCCCCTTTGAGATACCTCCTAATATATTTGAATTAAAAATATCACTTTTATCAATAATTTACCTTAAAATTGATACACTTTTTAAGTTATATATGACTCATATATAACCCTATTCTTCTCTAAGGTATTCCAAAGCATACCTTCAATAGTGTTAGGGTTCTCAAGTATTGATAAATATTAAATGTTATAAGGTATCTCCTTGAAAATAATACTTTATGTTATAGTAATGGTTGATTTTTAGTTTCATTTAATTAATTTAGGTACCACCTTTGATATATTCATTAATTTTTTATTAAGTACTGCTATTAAAAAATGTGTATGAGGATTATCCTAGGTGATTATTTTTGTGTTTTAATTATTATCCATGGTCATTTTATTATAGTAATTAAATTTTATCTAATGTATGTAAGTATATTTTATATATATTTTCAAATAAATTGATCAAGAATTTTTTTTTACCCCTTTCAAACATCAATTATGGCTTTAAAATGTGGATACTACATTATTCTAATTGATAATGTCGTGGTTATGAAGGAAGGAAAGATACACAAAATTATAGGTGCATATGTTGATGAATTAAAATCCAAAATTACCACTTCAATTGACCCAAATGTGTATATTCATTTTTATGTGCAAGTTTTAATTTGACTAATTTTTTTTTATCCCATCCTACTTATTCTAAGAGCATTTTTAGATAATTTGTGGGGATAGTTAATAGTTATAATATGTGGAGAACTATAATGATGAAACATGTTATATACTTTTTGGGTGTAGAGGATTACATGGAATAATGAAAACCCAATTCATTTTCATTATGAATATTGAGCTATTTCAACAATAAAAATCTTGCTTAGATTTGGGATTTATTGATGTTGATGACCAATCCAAATTTCCCAACATGGTAAATGAATTTATTGGAACAAAGGTACACATCCTATTTTTTTTAACGTGTGTAATGGATGAAATATTTTCTTATGGATATATTTAGTTCACACATCTAGGTGAGGATTTTGGATAAAATCTTGGTAAAAAATGAATTGGGAATTTACATAAGACACATCCTAAATAATTGTATATAAGTGACTTAATCATCTAATATAATATGGCCTTATAATAGACTAATATAAATTTAAGGTAAAAAAACTGATTTACCATAAATTATTCCAAAGGATAAAACATTTGGGAATGTTTTGTAAGTTGAGGATTTAGATGCAGTTCTATCACTATAATTCCTTGAATAACGACATCCCCCAAAAAAATAGTTATGACTATTTTGATAGGAAACCATTATAGATAAGCAATGCACTCACACAATAGAAATTTGATATAATTTTATATAGTGAATCTTAAATTGTATATGATAAAATATTTTCTAGAAAAAATTCCTTTATTCAAGTTTGTCATTTAATATGTTAAAATTAGTTGATTTCACCACAATGAAAATGAGGTCAAACATCTTGGATTCCATTTCTTATGGATTTTTTAATAAGAATAAAAAAATACCATTAATTTTAAAAAATAATAAAATATTTTTGAAAGCTAGATTCAAATATATAGATGGAAGAAAACTAGCTTTTATTACATTATTTTTTTATAATGCAACACAATTTTGAATAAATCTACAAATGAAGACAATGATAGTTAAATCTTATTGAAAAAATTAGTGAATGATTTTGAAGATGTTTTTCCAATATTTAGATTAAATTAATATGATATATGAATAAAAATTCTCCATCTACCATCATCATTCACCCAATAATGCATGAGGCATGTCTGATTACAATAATGATGAATAAGAAATATAAGACAATATCCTAGTCATCTTAATAAATGGTTTAAAAAAGATTATCATGATGTACAATCACAAACTTTGACAACTTTATTATATTTAAAATATGTATCTCATTGATATCAAAAAAATTCCTAGGGTCCCTCTCTAAAGATCAAAAATAGTGTCTTGATCACAAAATTGTTATTCATGTAGATTAGATAATATATGATATGAAAATGTATTTCATACAAAAATTTATAAATTAATTATTCTAAATAATTTTGTATTTTTATTCATGACATGATGGAATGATAAAAGATAATTTTGCTAATAAAAATTATAAAAATAAAATGAGATGACAAAAAAAGAGTTATCAATGGAAGGAATTATCACACATGGCAATGATGCAAGTGGATACAAGCATTTTATTACCATATGTTGTAGAGTTTCTAACTTTACTATCACCTCAATGAATAAGTTATTAAAGTACATAGAAACAAAAATAACAAACACTTATGAATATATAATCTATATTTTTTAAAATTAGATATTCAAAATATCCATTTCATGATACACTTTACACTTATGTCTAATATTACTACCCAAAATGAAATAAGTACATAGACAAATAACACTCAATTTATGACTTCAATAAAAATCCTTCTAGGGTTTACTTGAAATAAGATAACTTGTGTGGAGACAATTAAAAAAAGTACTTACTTTTCATTTTTACATTAAAATTTATATTTTTAACAAATATTACATATAAATTTTTTTATTATGACATCTTCCATTCATGTAATAATTCATTTTTTCATTATTCTTTTTAATAAATATTTTGGTCTCAACCACTTCATATAGTCTTCTTATGTATATCTAAAGTGATACCTTAGTATTATTCCTTATAAATTATAAAGTAATATTTATCACTAACATCCCTCTTCTATTTATATATTAAAGTATTTCTCAAGCCATACCTTCATATTATTATTTGAATATTACTAAATAATATGTAATCATAGCACACTCCCTTCATTTGATCTCTCTATGAGTCTGTCAAGAAATAAATTTGAATTATCCCTTATATATTTTATACATAATGCATTATTAACATAATAACTTTCATTAAGGTATAATACTAAGGTATCACTTGATAGATAAATATAGAGACAAAATAAATTGTATAATATGAATATGATGCTTGATAGATACCAAGGGAAACAAATTATAGATTCTTGTTATGATTAAATTTCATTTGATTATTTTCAATGGTTAATATGAATGTATAAATTTATATATACAAAAGAATAACAAGTAAAATGATTGATTATGCCAAGTTATAATGGTTCTAAGATGAAGGTATTACTTGAGAGATAATGAAAAGATAAAATCATATTATCCTACATAATTGAGTAGATGCATGTAGATCATATAGTGTATGATATGAAAATTCATTTCACATAAAATATTTTCAATTAATTATTATAAATAATTCCTTAGTTTTATTCATGACATGATGGAATACTAAAATATAATTGTGCTAATAAAAATGATAAAAATCAAAGTAGTTGACAAAAAGAGAGTTATTAATGGAAGGAATTATCACACATGGACATGGTGCAAGTGGATACAAGCATTTTTTACCATACATTTTATAAGTTCTAACTCTACTATCACCTTAATGAATAAGTTATTAAAGTACATAGAGAAAAAATAACATAGACTTATGAATATATATCATATAAACTTAGATATTTAAAATATTCATTGCATGATGCACTTATGTCCAATATTTACTACCCAAAATTAAATAATTACATATACAAATAACACTCAATTTATGACTTCAGTAAAATTCCTTCTAGGGTTTACCTACAATAAGACAACTTGTGTGGATATAATTAAAAAAAATTATTTACTTTCCATTTTTACCTTCAAATTTATTTATTTTAACAAATATTACATATAAAAAGTTTTATTATTACATCTTCCATTCAGGTAATAATTCATTTTTTCCATTACTATTTTAAATAACTAATTAGCTCCCAACAAATTCATATGGGCTTCTTATTCTTATGTATCTCTAAAGTGATACCTTGGTATTATTCCTTATAAATTATCAATTAACATTTAACACTAACAACCCTCCTCTATTTATCTCTTAAAGTATATATCAAGCCATACCTTCATATTATTCCTTGAATATTACCAAATAACATGTAATCATAACACACACCCTTCATTTTATCTCTCTAGGAGTCTATCGAGAAATAAATTTGAATTATCCATTATGTATTTTATATATAATATATTATTAACATAATCACTTTAATTAAGGGATAATACTAAGGTATCACTTGATAGATAAATAGAGAGACAAAATAAATGGGATAATATGAATATGATGCTTGATAGATATCAAAGGAGACAAATTGTAGAATCTTGTTATGACTAAATTTAATTTGATTATTTTCAATGGTTAACATGAAGGTTTTAATTGAGGTATACATAATAATACCAAGTAAAATGATTGATTGTGCCAAGTTATAATGGTTCTAAGATTAAGGTATTACTTGAGAACTACCTAGAAGATTAAAGTATATTATCTTAAATAATTGAGTAGTATCATGATATCTTTCAATTATCACCTAGGTATATCTATAGTGATATCTTAGAAATCATATATTTATATTACTATATAAAAAATTAAACACTAACCTTATACAAATTTTAATGCAATTCTATTAACTTTGTAATTACACAAATTCAAAAGTATTTTTGTCTGGTTTGTCTTGAATTTATCTCTCCTTGTATAAAAATGTATATTCATAAATTTCAAGGTCTATTTAATTATTTTAGGACATACCCACAAGGACATTGATGGCACATTTGGAAACTTGTCAGATTTTATATAGAGGAAAGACATATAAAGTGTATGCAATTAGTTAGGATTGACCTTCAACTACCTTATATAATTATCCATACTTGGATAAGGTAAATAAAAAATAAACCATTTATACTTAATGAATTGGGATATGAAAAAATGGATCCAAAAACCTATCAAGTAAAGAACCTGTTGAGGTCAACATACCCTCATTTCTAAAAAATGGGGATCCTTGTGTCAAATTTTGAAAATTTGTACCTAAAAAATAAAAATTCACCTAATAAAAGTGTCATTATAATGTTTTCACATCATATTTATTTCAATATCATCCAAACCATGGTTTGGTTGGATTTTTCTTCATGGCTATGGTTTGATCTTATCTAAAGTTACTAGCATTGGATATATGTGTTTCAAGTTGAAGGTTTAATGGAGTTCATTTGAAATGGCAATACTCAAGATTTTGTGTTAAATGTTAAATTATCCCTTTTAATAGCATTTGGTCTTCAAATGTTTACATTGAATTCATATTTGAATTGCTTAAACCCTTAGTCTAGATTTAGTCTAAGTACTCCTTTTGAATTCAAATTTATTAGGATCTTTTATTTAAATTTTTGTGGGAACACTTTAATTTAAATTAGTTTATATTTTACCCTAATGTACTAAACATGTTTATTAAAAAGACCAAGAAATTAGTCTAAAATATTTATCCTATGTTCTACATGTCTTTATCCCCCTTTTTTCTATTTTATCTTAGCATGGTCTAACTAAATGTGGGGTCCATTTTTTATGTCTCTAACTTAACATAAGACTTTAGCCTAAATATTTATTCATATTTATTAATATGAATAATAACATTATTCAAAGACTTTATCTTAAGTTTTATGTTCCTCAAGCTTTTAATTAAGAATTTTCATTATCCATAAGAACCAATCTCATCTGACTACCTAGATCACAATTTATGACATGCATTTGATTGGATGGGGAAGACATGATGGTGTGAATCAAAGTTTGAAAATTCAAAGACCCTATGAACAAATTCTCAAATGATAATTGGAATATATGCATGCCATAAATGAAATCTTAGGAATATTTTAAATATTGGTGGTATGCATTCATGCTTATACATTCTAATCGATAGTCTATGGAGTAAGGACATAATCCAGTGATCAAGATAAATGGTGTACATTCATCCATAGGAAATTGATCTGATAATGTGATATCAATATGGAATTTTTAATGGAGCCTAGGGATAAGTGAGAAAGTGATAATTTTCATGATCTCAAGTAAAGAACACCAATAGCCAATGGCATTCAATCAAGTAGATCAAGATCTAATGGTCCATATTTGCTTAGACAAAGTTGATCAGATGGAACATAGTGAACATTAAAAAATCAAAGATGAATGCAAAGATGACACATGACATAACTATATGTCATAAGTTAAATCATGAGCATATTTCAAGGATCAATAATGCGTAGATGAGTTTACACATTATAATTAATATTTCATGGAGTAGGAGGAATAATTAAATATATCAAGATCAATGGTATCAGATCAATGTAGAAATTTCAAAAAATATCAATAATAATGATGTTTGATCTTATGAATCAAGATCAATGAACCATATTGATCCATGTAAATAAATCCAATGGTGCAATATTAATATGGAATTTTCAAAATACAATAGTCACTTTTTAAATATTAATGAGAAAAGTGCCATGAAAATGCCACATTAGAGACACATAATCTTAATGTGCCAAATTGAATATTTTGTGAACTTATGTAATGTAAAGGTATAAATACAAATATCTAAGCATAATACAAGTCATGAAGCTCACATAAGTTCAAAAAAATACCACCATTAAAGCATTGTAAAAACCTTCAAAAAATCCCTAGCACATCTAAAAGCCCTAGTTTAACCTTGTGATCATCATAATCAAGCCAAGGAAGATTGGATTGTTATCTATGCAAGGAGAATTTAATGAATTGCAGACCACTAGCAAGTAATTTAGAGAAATTTATAGCCATGAAATCTTGGATCATCTCTATAAAGGATGTAGAACTCTATTTGACCTCAGATGTAAAAGGAAGAGTTTTCAAGGACACGTAATTTTATGTCATAGCTTTAAATACTAGGGGAAAAAATTGGTCAAGCTTGTTTTGGACCATCAAGAACTAGTATCCCATCACAAGAGAAGAAGATAATAATGTGTCAGAAAGAAGGCTCTACTATGACATAGTTGTCATTCAAAATATGGGTCTCCATTATGTTTTAGCCAAACCTAAGGTACTACATTGTATAAATATTCTCTCACCTATTTTTAGAGATGGTAAAATTGATAAAGGCATGTTAATCAATGAGAATACTTGCATAAATATAGATTACATCTCTACTATAGCATTTGAAAACTATTACAAGATACCTAAGCCTAAAGTATATCAAAAAACTATCAATAATTAGGCCAAAAAAATTATTTAAAGACCATCCTTTCCCTATGGTTATATTCTAGTAATCAGGTATTTTTAGACTTCACTGGTAACAACCCCATTGGTTAATTAAGACCTAAGATAAGAATGGTCATGACTATGATGAATAGGCTATGTGTAAAATAAACCACCATATATGTGGAAAAAATATGTGTGCCTTTAGTCTATTTTATGATTGATAAATAGTTCACCCCTCCTCTTGGTGAAGTGGTTATAACTTGTCTAAGCAGGCAAATGTTTATAGTCAAAAAGAAGACTAGGAACCAATTCTTCATGATGTCATACCTCTTGGATGTTTTAATTACCACAAAAAATATCCCCAAACTTATATAATGGTCACCTGATGGGACATAGATAGTCTCCCAATATTATTCAAAGTTGCACATATTCAATTATAAGGACCACATCCAATTCATATGTGACTATGTTTATCCATTCATAGACAAGGAAATAACTAGGAATCCAATGTCAAGAGTCATCCCATTCACCTTAAAATCAATTGAGCCCATGGGAGACATCTGGTTATATCTAGATTACACAATCATTGGGATTGAGGGAACACAATGCATACCCCTCAGATTACTAGTCTATGTGCCCATCAAGTTAGTTGAATAGGAGGTGGACTACCAATTATGAAATGAAATTGATGGTATATGTAAGACCAAGAGGAAGGAAATGGTTCATAGGCTCCCCTTAACAATTGAAAGGACTATTTTTTCATAATGGGGCAAAATTGAGACTCATTCTAGGCATAAGACCTCTTTCAATATCCAAATTGATGAACTAAGTAAATGGTATCCATAGGCAAGAGTTAAGGAGCATCTAAAATATACAAGGATCAATGTACCTTATGATTACCAACATGGTATTTTTTACCCCATATATACAAAATCCTCTTCATTTTATGAATTCACCCTTATATTTAAAATGCACAACATCAAGCCAAAGTCTAGAATGTAGAGGCAGAAAAAAGGGAATGATGACAAATGACATTTACAGCCAAGGCAATACCATTTTCTAAGTGGTGAACTTTCTATACCTCCATCAACTCAATTATAGATAGAGTCTAGACTTGAGGCACAAATTGAGTAGAGGTGAGAGGAGAGAAGGCCTGATGAAATTATATCTTCTTCAACTCAAGTGGAGGAGCAAGAATCACCATTAGAGGAGAGTCATATGGTAGCACTAGACCCTCATGAAATAATTTAATATGCTTTAAAAAATCTATCATTAGCCTATGATTTTGAAGATGAATAAATATAAGAAGCCAAAGAATAAAATGGGAAGGAAATGTTAGACCTAGTTCCTATAGACACCCCCAAAAGAAAAGTTGAATTGGCCATTATTCTAGTAAAGATCAAGAAGCCCAAAGTGACCTTAACTCATACTTTGAGTGAAGTTAATCTCTTCAATGAAGAAAACTTGATTCATGGTCCAGCCATTCATTAATGGTTCATCTATGGAAAATTTTAAAAGGTATCTACTATGCACCATCCTTGGGCAATAATGCAAGTAATCAATATTCTAGTGCATGAGGAAGTCAAGCCATAGATAGTTTCATTATAGAAGGATGAAGATAAAATAATGGCTACTCTAGGAGAATCAAGTGGAGCACAAATGGAGACCTCATCACCCAAGTTGATAGACTCTTTAGTTGGTATCAAATTTGACCCAACCATTGCTAGTTTGTAGAGAGTAATAGAGAAAAATGCCATGGTTAGTGGAGAAGAGTTCACTTTTTAGAAAGTGGAAAATTTTATTTGATTGACTCTAATTAGAAGATAAAAGCCTGGTCAAGACCCAATATTTGAATAAAATGTTATTCAAATGGCTCAAGCCAGATATATCAGTTGAAAAAAATCGTTAAGGGTATCTTGCATTAGAACAAGAATCTAAACTAGAAAGTCATCTTGTTAATCCAAAAAGATAAACTCAATTAATTTGAGGACACCATAACTAATTTATTCAAATATTTAAAATCAATCAAGACTAGGCATGATGTAATAAATAAATAAATTACTAAGGATATAGGCCAAGTTGTGCAATGGTAGGATTCAATCTACCAAGTGAAGTATTTGATCAAGGTCTTGACTAAAAATCAAATTCCTAAATTTAGGACAGTTAGCCTAGCCCACCTAAATATGGCTATGGATATATTAATTGATAATATCAAGGCCCTGTACAACTAGTCTAAGCAATTGGAGGACATTTCCATGGAATTCAAACAACAAGAAGACAATATGTTGCACATATTGGATAAATTGATCAAAGAGCCTACTACGCTTAGTCCCTTGGGTCTAATACCTGATGAGGAATTCAAGCACAAAACTAATTAATTCATGCAATACGTAAGGAATGAAGGACAAGGGAAAATAGGAGTTAATAATAATAAGTTCATTGGCCTACTTTTATCATCATAAGAAAAGATAGTAGATGTCATGGGCATCAAACAAGCTTTAGAAAGGGTTGAGAGGGATCTCAAGGGCCTATAATATCAAGAAAAAGAATTATTCATGAAACCTATCATTGATCTCTAGCTTATCATTGAGCAACATTAAAAAATGAATATCTTGTAGGGAAAGCAAAAGACTATGATAGCACAGGGGTCTCCAAGTTAGTTAAGATAGGAATATTATTTTGTAATTGAGATTGTATACTTTTGAAAAGAGTATATTCTTTTGTAAAGGCATGTGCAACTTGTAAAGAACATTATGTAAAGGTTATTCATTTAGAATGTCTATAAATTTCTAAAAGGATTATAAAAGGACAACTATCCTTAAATATTTACATGACCAATCATCATACCTCATAAAAGGTCTTTTTAAAGAGGCATTACCCTTTGCAAAAGGAGAGTTTTTGAGCCAAAAAATATATTGTAACTTTTGAGAAATAAATATAAGCAAGGATTTCTACAAAGTCTATCCATTTTTGCTAGTGTGAAATAGCTATTATGGTTTCTTTCTCATTTGTCTAATATAAATCTCAGACTTGAATGGTTCTTGTGAATTATTTGTGTGCATGTTTAAGTGTAGACATGATAATTTGTGCTTAAGCTATATTAATTGAAATTTATGAGGTTTAATTCATTTTATTTAACTTTCTTGCATATGTGTTAATGTTATTTGCTTGTAGGGGTGAATCTTTAAAGTAAATCTACTCCTTATTTACATTGTTTCATACTATCCTTAGATGTTTTCCTAATGTGTGATAGGATTTGAGCCTATGCTACTTCATGTCATATATTAGTTAAATGCATGTTTAGATGAAACTTGAACTTTTTCATAATGTTTATGCTAAAGATCAACATTGATATGTTTTTTTTCCTTACACTTCTCTTTACTCCTTTTTCTATCAATTCACTTTAGTTTCACTCCATTGTATATATATCCATGCTAGTTTATATTTAGAATTAGGTATGATCATAATTTACTCTAATTAGCATATATTACTTTCATTTTATAAAAGATTTACTTTAGGCCATGGTGGCTCTAACCACCAACTAATATAAATTTTTAGAATAGTTCATTTACTTTGCCTTTATTCCACCAAAGATAACAAGATTATCACAACATGAATCTCATGAAATGGACTCTTAGAGTTCAAAAATGAGAAATGTTTATTGAAAATTCTAGACCACCTATGATACATATTCAAGCACTAATAGGGAGGCATTTCATTGGTGCTAGAATGAGGGCCTTAGTTAAGTGTTTGAAAATTCAAAATATCTTTGCTCATTTTTATGAATTTCACTTCAAGATCAGTATATTCTTTGCGTATTATTTTTTTTTAGAATATTTGTGTAAAGATAAATGATATTTATGGTTTTTAACCACTATTTATGCTTTTTTATACAAATATATATGTTCTTTGAAGTTTGATGTTGAATTATGGTAAAGATAGATTAAGATCTATGAATCTAAGGTGTTTGAGGTTAGTAATAGATATTTTGTTCAAATATTGATAGATCCTTTGCAAAATTGATTTTATTTGAATTTGAACATGCAAAGATCATTCATATTTATGTATTTAGACATATCTTTGAGGTAATTTGGTTTAAAATTTATGTCATTTTCTATCCTTCATACATATTTGTACAAAATTTACTTAATGTGAAAGTTTAATCATTATTATTCATAAAGATGAGACTCACACATCATATCTCAAATAGGGTTCAAAGCTATCAATAAATAATTACCAAGGATAATGACTAGATCACATTTATATACAAGGGTTCCCTTCCTTTCATTATAATTTAATAGGAGAGAAAGGCAAGACAAAGGTGACCATAGACTTTCAAAGTCTCAACAAACTTCACTAGTTTAGGGTGCTCCCATTTTCAATCCCTATCAAGGTATGCCTTGACTAGGTATTTCTTTAATTAGCATATTAGGTGAGGTACATGAACTTCCTTGTAATCCTAAAAAATATTTTCCATCATTTATCCTAAATAGTGTTGTCATAGCTAAAGATCACATCAAATCTTTCAAAGTTGATTTAAGATTTCTAAATGTAGTCCATGAAGATGTAACATGTAGACTATTTTTGTTTACTTTCAAAGATGTTACATATGAATGGTTCCTCAATCTTTCAAAAAATTATATCACTAGTTAGAATGATTTTAATATTATTTTTATTGATCAATTTGGTAAAATCATTAGTCCTTGTATTCTTTACCAATAATTCACCATAGTGAAAATATATTCTAGTGAAACAATTAGAGCCTTTAATTCCATATTTTAAAAAATGTTTAGTAAAACCATATATCCTTATAGACCTAATGAGGATTTATCCTTAGATATCTATAAGGATGAATTGGATCCCATGACTTCTTTATTTCTCAAAAGATCTACTCAATTCATTTACACACTATCCTTAGCGTATGCTAAAGCTATGACCATTAATGACCAAATGCAACCCCAAGGCTAATTGGCATATAATATTCCAAATTTTAATTCAAATTTTCCCATTATAAACATTATACCCATGCTAATTATAATATGCCTACCTTAAACCAACTTCCAATTCTGAACCAACTACCTTTAAGCCATGTTCATCTTGGCCAAAGCTAAGGATTCTTGAACAATGTTGCAAGTAGATCTCATCCACAAGAACAAATAATTTTTGTGTTAACCACTAGCACTAGTAAAACTCAATTTCATAATTATGAGGCCCCAAAGAATGAAAATGACTATATTAAAAATGATTCAAAAGTTGAGTACTAAATTTCATCAATTATAGAAGCAAGTTGGCAATACTAGGGAAAGTTATAATAGGAATTTCTCATGCCAAAGGTTCAATAGGCTTAATAATAGGTTTCAAAATAGTAATAATAATAATAATCAATCATCAGTTAAGAATAATAAACCTAAGATTAATATTTATGATGTTGCATTAACTGAATATTCTAGGGTCCATAATACTTCCAATCATGGTGAGTTGGACTACCTTGAATTCTGTATTACTTTTGAGTTGTTTCAAGGTGATTTAAATACTCCTCAAAGTGGATATAATGGATATAATTTTATAGGTGCATATATATCTTCCAATTCATCTAAATTTATAGATACAAACCTAATGTTGGATACCTTTGACTTCCCATTCCAAGAAGAGAATGAGCCTAAGGATACTCTTGAGGAGGTACATTCTTTTTAGTAGTATTTGAAAAAGACCTATCCTCTAAGGAATAAAGAGTATAAGAATCCCTTGAAAACTTCAACTTCACCCACCAAATTTGGCACTCCTCTAAATCCTACATCTACCAATAACCTTGAGCCTCTAAAGAGAAGTACCTCTAAACACAATGTTGATTCACCTGGTTCTCTTGCCAAGGGAGGGTATAGCATAGTTAATGATATAAAAAGGGTTAAAGATAACATCACACTACATGAGATGACTCAAATCACTAATTAGACATACTTTTTACTTGAAACTCTATCTAATAATCTTGGTAAGTCACCAAAGATTGTAAATGCTAATGTTGTTATGGACAAGAACAAATTAGATGTCCCACTTTTCTTTATGATAGTAAGAATATTTGGTAATAATTTACATAGTTGTTTAATATAATTAGGTGCACCTGATAGCATGATGCCTCAAGTTATTTTTTAGTAACTTGGTTGAATCCCATTAAATTTGATAGAGTTTTCATTCAATTGGATAAATCTAGGGCGAAAGTAATTGGTGAATTATTGAATGTTCACATGAAGATTACTTCTGAACCAAGGATACAATAGTTTATTAAAATCAAAATGGTGGATATTCCTAATGAATATAGGATGTTGAGAAGTAGATACTAACTAGATCAGTGAATGGTTACACATCTACTAACTATTCCCACATGTGGCTTCCATGGAAGGGAGTTTTGAATTAGACCAGGATAGAAAGAGAACCAAAGATGAAGCATATGATTACTGAATAAAATGTAACTAAAGAGAGGTTCAACATGGTTAATTCAAACTTATGTGTATATATTCTTGACACCCATAAGGTATGTTATTCTAGAGAAAATCTTATTATGCATGGGATATGGAAATTATATTTTGATGGTACAAAATGCAAGTCTAGATCAGGGGTAGGAATTATTTTAATTAATCCTATTGGGTAATAATTCAATACTTCATACCAAATTCAGTTTTCATGTACTAAAAATTTAGTAGTATATGAGGATCTAATTTTAGGTTTATAATTTTCCATCAAGCATAAAGTCAAAGAATTGCTAGTTTATGGTGACTCAAAACTAGTGGTTAACCAAGTAAGTATTAGTGTAAATTGTCTTACCTCAAGAAATATAAGTTTAGATCATGGTACTTAATAGAGTAATTTTATGCCTTTAACATTATATCTATTCCTATATAAAAGAACAAAGTTTTTGATGATCTAACCTCAGCTATAGCTAATCTTATACCCAACCAGGACTCTAAACTAGGAAGCCTTAGTATTTAATTTGTTCCTTGTCCCTCAGTCCCTGATAATATCAACCATTTTTAGGTATTTAATTGTGACCAATAGATATTACACTTCATGAATAGTTTAATGGTGTTTGAGGTCCACATCCTTGATGAAGCTAATGAAAATAATCTTGACATAGATAATATTAATAACAAGATCATCTAACTATATGATAATAAGATTCCCAAGAGCATGATTTCCCTAGAAAGATTATTTGATACAAATAAACTAGATAGGAATATCAAGGTTCCCAAAGTAAATGGGAATGATTAAAATTTTGTTGACCTAAGTTTCCAAGGTCAACTCCAGCTAGTCAACATTGGTATAGCCACCACTACCATTGAGTCTAAAAGAGCTAAAGAATTATTGACCAAATATAAAGATATCATAGCATGGTCCTATGATGACCTAAAGATCTTTGATCCAAAGTTCATAACACATACCATACCTTTAAAGGAAAATTAAAAGCCTTTTAAGAAAAAATAAAGACCTATCAACCCTATCCTAAAACATTTGATATATAAGGAAGTTAATAAATTACTAGATGCAAAGATAGTGTTTCCCATTAGGCACTCCACTCGAGTAGATAACTTAGTATCAGTCAAGCAAAATAGGGAAATTAGATTATGTGTATATTTTAGAAATCTGAATGGAGCATCTAAAAAAGATAACTATCCTTTGCCTTCTCTTGACCAAGTGATCTAAATTGTATTTGGTTCTATTATGATGTCTTTCCTTGATGGTTTTTCAAGGTATAACTAGGTGTTGGTTAACCAAAAATATAAGATGAAAACTACATTTACTACTAAGTGGGGCATCTTTACCTATAAAATAATATTTTTTGGACTTATAAATATAGGATCCACTTTTCAAATGGATATAGATCATGATTTCCAAGGTATTGTAGGTAAGTGCATTATCATATACATAAATGATCTGACTTCCTTTTCTAAAAATTGGGAATATCATATTATGCACCTATAATTGGTATTTGAATAATGCAAAATGTATGGGATTTTTCGCAACCCAAAGAAAAGTATTTTCTATGTTAGTGAGGGAAAACTATTGGGACATGTTATCACTAAAGAGGGAATCTCTATAGACCCTGATGGAGTAAATGTAATATCTAATATAGACACCCCTAATAGTAAGAAGTAATTGAAGTCATTTTTTGGTAAAATAAACTTTTTAAGAAAGTTCATTTT
This sequence comes from Torreya grandis, assembly GCA_037957365.1. NCBI lineage: Eukaryota > Viridiplantae > Streptophyta > Pinopsida > Cupressales > Taxaceae > Torreya > Torreya grandis. Next base: position 1,634,666 of record JARHVA010001155.1, on the reverse strand, counting down.
TTGTTTTATATAAATAGTGAGACCTTTGAATGATATGTTGAATAAAGAGGCTAAGATCGCTTGGAATGAAGAGACCAGGAAAGATTTTAAAGACATCAAAAATGAAATTGGACAAGCCCCTATATTTATAAGTCTATACTTTACTAAATATTTATATATTTACTCTTTTGCTTTAGATCATACAATATTTGTAGTTATAACTCAAAAGATAGATGGATGTGACCGTCTAATAGCTTTTATGAGCACTAACCTTTAAAATGTTGAGATAAACTACTCTTTGATTGGAAAATTAGAATGTTCTCTAATTAAGGTAGTGAATAAATTTAGGATTTATATCTTTATAAGTAAGGTACATGCAATAATACCAGACCCTATCACTAAGATCATGCTAAGTCAAAATGAACTAGGAGAAAGGAGAGGTAAGTAGATGCCAATGCTTCAAGAATATGATCTAGAGATGAAGACTAGAAAGTTGGTAAGATGCCAAGGTTTAATTCAATTGATTTCCAATACTAATCCCAAGCTAAATGTAATTTAGGTAAAATGAAAAATATTTCATCCCAATGATTGGTATGATCCTATTATTCATTTCCTAATTAATGACTATTGACCTGCAAGGTTAAGTAGAGAGAAAAAAAGAGATTTAAGGCTCAAGGTAGCTCATTTTTTGATCAAAAATGGAGTTTTTTATAGGGATAACTTTGAATGCATCTACATAAGGTATGTGTACAGAGAATAGGCAGTTGAGATCTTGAACACTCTACATGAAAAGCTCAAAAGTGGTAATTCATCTAGAAAGACAATAACCCATAAGATCTTTAGGGCTGGTTACTACTAGACTAATATCTTCAAATATACTCACAAGAATGTGAGAGAGTGACATTCATGTTAATTATTCAACACTAAAATCCTAAGTCATCCATGCCATTAAATCCAATAATTATTGATAAACCCTTTGCCCAATAGGGACTAGATTTTGTGGGGGTCACTAAAACCAATTCCTCTTATCATCACAAGTATAATCTAACTACTACTAACTACTGCACTAGATGGACTAAAGTAGTGGAAACTAAATAGTGTGTAACTAAAGAGATGATAATTTTTTTAAAAGTAAACATATGCATAAGGTTTGGCAGACCTATATCTCTAGTCTATGATAATGGATGTGTCTTTGTATCCATTAAGATGACTAAGTGAGCATATGAAAACAATATTGTCCTCAAGTTCTCATCCAGCCATTATGTTCAAAATAATAGAGTATCAAAGTCAATAAATAAAAACTTGATGAATTCCATAAGAATTTTTCAAGTGATAAATTGAGAACATGGCACAAGATACTTAAGTATACCCTTTGGAAAGATAGAACCAGAGTCAAACAAGCTCTCTAGGCATCAAAATTCTTGTTGGTATATGGTTAAGAACCTATATTTACCATAACACTCAAGCTACCAAAATACAAGCTCATCAAGAGTACATGGAGGAGGATCAATAATTTACAAGTTCAAGGCTACTTGACATCATACATATGGAAGATGAAAGAGAGGAGTCTTTTTCCAATTTTGGCAAACACCAAACCAAATTCAAGAGGTGGTTTGATAAGTGTTCAAAGATAAAGGTGTTTAGGAAATGAGACTTAGTTATTATTTGTGACAAGGCACCTGAGCTTAAGGATAAGCATGGGAATTTAAAACCTTTATGGATAGGTCCCGATCATATTATTAAGATATTTAAAGACAACACCTTCAAGCTAAAAGACTTACAAGGAGCAAATTTCATAGTAACAACCAATGGGCAATACCTTAAGCACTATTTATCTATTATCCCACCTAGGATATTTATGGGGTAAACTATAAGACTATTTAAATTTAGTGTAGGTAGGCTTTAGATTGGTTTCTTTTATCTTTCTTTCCTTTCTATCACTCATTTATGCATAGTGTTTGTATATATTTGTTTGATTGTTTGCTTTGTATTTGGTTTATTTTCTTTATATGATTTGTTCCTTACTTTTACTAAGTCATTTTGCATATTATTTAGCTCAAAATACATTTACATGCTCAAAAGGAACTCCATTGTTCAGCAATGCATGCATATTTTCTCACTATTGGTTGTTTATGGATTATTGGTATATGAGCTTAATGTTATAGTTTAGAGAAACTAGTAAAAGGATAATATGTAGGATAATTATTCCTAGAGATTTTAAACCTTGTTATGATCTAAGCTAGTTTTAAGAAGGATTGCCGATATAGGGTGAAAGCTTGACTTATTAGGACACATTCATGTTTGCACATAACAGACATTACTGTCTAGGATTAAAGATCTAAAATTTGACCAAATTCCTAAATTTGGCTAACTTGGCTCTATACCTTTACTAAAAATTGAAAATGACCTAAAAAATACAACAATTCAAAATATTTATAGGTAGGGGTGATTCTAGTGATCTCCACCAGGTCTATGGATGTCTAGCTGGAGTGAAGCAAGTCCTTGAGTGAAGCTAAAGGCATCTCTATTAGGGATATGGATGCCTGGATGGTAGTAAAGCAATGCCCAAGATTTCCCTAAGCTAAATCATGATTCTTAATGAATATCCAAAAATGTTAAAATTTAGTGTTAATGATTAAGGTCATGAAACTAGAAGTTGTTTTCCAGAATCCCATGGTAAATAGTAAGTGGAATCAAAGCACAAACATAACATGATTTAGTGTTGATGTTTGACCCTAATTTTGCATATGCAAGATATGTTTTAACCATGAATTGATCCCTATGGTGCTTGATCAAATGGAATGAATAATTTAATTATTAGTTTGAATTAGAGTCTTTGAATTCTAAAATATTTTTGTGTTTCCCCAAGAAGTCACCATTTTTTGAGGTTAACATACCTCCATTTCTAAAAAATGTGGACCCTTGTGTCAAATTTTGCAAATTTGTAGCTTAAAAATGAAAATTCACCTAGTCAGAGTGTCATTAGCATGTTTTCACATTAGCTTTATTTTAAAATCATCCACACTATGGTTTAGTTGGCTTTTTTTTTCATGGCTCTGATTTAATCTTATCTAAAATTGCTAACATTGGATATATATGTTTCAAGTTGAAGGTTTAATGGAGCTCATTTAAAATGAGCAATACTCAAGGTTTTATGTTGAATGTTAAATTATCCCTTTTACTAGCCTTTGCTATGTAAATGTTTAAATTGAATTTATATTTGAATTTCTAAAACCCTTAGTCTATATTTATTATAAGTACTCCTTTTGAATTCAAATTTGGTAGGATCTTTTATATAAATTTTTATAGGAACACTTTAATTTAACTTAGTTTATATTTATCCTAAGGTCTTAGTCATGTTTATTAACATGACCAAGACCTTAGTCTAAAATATTTATCCTAATTTATTCATGTCCTGATCCCCCTTTGTTCTATTTTATCTTAGAATGGTCTAACTAAATGTGGGGTCCCTTTTATTATGTCTCTAACTTAACTTAATACTTTAGCCTAAATCTTTATTCATATTTATTAATATGAATAAAAACATTATTCCAAGACTTTATCTTAAGTTTTACATTCCCTGTGTTCTAACTTAAGAATTTTTATTGTCCTCGAGAACTAATCTCATTTGATTACCTAGATCATAATCTACGACATGAATTTAATTGGATGGTGAAGATCTTACGGTGTAAATCAATGTTTGAAAATTTAAAGACCCTATGATAAAATGTATAAATGATAAGTGGCATAATTTCATGCTAAAAATTAAAGATTAGGCATCTTTTAAAGATAAATGGTAAACATTCATGCATATAAATTAAAGAAAGGGCATAATTCAGTGATCAAGATCAATGGTGCACTTTCATCTTGAGGAAATTGATTTGATGATGTGAGATTGATGTGGAATTTTCAATGGAGCCCTAAGACAAGTGAGAAAGTGATAAGTGTCATTATCTCAAATAAATAATACTTAGTAGCCAATGGTAATCAATCAAGCAGATCAATATTTAATAATCCATATTTGCTTAGATGAAGATGATCATATGGTACACAAAAAATATGTAAAATTCAAGGATAAATTCCAAAATGACACATGGCATAACTACATGCCAAAAATTAAAGTACAATCATATTTCAAGGATTGATGGTGTGTAGATGAGTGTACACATTTAGATCAATGGTCCATGAAGTAAGAGGTATAATTAAGTAGGTCAAGATCAATGGAGCATGATTGATCCATGAAATCAATATCAATAATGTGAGATCAATGTAGACATTTAAACTAAGATTGGGACTAATGAAATTCAATCATATTATGAAAATCAATGAACCATGTTGATCCATGCAAATAAATCCAACAATGCATGATCAATTTAGAATTTTCAAAAGATAACAGTCACTTTTTAAATATTAATGAGCAGAGTACCATGAAAATGCCATGGTGATGCCATATCAGAGCCACATAATCTTAATGTGCCAATTTGAAGATTTTTTGGACTTGGGTAATGTAGTGGTATAAATACAAATATCTAAGCATAATCTAAGTCATGAAGCTCACATAAGTTCAAACATATACCACCATTTAAGCACTATAAAAACCTTTAGAAAAGCCTTAACATGTCTGGAAGTCCTAGTTCAACCTTATGATCATCATAATCAAGCCAACGAAGATTGGATTGTTGTCTATGCAAGTATAGTTTTACATATAATAGAATTGTAGGCCATTAGCAAGAAATTTAAGGAAATGTATAACCATGGTATCTTAAAAATGTATCTCTAGAGAGGATGTAGAACTCTATTTGACCTTAGATGTATAAGTAATAGTTTTCAAGGACACACAATTAATGTTGTGGCTTTAAATACTAGGGATAACAATTGGTCAATCTTGTTTTAGACCTTCGATAACCAACAACCCATCATAATAGAAGAACATTTCAGTAAGAAGGATCTAGTATGACATAGTTACCATTTAAATGACAAGTTTCCATTACGCTACATCCAAAAGATGGATAATGCATTGTATAGTCATTATCTCTCCAATTTTTAGAGATGGTAAAACTGATAAGGGTATGTTAATAAATGAGCATACTCATATAAATAAAGCATACATCTCTACTATAGAATTTGAAAACTTTTACAACTTGCCTATGCCCCAAGTAGACTAAACCACTATCAATGATTGGGCCAAGGAAACTAATTTAAATACCATTCTTGCCTTATGGTTATAATTTAGAAATCAACTATTTTTATACTTCAATAAAAACATCCCCATTGGTCAATTCGATCCTGGGATAAGAATCATCATGACTATGATGAATAAGTTATGTGAAAATTTAACCACCACATATGTGGATAAAATCTAGGTGCCCTCAGTTTATTTTACTATTAAGAAATAGATCACCCTTCCCTTGGTGAAGTGGTTAGCACTTGTCTAAGTAGGCAGATCTTTGTAGTCAAGAAGAAGACTAAGAACCAATTCTTCATGATGTCATACCTCCTAGATGCTTTACTTGACATAATAAATATCCCCAGCCTTAGAGAATAGTCACCTAATGAGACACATACAGTATCCCAATACTATTAAAAGTTGCACATATTCAAATATAGGGACCACATCCAATTCATATGTGACTATGTTTATCCAACCTTAGCTAAGGAAATAATTGGGAATATAATGTCAAGAGTCAACCCCTTGACCAAAAAATCAATTGAGCCCATGGAAGACATTAGGTTATATCCATATTTTAAAATCATCAGGATTGAGGGAACATAATGCACTCCCCTCAAATTACCAATCCATGTACCCATCAAGTTAGCTGAACAAGAGGTGGCTTACCAATTATGCAATGGAATTGATGGTATTTTTAAGACTAACAAGAAAGTACTAGTTCATAACCTCCCCTTAACCATTTTGAGGACTATTTTTTCACAATGGGACAACATTGAAGCTGTTTCTAGGTATAGGACCTCCTTTAATCTCCAAATTAATGAACTAAGGTAATGGCATCCATGGGGAAGATTTAAGGAGAATATGAAAGATAAAGGGATAAATGTAATTTATGATCAATAGCACAGTCCTTTTGACTCCATATATATATAAGCCTCTTCATTTTATGAGGTCACCCTTAGATTGAAAAGGCACAACATCAAGCCAAAGTCCAAAATGTAGATGGAGCAAAAAGGGAATGATGACAAATGGTAGTTAGGGCTAAGAAAATACCATTTTCTAATTGATTCACTTTCTAGACCTCCACCAACCTAGTTAGAGATAGAGTCCATACCTGAGGCATAGATTAAGTAGAGGCTAGAGGAGAAAAGGTCTGATGAAATTGTATCTTCTTCAGTTTAAGTGGAATAAAAATAATCACCAATGGAGGAGATTTATATAGTAGCAGTAGACCCTAGTGAAATAATTGAAGATTCTTTAAAAATTCTATCATTAACCTATGAGTCTGAATATGAAGAAATGAAGGAAGCCAAAGAAGAAAATAGGAAGGAAATATTAGACCTAGTTCCTATAAAAACCCCTAAAAGAAAAGCTAAATTGGCCATTGTCTTAGTAAAGATCAAGAAGCCCAAAGTGACCTTTACTCATATTTTAAGTGAATTTAATCTCTTCAATGAAGAAAAATTGACTAAAGGTCCAACCATTACTGAATGGTTTATTTATGTAAAATTAAAAAAGATACCTATTATTCACCATCCTTGGTTAATAATGCAAGCAATCAATATTCTAGTGCATGAGGAAGTCAAGCCATGGATAGTTTCATTGTAAAAGGAGGAAGAGAAAAGAATGGATACTCTAAGAGAATCAAGTGAAGCACAAATTTGACTCCCAACTCAAATTTGACATAATCTTTAGTTAGTATCAAATTTGACCCAACCACTACTACTTTGTAGAGAGTAACCAAGAATAATTCCATGGTTTTTAGAGAAGAGTTCACTTTTTATAAAGTGGAACCTTTTGTTGGATTAACTCTAGTTAGAGGATAAAACCCTAGAAAAGGCCCAATATTTGAGTAAAATGATCTTTTAATGGATAAGGCTTAGAAAAATCAATTGAAAATAATGATCAAGAGCATCTTATAGAAAAAAATAAGCTGAAAGAATAGGCCATCCTATCAATCCAAGAAGATAGATTCAAGTAATTTGAGGACACCATGACTGATTTATTCAAATCTTTATAA
>JARHVA010001155.1:1362500-1622500 GCA_037957365.1 Torreya grandis | reverse complement strand
ATGAAATAAGAATACTTGGATCCTTTTATAACATAAGGACCTCCATTACAAAGTATGATTTTAATTATTGGGGTAAAAAAGTAAAAATTCCACATGAAGTTTAAATGCTTTACAATAAAAATCAAAGATAATAATAATAACACATGGAAGTTAGGAATTGGCATTGTCATGTACACTCCTCCTCAATGAAAACTTTGAGATTCCCAACATTGTACAAAAATTATAAAAATTTGTAGCACCAAGTGATTTTGTGAAGATATATGCCACTTGTTCATCTATAGAATAAAACTATAGATCAATATCACCATTTAGTAATTTATCTCAAATAAAATTCAAATGAACTTCAATATGTTTAGTTCATTGGTATTTCACTATATGTTTTTTGGCTAAAGCTATACAATTTTATCACCTACACAAAACTTAAACATATATCTAGAAGTAGACTAATGATAACATAGTATGGATAGTAACATAATAAATAAATACAAGTGTTGAATATGGATAATTTGAATGCTGAGCACGGGCGTGCGCGAGCGTGAACCCAAATTCTGAACCAGGTAGCCGTTGATCCGGCGGTTGGTGTGGCTGCGGCTTATGCTACAAAAGGGACTCCACCTATGAATGGGGAAAGGATCCTGATTGCCCATTCTTCTATAGAAGGGAGTTCTTTTCTAGCTATGAATATAGCAAAAGGATCCCCTGTTATTGGTTTTGTCCCTGGTTCAAAGGGAAGAACTTATGCAGATGTGGTTGCTTTTGAAGCTGAAATAAATGACACAAAACATCAAGCTTCTACTGGGAGGTCGTGCATTTCACTAGTAAGTGCTTTAAATCTTGTTAGGGTAAATCTAGATCTTGATACAGTTGAAGCAATCTTTAATTGGGTAGAATATTTTTCAAAGTATGGGGCTATTTTTCAATTTCATGGCTTCTGGCCTTCTCTTGTAGATCTACATGGATGGATCTCCAATACCTGGCTACCATTGATTGATGGAAATGTGGAAATATACCCATGTGTTAAAGGGTTTTTTTTAGCTTTGTTCCAAAACTCTAAGGACAGGAGGACTATTTTGTCCAACAATAATTTTTTATGGCAGGGTAAATACTCTCTTATGGCCAAACGGTGGCATATGTATTTCAATCCTCTCATGGAAACCTTCAACAAGATCCTTGTCTGGGTTCAGCTCCCTAATTTACCAATACATCTATGGCATGAATCGGTGTATAAAACCATCGAAAATGCTATAGGGGAGTTTTTATTTGAGGATGAAGAGACTAAGAAGTTTTACCATTCAACTTGTGCACACCTAATGGTTGAGGTGGATGTTTCTAAGGGCCTTCCTGAGGTGATTTGTTTGGACTCCCCTAGGGGTTCTTAGATGCAAATGTTAGATTTTGAAGGTTTACCTTTTTGATGTAGAAAATGTCACCTGACGGGGCATGTTACAGCTCGGTGTACTGCAGGGAAATCCAAATCCAGAAGATCACCTTCTTGGTGGTCTAAAGCTGATCATGAACATTATTTTGCTAAACAACCCAAGGAAGATGTGACTGATTCAGAGACTGAGAATGAAAAGAGTATCCATTCTGAATCGTCGAATCGGGAGACTCCGTTGGAGACTGATCTTGTTAAAGGTACTATGGAGATTGGATTATGTGATCTCTCTAAACTGATTACTGAGGAGGTGGTGGTCCCTCCACCTGTTTTGAAGGATTCTCCTAGGAGCCAGAAGTTGGCTGGTTCTCGAAAGGATTTTGCTGAGGCATTGATGCCCCCTGGACTTCATGGATCATGGCCTTCTGAGGACTGGGTTACTGAGGCAGCTAAGGTAGAGGATGGTTGGACAGTAGTTAAGAGGAAGAAGTCTAAGCCTTTGGTCCCCCCTCTAGATATGAAACTTTGGTCTTGTAATAAAAATAATAATAGTTTGTCCAGCTCTTGACTGCTATTTTTAGATTCCTGGTTAATCTGGTCTTGCTTTTGCTAGTTCCAGGCTATTTTGTACCTGGTTGTGCTTAAGGTTTATCTCTCTTCTAATGTTTAGGGTTTTTAGGCCCCTTCAAAACCTGTTTTTACCTTAATCTAAAACATAATAAATAAATACATAAATATAAAAGGTGACATATGTTTATCTCTTGTAAAACACATTTTAAGTAATCAGTCATGTTTTAGGAAAATAATTTCACTACTTTGATTACAAATTTAGTGAAAAACATAAATTATCGTATGCAACTCATTATTGGACATCTCCAATATTGACAAGATGATCATCCCCACATATAATGTGATGCACATATAATAATCTTACTAATAATATGATACTAGTTTCATCCAAGTATTAGATATATTATTAATAATATTTGATTTTATAATTATTATGATTTTATAATTTGATTCTTAACAAAGATTTATGTTTAACATGCTTCAATTTTCTAGTGATATAAAATTGGATTTAACAAAATATTATGGCATCTAACCTCGCATATACTGAATATGGATAATTTTAGCATGATATGAAATCATGCAATCAACCATATATGAGGATAAAACAAATACTTTCATATATGTATGAATATAGTTCTTAGTAAATTGAATGATGAAGAGTCAATTAATAATACAAACTCAATTTACACTTTGCATTTCATAACATATCTTATTATAAAATGAAGCATATAAGAATGTTAGCATGAAATTAGAAACTAATCAAATGAAACCATCTTTAAAAGTTGAAACAAAAAAGATCCAAACTTTTTGAGCATGATCTTGTTACCAAATGTAATAACTAAACATGATCATATTTTATAAAATTAAGTAAGATGTTATGCATATAATGTATTTCAATGCTAATTCATATAAATTGAAAATATAATGTCAATATATATATATATATATATATATATTTTGTTTATTACCTAATAGAAAATATATCTATTACTGTATAATTGTAATTATAAATTATCAAGAATAAAACTAAATAGTTTTACTAAAAAAAATAAATGTAGTTGAGACACTATAAAATTGGTTAGAAAAAACGATTATAATGGTAAATGATTGATCATGAACATAAATGTATTTTTGTGTATAAAAATTCTAATATTTAGTAGGGACTCTAGTAAAAATATGCATAATAGTATTCATGTCTTTACCCCATAAAAGCCTAGGAACATTTTCCAAATGCAACATTGTTCTAGCCATCTCAATAATGGTGTGGTTTTTCCTTCCAATAACACCATTTTATTGAGGAGAATAGGGAGTATCTAGTTCTCTTTGAATACTAAAAATTAAATAAAAATAAATAAAACTCTACTAATGTATTCACCATCATTATCAGATCTTAATCTCTTAATATAAAAACTAAAAGCATTTTAAATAATAGTTTTAAACACTTCAAATTTATTTTAAATGAAATATGACCAGATCATTCTAGTATAATAATATATAAAAGTAACATCATACAAATAACCACTAATATATATAACTTCAAGAGGTCACACAACATCACTTTGAATTAATTTTAAAGGATGTGAGGAATTTACATCATGATTCTTGTGAAAGGGGCTAGTATGTTTCTTACCACTTAAGAAACCCTCAAAATTTTGATTATGATAATATATAGAAGGAAATCCAAAAAATATTAGAGTAGACATATCATGTAAACTTATAAAATTAACATTTGTTAATCTTTCATGTCATAATTTAGATTTATTGTTACTATGAGATGACAAAAAACATGTAGAAGAAGCAAAGAAAATGTATACACCATTATTTTGAACACTTTAACAATTAAAAAACCAAATTTATTGATAATGAACTAGATATCTTTAAATAATGTTACAATGAAATTATCATTTGTAAGTTGAGAACAAGATAGCAATTTATTTTTAAGTTTAGGTATAAAGAAAACATCATTAATAATAACATTTAAAAATTTAGTTTTTCCTTGTTTAGTTTCATCTAAAAAAGAATAATATCCTAGGTAAATATTTTTAGATTTATCTCTAGAATCATACAAAATATTAGATAAGCAAGTCATATGGTGCAATTTGCCACTATCTAATATCCATTCCTTCTCATTAGAAAAAAAACATGACACAATATAAAGCAATAAAATTAGAATTTTTTTGTTTGATTGTTGTTATAAATAGGGTTTTGATTAGATTTCTTCCCTTTGTTATTTTTAAAAGATTGATTATTAACTCTATCTTTATTTATAACAAGTTTCACTTATGTGACCAAATTTACCACACAGATTATAATTCCCATTAAGCTTAGGTTAATGATTCATATTAACATATTTATTATTCCTATTTGAACCATTTGTATAATTAGGTTTAGATTTATAGTTCTCATAAATAGGATTGAGATCAAGAAGTGCCTAAGTGGCATTCTTTTTAGAATCAAAATTAGTCATAACTTGTTCTTATTTAATTATAAGAGATGACATGGTAGTAAGGTTGGGATATCTTGTTCTATTTGTTAATTTTAATTCAAAATATAAATAAAATATAGATAAGGCCCTAGTGATAGAATGGAGGCCATTAGGGCTATCTTATCTATATGGCCTTGATGTTGGAGGTATGTGTGTTGAGTTCAACATGACCCATATTGATAAAAATGGGGACCCCATGAAAATTTTTGGTCATTTTCCCTAAGACATACCTTACCATTTATTCCACATGATATAAACCCCCTTGTATAGTTTTAAAAGTTTGAAAGTAATTTTGGTCCATGATAAATATTAACGAGTATCTTTTAAATTTTTTATTAAATGTTTAAGTTAATTAATTATCTAGAGATATAAATTTTTTAAAAGTACTTTTACAAGGGTTTATAAGTCAAAAACTAAGATATGGTCTCTAAAACACAATAAAAATCACCTAATTAAGTTTTCCTAACCCTAGTATTATTTTGGCTATGTCAAACTTCATACTCAATACTAGGATGTACCTTTATTTTAAGTTTTGAAAAAGGGTCCAGGTCAAATTCCATACTTAGATTTAATGAATTTGGGATTACCCATTTTTTAAATATATAAATCACTAACTTTTGCATATTTTTCCTTCACATATGAGCCTGATGCCAACTCAACCTCAACTGACACTTGGAATCATCGCATGTGTTGGTCACTTGGTCACAAAGTTTGGGACTTAGTCACATACATTTTAGCCTTGAAAATGGTTGTGACCCAATGAACCAAATAGAGCCTTCCACTTGGAACATCATAGCATTTTAAGTTGAAAGGAAAAGTATGAAAGGTTTTCAACCCCATAATCTGATGGGAGTCTACTATTTGGCACTCAGTCATGGCATTTCCAATTTAGAGAAAAGTTATAAAAGGTCTGCTACATAATGTTTCCATCATAGCATGATATTTGGCATCCAACTAGATCTTATAAAGGATCCCACTTATTTCTCAAGTCTCACAATCTAGAGACTCAATGGGAACATGTCATTTATCATCTAATTACAATGTTTTAACCTATGAAAAAGAGAAACCCAATCAAGGCATGCCACATAGTGATTAGTCATAGCCTTCCAAGACCCTAGTTGATTTCAAGATCCTTTGATAGATAAATCCAAATGCATTATGACACTTGGCACTTAGTCATTCCCTTTTCACCCTGGGGCTAAGATGTAAAGTTTAATTTTTAAAAAAATATGAGTGCATGATAAGGTAACACCTATCACTTAATCACTCAATTTTGGATAATTGGTTACTATGTAGAGGCCACTCAATAGTTGGAAATAATAGTCCAATGACACATGGGCCCCTTACCTCATTGTAATACATGATCAACCAAAATGACAAAGTTAAATAAATAGTGGTCTAATCAAATTCCAACATGTGGTAGAGTGTCACAACAAATAGTCCCATTAAGAGTATTACAAAGTTATTGTTGACATAGAATATTGCACCCTTGGCAAGAGGCTGAACTCCTGCCTTCTTAACGCAATAATGGAAACTCCTCTCTCACCTGTGGGACCAGCAAAGCCGGAGGGAAGAGTCTCCAGATGAGGGCTAGCTCCCTCTAATGTATCTTTTAGGCCCTAGTTTCTCCTAATGCTAACAAACAAAATGTAAAAAGGGGGGGGGGATGAAAAGGGAGAGAGAGAGAGAGAGAGAGAGAGAGAGAGAGATGTTAAAAACAAAGCCTAAGCCTAAAAAATAAAATGTGATACACTAGAAAATGTGATCCACCCAGCCCAAATATACACTTTTCACCAAAAGGAAGTGCCTATACACTTCATCTGAAGTGAGAAAACCTTATCCATTAGTGGGTCAGGGGTTCATGGAGATACAAGGAGGAAATAACTACTAGAGGCATTCTGGGACACACTGCAACAACCTATCCACTTCACCTACACTCCTCTAGGGACACTTCTGATAGACCTATAAAAGGAAACTCAAAAATGCACCAAACATGCTGAAATCATTTTGTAAAAGCATTTAAGAAAATGACTTAACACAAAAATCAAGGCATAGACACATACTAAAGATGCAAAACTTAGAATGGAGGTAAAAATAGCTAAGTTTTGATTCAAGTTAAAAATTATGGCAGAGCTCTGCCTTACAAGCCCAAGGGATTTTTGGGCAGAGTTTTGCCTTAAGGTTGAGAGTGGATTCCTTCTCAAATGAGAAGTTTACAATATATAGGAAGAGGAAGAGAACTTGGCACTTCTTGGGAATGATTTTGGCACTCTTTTCTGCAAGTGGCCCATGTGCATTCTGAACCTTGGGAAGAGGAAACCACTGTTACTGATGTCATTCTTTAGAAAAGGCCTACTAAAACCATGTTGCACAATTGCCCAAATTGAATTTGGCATTCAAACATTAATGTAAGGACATGGCCACACCTCTTTTTTACAAACAGACTGTTGTTTGTCCCCTCATCAATGCCAAATATAAAAGATAGGTTGTGTCACTCATCTGACAATGACTCACCTTCCCTTTGCCACTTGGATTCTTTGTCATTTCTACTCTTTGTCTTCTTCATGCTCTTTCAGCCCTTGGGGGTGATCTTCTGGTGGGTCGATACACTCCTTGGGGCTCTTTCCATGATTTGGCGCTAAGGTAGTTCAAAAATAATGGCTACTTCACTATGTTAAAATTGACATTCACATGGCCGTCACTCAATGGCTAGTTTGTTTGCTTGAATTTGATGGCTTTCGAGACGTCATAATCCTTGGCAAAATTCATTAGGTCTTTCCTTGTTTTCTTCTACTGTTGAACCTACACGTTGAACTAAAGTCATTTCAACCTAGCGATCAACCAATGAAGCATTGAACCAGTTCATGAACCAAGGCTGATGAACTTATGCAACCTAAAATTGACTAGCCTAGGACAACAAGGGAAGAAGGGGACTGATTTTTGGCCTATTGGGCAAAAATGGTCAACAAATTGGTGACTCCTAGGGGAAGCATGCTTGCTATGCTTAAAGACTAGTTGCCTTGTAGTCCATTGGGCACAGAGTTAGATGCAGCTTTGAAGAAAGGTTAGCAATAACCCCAAATATCCAAGAATCAAACATGAATATTTTTACCCCACATGCAAAGGGAAACACACAAGGCTAAAAACACTACCTGTGTAAATGGCACTTAGGGAAAATAGGAAAGAAACTAAAAGCAAACTACTATATATAGCTAACCAAGAATGTTTACCTCCCTCCTAGATTAAAGGGAAAACTTCTTAAGTCCCCTTCTTGGCAAGAAGACTTATGGTGGCAGTCAAGTGGCTAAAAGAAAAGGAGATTTGGTGACCTGTTCCTCTTGCTTATCACCTGAGTTGGCTGGTATCTGAATGGATCAGATTCGAATATGCCTCCAACATACATGTATTCTTCTTGTCCTTAGAGGCTTGTTAAATGTTGGTCCTTCATTCTAGTGCATTTCACCAAGAAATCAGTGGCTATTAGCTTATCACCATTAGCCCTTTGACATGTATAGCTCCCTTAAAATGCATCATGGTCTAACCTATTTCCTTTTGCTTCATTACAGACTCTATCAGACTCATCCTCTACTTCCTTTTGGCCTTCTTGAAGAAGGGTAACTGTGATGATGCTTGGAATGGACTCACAAAATGATTGCTCATCCCATATAACATCACCTCTCTATTCAAATCTCTCTTATTCAAGGCTTTCCTCTAGGAATAAAAATCTCTCCTTTTCCTCCTCAAAGGTCTAGATCTCTAGATCTTCAAAGTTATTCTCCTGATCCTCCGCTAAGATCTAGATTTCTAAACCTTCAAAGATGTTCTCTTGAATAACTTCAGACTGGATCTTCTGCTCCTCACTCACCTCCTATAAAATAGGTTCCTCCTTGAGAAGGTGTGAAGTGGGAGAACCATGTGGAAGAGGAGGCAGTCATTGAGCTATAATCATATGATTTTCCTCCTTCCCCTTGGTTAGCACTTCATCTATATCATGTGTGGGTTGATAGCTCTCTTGGAGGTGTGTGGATGAGCTGGGTTTAGATAGGTCCATCACACGTTGGCTGAGGAATCTCATTTGGGACTCCAAATCTACAATTTTCTTGGCTATATTTTCTTAAAGGAGCCTTTCTTGGAGATCACCAGCATCATCCTCTTCAAGGCTTTGGGCTAGTTCCTGGCATTCCTTCTTCCAACTTGGGATCTACACATCATGTTGAAAGACATGGGGAAGTTAAGGGATGCTAGGAAGAGACTGTTGATGCACCGGAAGAGTCTCTAGAAGAGGGATGTGTTGGCTCATGGTATTCCCCCAATGGAAGATTCACAATATAAGGAATTGAGAATATTGATCTCCATGGGGGGTTACTCTGATGCCCTTTGATGCTAGAAAGCTAGGCACACAGGATTGAGAGCAGATGCATCAAATGAGCTAGAGTGAGCAAGTGCTATATGATAAAAAGGATTTGGTACACAAGAGGGGGATTTCTTCAGAATAGGAGGGGGCACACAAGGCTGATTACCTTAAATAAATGGATTTCTCCATTTTGCTACCTCCTCCACTATGGATTGCAAGGCTTGAGCTTGCCTAAACAAACACTCCTCTTTAGACATCAGCTCCTACTAATATCCATACTAATCCTCTAGTCTGTTAATCTCCATCATCTGCTTCTCAAACTCAAGGGCCATTTCCCTTATCATTATAGGGAAACTAGGAGGGTTGCTTGGGGAGATGCCATAAGAAGGCTGAGCTTGATCAAAATTATAGGATGGAAAATAAGGTCCATGATTTTGTGCAGAGGGATGATACATACAAAAGTGAATTCTTAATGGCACCAAGCTACTTAACTAGTAGATTCAACTCAGAGTCACCATTGGTGTTTGATGCAAAGCCTCTAAAGGCTGGTCAATTGAAGAACACACCAAAAATTCTTCAACTCTTTGGACACAACTTGTCTTAGTTGGTCCCACTGGGCATGCCAAAAATTGTTGACATAGTGGATTGCACTTGGGGTAAGGGGGTTGAACTCCTGCCTTCCACATGCAACAATGGAAACTCCCCACTCGCCTATGGGACTGGTGAAGTTGGAGGGGAGAGTCTCTAGGTAAGGGCTAGCTACCTCTAATGTATCTTTTAGGCCCTAGTTTCTCCTACTGCTAACAAACAAAATGTAAAAAAAGGGGAGGGGGATGAAAAGGGAGAGAGAGATGCTAAAAATAGAGCCTAAGCCTAAAAAATAAAAGGTGATACACTAGAAAATGTGATCCACCTAGCCCAAATATACACTTTTCACCAAAAGGAAGCACCTATACACTTCATCTAAAGTGAGAAAACCTTTTGCATTAGTGGGTCAGGGGTCCATGGAGATATAGGGAGGAAATAACTACTAGAGGCATTCTAGGACACACTGCAATAGCCTATCCACTTCACCTACACTCCTCTAGGGACACTTCTGACAGACCTGTAAAAGGAAACTTAAAAATGCACCAGACATGCTGAAATCATTCTGTAAAAGCATTTAAGAAAATGACTTAACACAGAATCAAGGCATAGACACATACTAAAGATGCAAAACTTAGAATGGAGGTAAAAATAGCTAAGTTTTGATTCAAGGTAAAAATTATGGCAGAGCTCTACCTTACAAGCCTAAGGGATTTTTGGGCAGAGTTTTGCCTTAAGGCTGAGAGCGGATTCCTCAAAAGAGAAGTTTATAATATATAGGAAGAGGAAGAGAACTTGGCACTTCCTAGGAAAGATTTTGGTGCTCTTTTCTACAAGTGGCCCATGTGCATTCTGAACCTTGGGAAGAGGAAACCACTATTATTGATGTCATTCTTCAAAAAAGGCCTAATGGAACCATGTTGCATAATCACCCAAATTGACTTTGGCATTCAAACATTAATTTAAGGACATGGCCATGGCTCTTTTCTACAAACAGACTACTATTTTTCCCCTCATCAATGCCAACTATAAAAAATAGGTTGCGTCACTTGTTTGACAATGAATCACCTTCCCTTTGCCACTTGGATGCTTTGTCATTTTTGCTCTTTGTCTTCTTCTTGCTCTTTCAGCCCTTGGGGGTGATCTTTTAGTAGGTCACTATGCTCCTTGGAGCTCTTTCCATGATTTGGTGCTAAGGTAGTTTAAACACAATGGATACTTCACTATGTTAAAATTGATGTTCACGCGGCCATCACCCAATAGTTATTTTGTCTGCTTAAATTTGATGGCTTTCAGGATGTCATCATCCTTGTCAAAAGTCATCAGGTCTTTCCTTGTTCACTTCTACCATTGAACCTGCACGTTGAACTAAAGTTGTTTGAACTAAGAGATGAACCAATGACGCATTAAACCAATTCATGAACTAAGGCCGATGAACTTATGCAACCTGAAATTGACTGGCCTAGGATAGCAAGGGAAGAAGGGGACCAATTTTTGGCCTGTTGGGAAAAAATGGTTAATAGTTATATGAAAACATGAGGTAATGAAAGCATACCACTTGGCGAGATAGAATAGGTCCCAAGACCACATTGGCCCAAAGAAAGGGGATCAAACCATACTACATCAAAAGGAAGCATGAGACAATCAAAAGATGCCACTTGGCAGAACATTATACATCCAACCTAGGTATACTGATATTCAAAACAAAAGGCTAAAATACATAAAATAATGCTAAGTGTCAAACAAATGTCAAAGTACAATGCCTAGAAACACATTATTGTCCATGAATCACTAGTTGTTGGTATGCATTAAATGCTAATGGGGCTCATTTTAGTGGTTATAAATCCAAGTCACCTTAAGGAAAAAGTCAAGTGTATGATGAGAAGATGTGTATATGAACCAAGAGCACTGATTGGATTGTCTCAAAAAGTGGATTTTCAAAGCCATTAGAATAAAACTAAAGAGCCACCCAAGATTTAAGTCAAATCAAGTAAAATATACTTGTCATTTATGACTCGTATCTTGTAGTTTAAAATTTCAAAAAATCCAAAGTTTAAAGCTTGCAATCTCAAGGTTTTACATTCACTTTCAATTTCCATTTGATGAACTCTAAAATTCTATTTATGATTTGATAAATACTTATATGCAATTTTTTAACATCAAGACAATACATGAGCTCATCAATCAAAAATTCAAAAGCCATGGTTGAAGTAAGAACATCTAGAGATACCAAGTCAGAACAAGTTTTGTTTCTCTATTCATATATAATGAACATAGTATTCTAGGGCACCAGTATATATTCCATTATGTTGGCCACAAAGGACAAATACTATAATGATTTATTATACCATGTGGAGAGGATGGCAGACTAGGATAATGATGATGAGGAAGTTACTATGGTTGTAGAAGAGATGTATACCATCTTGGTGCTCAAGTTTGAAGGATTAAAAAAGGTTCCATCTAACCCAAAGGTACTCCTTTATGTGGACTTAATCCACCAAATATTCATCTAATCTAGGTGTATAGATAATATGGCCAAGTATTTCAATTGAGGCAATGACATCATGTTCATTGTTGGGTTAGCCTTTTAGGCTTACTATGATTTTATTAGGCCTAATATTATTTGAAATCAATAAACTATAACCCAATAGCTCAACACACACAACATTAGAGAAGTATTGAGAAGTTGGGAAAAAAACTTGTGAAGGTTCATCTATAAATAAAAAACCAATTATATCCCCATCACCTAATTTAGGAATGGGGTAATAATTGGGATGGTAATGATGAAAAAGTTTCATTGAGCCAAGGACACTAGTGATGTGGATGAGAAGTGGGTTCTAATTCTATTTATGATCATATATGACTCCACCACTCCCCCTCTTGGGGAGACCATTTCCTACAACTTATCTACCTTGATCAAGAAGACCCAGGCCAACCAAGGAAATCATTTCTATATTATTTCCTACTTGGTTGATGTCATTCATGCCACTCTCAAATTCCCCTAGTTTACCAAATGGGATCTGAACATGAAATGGATCAAGCCCCACATCTTCACAAAAGATTGAATTTACAAGTACATGTAGGATATGTAAGCCATTATCGAGTAGATGTACCCAATTACATACAAATCCATCTATAAGAGGAAAATTCCCATGTTATCTAAATAAATCATGGAAACACTCAACATATTTGGGGCCTATTGGTATTACCCTAACTATACAGTTAAAAGTAGAGGTAATCAAGATAACCCCATTTAGGTTGCCTACTACATTTCTAGACAAGCTGGCTGACTAGGAGATTGCCTTCCATTTGCTCCTAAGAGTAGATGGACTATGTATGAATAAGAAAAAGGGATCAATCCATCCCAAAATTAACCAATTTTAACTGATTCAAGATTGAGAATTGGAACTCAGTCATGGATGATGCCAAATAAAGGTCAACCTTTAGTTTGGATAAGGATACAAACATGGAATATGACCCTACAAATTTTTCATTCAATCACTACATCAAACGCAAGGCATATCTTTACATTACATACCATCACAAGACCCAAGATGGAGACTAGTTTTACCTTAATGAAATTAACAACATGGGGGTGAAGTAAAGACTAAAGGCCACTAGGATCCCATAGTTGAAAGATGTGATAATGTAGAGGTTTTTTAGGTTTTTAAATGCCAAGATACTTATGTAAAAGCATCAACATCTCCAATCCATGCCATTAGTTATGAAGAGGAAAGGTTGACTAAACCACAACTCAGTCACATATTACTTTAAGATCTATTACCTACTTTGGAGAAGGGAAGAGTTAGTACATGGAAACAAATTGAGTAGGCTTCTACCTTAGGAACCTTATCTATCAATGCATCCCAAATTCAAAGTATTTCCTCAACATATGTAACACCTTCAGTAGGGGTAACAAACACTTCTAATCTAACACAAACAACTCTAGAATTAACATTGCCTCCCCTTCTACCTACTGGAAGAGGACCAGGTATTACAGGTTAGGAACATGTTTTATTACCTCCTTATTTCCTCTATAAGCAACCCTTGAACATATTTTATAACTCTATATCATGTAAATATCCTACTCTATAGGCCTCTCACTAGACTTACAATCAGTCTTGTGACCATGCCATTACCCATTGTCAACCCCTTCATCATGTCATCCACCTTCAGGGTGTCAATAATGGCCAATTTTCCCTAGTCATGCTCGGTCCTATGCCTAGAGCTAGTTGATAACTACCTAAGAAGAGGCCCATTATCATCATTACATAAGTTCCCCTATTCATAGCTAGTTCTTCCTCATCTCATAGATCAACATTTTTATTGGTCTAACCATAGATACCTCCCAAATGTTGGTTTTCCAAGGACTAACTCTATCTTAGCCATTACCTCCATCATTAGATCTTCTAAGTGGTTATTCGAATAAATCATGGATTAAGTAGAAGTAATTAGCTATAAAAGAGAACCCATATTTGGTCATAATGGACACCCCACATGTCATGTTGAAATTTGACAAGGAGGCTAGGGTAATGAAGAGGGTGACCAAGAGGAAGGTCACCCACCTAATATAAATCAATTAACTTGGATCAAAAACACAAGGCCACCTTACCAAAGTAGACCATAACAAAATTGGAATGGTCCATGGGAGAGATGTTTGATATGTTGAATACCTTAGCTCAATACAAGGTAAAGGGAGATGAATTATACAATAAATTACTCAAGGTATAATCTACATATGGGGCATATGATATTAAGATAACCAAATTTATGAAGTTGATTAGAATGAATAAAATTAAGTACTTAAATTTGATCCCCTTAGAGGACTTGAGTTTTTTTCAGTCCTATTGATAAGAAGTGACTAAAATAAATGCTCTAAATCCTAGAATGGGAAAATTTAATCCCAAAAACAAAATACAATCACATGATCCACTACCTCCTTAGATCCTCTTGGGATATCTTCTTCCTCATTTAGTGTTTTCACTTTTTCCTTGACTACAGTTGGGTCACATCTGTCTTCCTTTACAATAAGAGATTCATCATCAATTACATAAGCAAGATCCCAACCTAACTCTTCAATAATGAAATAGCCATCTATTAGGCTCCCTTTAAACAAGAATAATGTCCCAAGATCCTTAAAATTGCATTGTAAAATATTCCCTAGTTTGAATAGGGAATATTCTCTAAATTTAGGACATTAGAGACCTTGCTTACTGACATGTATCATATTATCCAATTTTATAACCATATAAGGCCTTAAATGGCCTATATATAGGGATTATCCCCCTTCATTATAATCTAGAGATAGAATTTTGTGAGATTAATGCCAAGAGAAAGGAAATTCCTATAATTGACTTTTTATTTTTCATTAATTTCATGCATTCTTATTTCTCAAACTTTACTAATAATATAACATCTCATTTATTCAATGGTTAAAATATGGTAGTAATGTTTTGTATGCATTTTTATAGTTTGTACTTTTAGCTAGGACAACAAATTATATTGTCTATGATTTTTTTTCTTCCTACTCTATTAGTAAATGTGTTTAAATCTATCTATTGAGGGTAACATTTTAAATGATTTTATTCATGTATATGCATTATATCTACCCTATAATTCTCATTACACGTACGATATTCTATGTCTAAGAACTTAGATTTCATAGCTGTTAGTTTTATTTGAATTATTATTACAAGGAACTAAATGGGATCTATTGGTCTTTTTTATTGAAAATAAAACTTTCTTTTCTTCCCTACCCTACTTTCTATTTTGAACTTTTTTTAAGAATGAATCACTTTAGATTAATGCTCACTATGGATATCCATTTGTTAATTTATGATTTTGGGCTTATATTAATAAATAACAATAAATTTGTGTCATAAAAGCATAAATAAATTTAGGTAGATTATGTCACTACCAAATTTCCTATTGTCCTTATATTAGGGTCTACTTCTAGACTAAAAGGTGGTAACCACATAATCTCTCCAAAAAAATTGAGTTAAGCCCTAAGATTTTCTAGGACCTATACGACAATCTAAGAAATATTATTCTACTATTTACATTATGTCTTTGACATAGACATACATCAATAATGTAGTTCCTAAGATATTATTGAGGATATTAGCTACCCTAGGGGAGTCCTATCCATAATTATATTAGGGGAATCTCCCCTTTGCTTAAGGGGTGAACCCGATGTTTATATTATTTGGATCTAATAATAGATATAAATAGTGATATAAATATAGATATATATAGGGGGTATGGCACAACCCATCTCTCCTATGTCATATTATATCCATAGAGGGAGAAGGTTAACCTAGACTGACACAACCCCACCCACCCCATATTTCTTATGAATAATCCCAAACTGCCTATAGATATAGCTCATGGGCATATTTACTATAGATTATATATAGTTCATGAGCTTAATTCCTATACATATAATTATTTTTCATGAATAATCAATTGAATAATGAAATAAATCAATGCATCTTGAATTAAATTACATTTACATCCATCTAATTGAGCTTTAATATTCTTAATCTTAGTAAAAAATTAAAAAAAAAATCATCACATTTCATTCGTTTAGTAAGAAATTCAAAGACCAACATAATAATCTTAGAGAGATGAGTTCCATCATGAATAGACTCAAGGAGTTTCCAATCATCACTAGGAGACTCCTGATTATGGATATAGAGTAGGAATTCATCCTTAACACTTTGCATGATAATTGACATGGTTTCTTGTGATTCTATTGAAATGCATTTGAAATCTCAGGTGTCACATGTCATCCTAATATGGATCTTTCAATCCCAATGACAATATTCCATAACTTTTGAGCCATAAATTCCACTTTAATATGCATTTTCTAAATATTATAGTTAGTTTCATTAAGCATTTGTGATTTACCTATTATAAAATTAGGAGAAACCATTATTTCCTTTAAAATTGACACTACAACACTAGATAATGATAAATTTTAACCCTTTTTAAATGTGAATTTATAATCTATTTGAAATTAAATAAAATTTTAAGTATAAACAAATAATAATTGTTTATATTAATGCTAGATAAATCAAGAAAATTGTAAAAGATTGTAACAAAATTAAGGTGTCATAAGTGTCACAAAAATACACTAATGTAATAATAATTTATTAAAAATTAACTTTATTTAATGTGAATTCTAACCTTATTTGATATTAAATAAAATTACAAGCATAAACAATAAAATTTGTTCAAATATATGCTAAACAATGCAAAAATAATTGAAGTAAAATGCACTAATTTATGTGTTACAAGAGTTAAGCATAAAATAACTGTTTAAACACTATGATTTAAAAATGTTTAAGAACTATAATATTATGGTTCAAAAAAAAAAATTAGACCATACCAATGTGTTTATAACATGCCAAAATCTAGGAATCAACTAGTCACATGACTATGCTCAACAAAATATTCACTAGTTCAAATGTCACAATAAGGTTGAAAGATCTAGGGTTTTGCACATGACAAAAGTTGGCACAAAAACCAAAAATGGAATTCAAAAGTAATTAATTTTATTTTAAAATATTTGAGGTAAAAAATTTTAAACCCTTGACCTCGCATTTGACAATTTAACCACAACTCTCCTAATACAATAGTTGAAAATATACATGCACTAAATTATATATGAACGTTATTTTTCAATATTATAAAAAATAAAAATATATTTATGTGTGTGTGTGTGTGTGTGTGTTACTATGCATGCAAAAAATAATGTTGGATTCATTTGCTTTTTGTTAAAAATAACAAATAGAAAGTGGGAACAAAGTTATTTTATGTGTGAATTAATGATTTTAATAAAATAATTACTTATTAAATAATTTCACATACTTTACACTAATCTTTGTATGCTTTTAGGAAGAGAATGGCATAAAATCAATAGGGGAATGCACAAGAGTTTTTATAAGCTACCAAAGGGTCTCAAATTTGTTGTGTAGTCACCAAACATAAATATAAATCCTTCAGAGTAATCAAAATTGGATCTTTCAAACTAGAGACTAATTTTTGATTTTGTTGTGTACATGACGTATAATGGTACCTAAGTGAGAGAAAAAAATTAAAAAACTTGACTAGCTTCTCTAGGTGGCTCTAAAAGAAGATTTAGTAGGATTAAAGACAAATAAATTAACTTTCAAACACCAAAAATAGAATACAAAGGCTCAAGACCAATTTTTTACTAATTTTTCCTTCATGGAGGATATACAAGGCCATACAAACACACCTCTGACTAATTTCCTTGTCTGGATTGACCTTTGGGTCCCTTGATAGAGATTTTAAAATATTTATTTCTCCAAATATTCAATTAATAGGCTATATAGGTACAAAGGATGTTGTAATTAATTTTTAAATTAATTAATATACCATAGAGAGTTGTACCATAGGCCATACAAATGTGCCAATTTGAGCAAAAATCAGCAAATTGAATATTGGTTATTTGAAGGTGTTTTGAATGTTGAATGAAGATTTTTTGTTTAACATATCTCATATTCACTAATAAATAAGAAATTTAAATAAATAAATATTCTTCCAAAGTTTGTATGATTGTAGTACTAGGGTTGAAAAAAATCTCAATATCTTTTGAATTTTAATCAACATACTTGCCAATAAAATATTCAGATAAAATCTATATTTCCATGATGAAATAGATGAAATATAACATAAATTAAATTTACATAGGTGATATAGATATGCAATTAATATTAAAAAAATTCAATGATAATAGTGACATACCATGTAGGTGGGAAAACCTTTAATGAAGGTGAAAACCCCACAATTGATATTCAATTTTGAGAACCCATACACCCCAATACAAACTTATCCTTCTTAACTACAATTAATATCCTTCACATGTATTTTACTCATTCAAATATGAAATATTCAAATCATATAATGATATTTATAAATAGGGTTAAAAATATATTTATAGTTAAATGTGAAGGGAATTAATTGTTGTAACCAATGGGTCCAACCATCCTAAAAGACATTAAATAATTGTTTATTATTAAAAAAATATAATTTTTTATTTAATTTAATTATTTTTTCACCTCATTTTAATAAATAATATATTATTATTTAATTAATTACCAAGATAAGCTAAGATTAAATTAATCCCACTTAGACATTAAATGTTCTAGCAACTAGTGCATCCCCATCTAATAATGGTAATCCCTTATATAGTACAACTATTATTACATACTCCATGGGAATAATTAATACTTCAACTCAATCACCAATTTAATCTTAAATTAACACAAGTGGTGTTTTCATCCCCTTTGGTAGCTTCTAAAATCTCAAATCTAAATCTCGATGGACTGTGTAAACTCTTGTCCAATTTGTTCATGATTTGGAGGCTAAGGTTACCAAAATTGAAAAAAATTCTTTGAAATAAACTTATGCTATTGATTCATAAAATGTGTTACATAATCCTCTAGCACATGATATGTATTTTTACCCTTTCCCAACTGGGTTTATTGTGCGCAGGTTCACATTTTATGATGTTAAGGGGGATTATAAACATTTTTGGTATTTTTATGTAGCATGCCTTGATTATGCTTCAAATGATAAAATTTTAACCAAATTATCCTGAAGCATCCTAAATAACTATGATTTAATATTATTTTATGATTTATGAATCCAACCAATGAATGTGTTCAAACCTGTAGCAAATCAATTTATAGAATATTTATATATCAACACCACTAAAAAGATGTCATATGAACAAATTCATAGGATAAAAAAGGAATCAATGAACCTATTAATGAATATGTTTTGAGGTATAAAATAATACTAGCCAAAATGACAAATACAATGGTAGATAAAGAGCTTCAAGGCATATTCAAATATTTTTTTCTTATATCATTACATAAGCCTATTTTATTTAATAAATTTAAACCTTTTGATGACTTATTCCATATTTTCTAATATCATGAAATGATACTTATTTCATTGAACAAGCTTATATATTTATAAAACACATTGACTACATCTAGTACAAAATATAATATCAATCCAAGCTACAAATTTAAACCCATAGAACCTAAAAATGAAGTAACCATAATAGTTAATGTCATGTTAAAAGTACCTAATCAAAATATCTTTTCCAATGCAACTAAGATAAAATTGACATGATTATCTGAGTATCTAGATTTTAGACATAAGACTATTATGGATTGTCATCTCATTTCTCTCCCTCATCGTATAAAGGTTTATATGAGTTGACCTATAACAAAAATATATGATGTTAATGCATATTGTGACTATAAACAAAGCATTGGGAATTATAAAAACATATGTTATACCTTGAAACACAAGATATAATATCTTATTGATAACAAAAATATTTAATTTTATGATCTTCCAAAGGATTCAAGTTCATAACCTAATGAACATCAAAACAAAAATAGGTTTAATGATACATTATAAGATCACTAATAAAAAAATTAAAGTGAAAATGCTATATAATGCACATTCTCCTCCACCATTTTATTGGAATAAATTAGATAGGATTATTGTCACACACACACACACACACACACACACACACACACACACACACACACACACACATATATATATATATCATATGGTTTAGTTACCTTTTATTACATTCTATGATAATGAAATCATGAATGGTGATTCAGATCTTCACATTGTCTATTAGTGAATACCTTGATCATCAAACTATACATAGTGTTATGGTTGATAATGGTACTACTGAGAACGTATGTACCATGATGTTATTCACACATTTAAGATATACAAATGATGATTTATACCTTTCAGCCAAAATGGTTAGAGCATTCGATGGGATATCACACCAAGTTATTAATGAGATTGATTTAACAGTACAAGTTGGTTTAGTACATTGTATCACTACCTTGTTTATTATACCATACACGATAGTATTTGATATGTTATTTGGATGACCTTGGATACATAAAATCCATTTTTTTACCTTTTATAGTTCATTTTTTTATTAAATAAATTCATACTAATAGGTTAATTATAGTTTCTAGAATGCCATATGAACATCCACTTAAAACCTACTAATTTTAATCATGTACAAAAGGTAATAAACAATAAATCCCACTTCTTAGGTCACTGATACTTGAGAGACCATTTCACCAAAGATACATAATAAACTCAATCTATTATATCCCAATTTCTTGATAGATTAAATTAACTCGTGTGTTTATGAATTAAGTGTTAATTAATGTCATTATGTCATTTATGGATCTTTATATGCTATCACTTTATAATAATTCATAAACACACTAATAATTATTCCAAGATAAATAATTATAAAACCTACTAATTTTAATCATGTACAAAAGGTAATAAACAATAAATCCCATTTCTTAGGTCACTGATACTTGAGAGACCATTTCACCAAAGATACACAATAAACTCAATCTATTATATCCCAATTGCTTGATAGATTAAATTAACTCATGTGTTTATGAATTAAGTGTTAATTAATGTCGTTATGTCATTTATGGATCTTTATATGCTATCACCTTATAATAATTCATTGATTACCTTCATGATTAATTTTATATATCAATGCATATGAGTTATGCTTGAAATCATGATTATGTATATTTGGTTATTTAAGCAATTTATTGTGAATTAAATGCTAATAATAGGGACTAAATACCATATGTTTCTAAGTTAGATGCATGAAAAATTTCCTATAGTTTTGTATGGGGGGAAGATTATCATCAGGGAGGTTAATATATATCCTAACAATGGAGATGGTGAGAGTGGAATAAAACAAATCTCTACATGCACCATAATATCTTAGTGAATGAAATGTGTGTATTTCCATTTGTCTTTGATGGATATTTTATTTATTTAAATTGATGAATTATTTTGAATGATTATTTTATGAGTGTGTCTATTATTTTTGTGTTTGAGATTCTACTTAACATGTGTAAATTTTTAAAATTGTTATAATAGTGTTTAAGCATTAAGGTATGAAGGTTCATTCTTTATAGGTTATAAATGATATTAAGTTTGGACTTGGTAAAATTTTGATATATTTTAGGAGCACCTTGGTTGTTTTAATAGTCATAATTATTATGTTTGTTGACATTTTATTTGGAAAAATAATTAATAAGACCCCTATGGAGGGGGGGACCCTTACTAGAGATTGTGCATGTTGAAATTGGTGGAAATAATATTATGGTTTGGGGATAAATAATAATAATAATAATAATAATAATAATAAT
This sequence comes from Torreya grandis, assembly GCA_037957365.1. Classification (NCBI taxonomy): domain Eukaryota; kingdom Viridiplantae; phylum Streptophyta; class Pinopsida; order Cupressales; family Taxaceae; genus Torreya; species Torreya grandis. The sequence continues at coordinate 1,600,859 of JARHVA010001155.1, read as the reverse complement.
AATAATTATTATTATTATTATTATTATTATTATTTTATTTTAAAAAATAAAAGAAGCCTTGAAGATTATAAGACTAGACCAAAACTTAGTCAACACTAAAAAGGCAATCTTTGCTATTATTAGGGGTTCTTTCACACCATTTTATTTTATTTTATTAGCCATGATTTTGGGGGTGAAGGGAGATTTTTTGGACCCAATTAATTATTTTTAGGGGTTATATTGGAGTTTTAAATTACATGCAATGAAAAAGAGTAGTGGAAATTAATTCAACCTGGGAGATAAGGAAATCTGGTTTGAAGCATGCAAAAAGAAGAAGAATAAAAGAAGATAAATGGGAGGGAAAAAATATCAATAATAACGTAGAAGAGTTAAGGTTAAAATAAATAAAATATGCATACATCAATTTGGGTTACACAGGCAGTTACAAATAGGGTTTATACTTATTGTTATAAAATTTAAATTTTGCTAGGGATTTGCTAGTCAAATGGTTGTATACATAGATTTGGGGACATAGTATTTTAGATCTATGGATGGGGTCAAAATAATACATAGGATCACTGTATTAGGGATAAATTTAATAACCCTATTTGATTTAGAAAAACCTCTTCAAAATTATATGTTAACTCTCTTTTTGATTATTTACCTTACTCTACATCTGCTATGGATATAAGCTTGTTAGATGGATCAAATATTCTAATGAATGTATAATATTTGTTATTAAGTTTTATATTGACAAATATGATTGGGACATATAATACACATTGTTAAAAAACATGTTAAAACTCATATCATTCTATTTAATAGGTTGGACACAATAGACTTATAGTTTATAGCCATAAATAGAGTAAGGTTATTATGTTTGTTACCCATGAAGCCTTGAATATTCTTATAATTTATAATATAAAGGAAGATATTAGAACCATGTTATGGAAAACATAGTTGAAGGTTGTGTGTATGGATGTGTTAAGACAATATAACATGCCTTGCATATGTGTAGTACATATTCATAATGATTGTTCTTGGTTATGGGATAATGTTTGATTGATGACTTGATAATAATCCATTATGTTGAGTTTATGATTTAAGTATAATTAGGTCTCTCATTTGTAAAGGATCCATATTTAATTTTGTATGTGAATATTTCATCTTATAATAATTTTTTTGAAATCTTAAGGAAATAATAAAAAGAATTATTAAGAGATAAATTAGATAGAATGGGATGTATTCTTATCTCTTTTATATATTAAGTATCATATTGATATGATAATATGGTTATATATTTGTAACTTTTATCTTCCTATGTTTAAAATTATATATATATATATATATATATATATATATATATATATATATATATATATATATATATATATATTTGAATTTTAAGAGGACTGCAGGTTTGTTACACTATATTATTAGTTGAATTTTTAAAGGATCATAATGAATTGATGTGGACTGAATCCATAGCTATCATATCATAAGTTATTGGTAAAGGATAGAAAAATTTAGTATGTCTTGTGATGTAGAGTATGTTAGTGCCTAAAATTTCACTAAAGAAATTGGGCCCTTGTCAATTGTAAATGATTGTCTTTAACCCAACTTCCATTTCCAATTTTTCCCTTGGAAGGTTAAGTTCATGTAAAAATTGGCTAAGTCCAAATCTGGTTTTTGTTTGGTAAATGTGTCTTTTCATTAGACTTTTTTGGGGCTTTTACATGAACACAATATTTGAAGAAAATAATTATTTGGGATTTATGTCTTGGATAAAAATTTTGAAGACGTATTTTTTTTAGACAATTTTTCCACTACAAAAAGGCTAAAGGAATTCAATGTCTTGTTTTGCATCAGGCTAAGTGTTCCACAAAAGATATGAAGGATTATTTGTTTCAAACATTTTGTCTATGGTAAAAAGTATGAAGCGCACTTGACTTTTAGGTTTTTTGTATTTCACAAAAATCCCAAAATAAATCCTTTATTTTGGAAAAAAATCAAAGTCTTATTTATTTTAGACTTTTTATTTGTGACAAAAAAGTCTGAAGGGAACTTGCCCTTCAGGGATTTTCCCACATAAAAATCCCAAAAGAATTGAAATTACTTATTTATTTAGGGCAAAGTGTCTACAAATATTTTGAAGGGTCATTCTTCCTTTGAATTTTTTTTGAAGGGTCATTTTCTTTGGGCATTTTTCCCTTGAAAAATTCATGGACACTTGTAGAAGGGTCATTTTTCCTATTCAAAATTTTTGAAGGGTCATTTCTTCTGTGAATTTTTCCCTTGAAAAATTCCCAAAGGGAACCTTTAAAAGGTATGAAGGGAATTTTAAGAAGATATAGAGGACACTTTAAAAAAGCCTAAAAGGCACCTTCAAGAGATCTAAGGGCCTTTTCAAAAGGCCAAAGGGAAATTCTATAGGGCAAGTTCCCTTGACAAAACTTCTAAAGGGTGTGTTCATATGGCCAAAGGGTACTTTTGACAAAGTTGTTATAGAGAAAGAGACTTGTTTTATTCATGCATTTTCCCATGAAAAAATTCCAAAAGAATTGTATTTCTTTGGGAAAAGTACCAAGTTTAATTTCTATCAGGAAATTATTTAAGATAAAATGTTTAAAACAATTATCTCAATGAAGACAAAAATAATTAAGTCTCAATTATTTCATCAAAAGTATAGAGGTCTAATTCCTTTGGAAAAAGTGCAAAAGAACAATTTCTCTAGGAAAATTGTTTTAGACAAAATGTTCAAAATAATTATTCCAACAAAGGCAAAAATCCTAAGGCCAAATTCTCGTGGGAAAAGTGTGAAGCTCAATTCTTGTAGGAAAAGTGTAAAGTCAAATCCTTTAGGGAAATCATCTCATACATTTTTTTTGAGACAATTATCTTTATAGAACACTTAAAATAATTGTTGCAAGACAATTATGCTAAAGAAAATCCCAAAGTAGAAGTGTCAAAGATAAATAAAAGTCAAAGACAAAATGCCCAAGAAAATTCTTGTGAAGACCAAAGGGTTGATGAAAAGCAAGAATGTTGAAGATAAAGACTCAGAATAAATTACCACAAAATAAAGTCCCTAATGAAATTTACAAATGATAGGTATGATAGTCTTGTGGACATTTTTTAATAGGTATGTAAACATTAATTTTAAGCCACAAAAAGTAGTCGTTATGATTTAAAAGTTCCAAGACAGTCACATGAGTGTTAATTTTAGACCCCTTAAAGTAGCCATTTGTTTTCAAATAAAGGAAAATATAATGACACACATTTTCACATATCAAGATGATCTGATGGTACATAATCAAAGCTAAAGAGTCAAAGGTACATAGGAAGCCCATGAGACTACCAAGTGGTACATGCTCAAGTCTAAGAATAACCAATATCCAATGACTCCCCATACCTCAGATCATGATTTGATGAAGCCCATTTTATCAAGATATCAAGATTAGATGGTGAAAGTTTAAAGTCAAAAGGACAAACTTGTGGTGCATGTTAAGGCTCAAACATGTTTGCATCAATTGATGTTATGCAGCCAAGCATACACCTTCTGATCAATGGGGTACATTAAGTCAAGGTTTCAAACCAAAACTAAAGTGAATGTAGTGATGACATGTATTGTAATTGTGTTATATAGAATATTGAGTAATTAATGGCATTTGATCCTTTAGATCAAAATCCAATGGCATGCATTGATTTTGCCTAAAAAGATCTAATGGTGTGAGCTAAGACAAACTTTAAAAGGGCCCATATTACATGATGAAGTGACAAGTGTCTAGAATAGAGCTAATTAATGGACTTCATCACTCTTAGAGCCCATAGATACATAGTTATATCTAATGTGATGTGACAAATGTCAATATATGACAAGATTGGGTTTATAAGTTAAATTTGATGGCTCTTTCATCATCAAAAAATGAGTCAAAGCATAGAAGAAGGTCCATGACCCATTATAGAGAAAATATTTAAAATCATGATCATAGATCATTCTCTATTTTATGTCATCATCAGATCATTCATGATCCATCATTACGATAATAGGTTGTTCCATGGCATGTGCAAAAAGAAAGGTAGTTGTCTAGGAGGTCCCAACTATGTAGGCAACCATTCACTGGAATCTCTAGGTAGTTATACATGAGGAAAAAGGTTTTTTCTCTTGAAATGATTTTCTCCATCTAACTTTGCAAGCAAGTAGTTAAGATTATCTCCAGGTAGTTTTAAGTCCTCATCATTCCCTGTAGAGGTAGTTGTAACAATGAATTTTCTTATAAATATATAAAAATCTTAGGCATGGCCAAGGGTATTTTCTATTGAGAGCAACTTGATAGAATGGGAAATTTTGTTATATAATTTTGTCAAATTGTAACCCACAGTTATATAACTAGCAAAGGTAAAAATGTATAAATAGAAGGCTTGTCTTCTATTTGAGAGGTTGGTTGGCCATTGTGGTAGTCATAGTGTTGGTCGGTGTCTTCTCTAGTATAGGTTCTTCCACATTTAGGGATCACTATTGTGTGAATTTAATCTCTCTTGCTAAGTTGGTTATAAATGTATAGCCATTAACAATCTCTAAGAGCATGTCTAAATGACTCCCCTATCCAACATGGAGCAAATCCATCATTCTTATCACCATGGAAGAATTTTGAAACATTGGTGTATGTAAGATTTTTCTTTCAAGTTAATGAAAATTCATGTGGTTCTCTTTTATTTTATATTGATCAAGTGTATTAATATGATTTACAAATGTTATTGATAGGAAATCTCATTCCCTTCTCATTATTGGTTATCATTTTGGGCTTAGATCTAGATTATAAATCCCTTTTTGTGTTCTATTTGGAAATGTGTTTATGAATAACTTGTTAGGGCACCCTAGGTTTATAGATTCAATGGAAGAAGGCAAATCACTCCTGGTGGTTTCATTAGCTTGCATGTAAGTTTTTTTCATCTTTGTCATGAATGATTGAAAGAGTCCCTTCTAATTGAAGACCTCCATTACACCACCCTCCAATTTTTATAACCATCAACTTGTCCTACCTTTTCTTACCCTACAAATAATATGCCTTTTACATATCTTAAGTGTTATTTTCCTATAGATATATAAACATTGTATATTGAACATGTGTCTACATTTTGTGCTTTAAATCCTAGTATTGTAATCTTTTATTTAACCCTTGTGTTGTTGAAAATTCTTTCAAATGAAGATTGTAATCACATTCATATCTATATTTAGTAGTTTGTATCTAGTTTAGAACATTCACTCATTCTATGTGATAACCCTTTTCAAGTGGAGTGAGTGAGTTTGGTTGTGTTCTAGTTAGATTTGTGTCTCTTTGTGTTGATAATCCCCATGGAGATTAAATTATAGAATCTCTCCATGTGAGAAAGATACCCCATTGATCCTCTTACCTTGATTTAGGTAGAGATAAAAGTAACAAAGAGCTGACCATACCCTCTATAGTTGCCTCTTAGTCATTTTCTTGAGTCTGGTCCATTTTTGATGCAAAATAATTCCCTAGCTATAATGACATAACAACATGTTTCTCATCATTATTTGCCCCATTTCTTAAAGTGTCTAAGGAAAAATTAGAGAGGTGTACAATTGGGAACCAAATCTCTTTTAGCATCATTATTGGGGAACATTTGTTGTCACCCATGTTGCCAAGGACTCTTGTAGAGAGATAGAGCTGTAAGTATTTCAAATTTGAAGGTTCTCTATTTGTTATTTGCTACAGTCAGACTATCTTGGCTGTCGACACCAAATCACTCCACTATGTATGTGTTAAGAATTCTTGAGGTTTGATAATTGACTTTTATTAGATTTATTGCAAAGACCTAAAAATATTACATGTTAGAAGGTGTCTTTTCCTTCCAGAATAATATTTTGAAATTTTTAGTGTCTTATTAAGCTTCAACAAGTTTATTTTTAACATGTATCACAACTATTTATTAACTATTATATTATATAATTTTTTATTCTAGTGGTGACTCCATTTTATCATTTGGCCTCAAGGAATATCAATGCCTATTTTGAATATCTTTATTAAGTTTTAGATTTGAGTATTATTTCTATTGCTTGTAAAGATAGAAGGATTGAGATCATCCTTCAAAGGTGACTCATCAAAACCTTATCTCACCACTAATTGTCCATCAAAGATGAAGAAGATAACTTTAGATGACATAATGGAAGTGATCAATCTATTAAATACCAAACTAGATGCTATAGATTTTGATCTTGACATTGATTGGTGTGAAAAGTGCTTCTTCCCACATCCCCCATGTAATATTGTTGAACTAAGTTATGAGGATTCAGATGAACCTGAGTGTGCTTCACCCAAATATGAGATCTTTATGTTTCATTGTCAAGTCTACCCAAGTAAGTTTTTTACCTCTATGGAAATGATGTTTGATACTACTACTGATCAGTTTTGGAGTGCAGTCAAGAGAGTTCTGACATATGAGTTTGCTTGTTATGATAGTATAACATAGGCATATGAGTCACCCAATCATGATGCAATTAAAGATCCATAGTGTGATTTGAAATAAATGCTATACATGGATGTATAATTGGGTGACTCCATTGGGAATGTGGATGTTGTTGAGAAACTAGTAGCTCTTGATGTTAGGGTTGACAACAAGAGTGATGTTTGGAAGATGTCATTCAATAAATATGGGGTTGTCTATATTTCCCCTAATGATGAATTATTTCAGTTTTATTTAAAGTAGTACTTTGAATGCATAATTGGCATTATTAATATGGATACACTCTTACTTGGTACTCACATGATTGTAGCTAATAAGCATGTTTATTTACAACTACTAAAGGAGTACCAAAATATTTTGGCATAGTCTTAACTAGATATAAGATCATGCAATGAGGATTTACTTCAATGTGTCATCCTAATATAGCCTAGAAATAGTAAATCTAGGCAAGTGAAGATATTGGTTTACTTCATATTGGCCACCAAGCTACTGAAAAAGTTATAGAGATTAAGGGCTGACATAATTATAGAGTTTTCAGATAATGGCAAGCATCTGAAGCATTTCCTTGATTGCTTCTAAACATGTGTACTATATTTTATACTATTTTTTCTTTGCCCTTTTGTTTTTTTTCCATTTACTTTGAGCTTTGTTTGTATAGTTATTTTTCCATTCCTTTTGTTGTGTTTCTATTTCTAGATCCTCTTGATCTATTTTTTTCAAGTCCACCATTTTTAATTAAGCCTTCATGAGTGTTTTCTAAAATTGTTGTGTCTTATCTCTATAGCCCAAAGGATTGGTACATGGTCTTATGTTTTTTAGTTATTTACACACCCATAGGGAGTATAAATCCCAAAATGAGAGCCAATGTTAGTGCCTAAAATTTAATTAAATCAATTCGGCCCTTGTCAAGTGTAAATGACTATGTACTTAGCCCAACTTCTATTTTCAAGTATTCTTTTAGAAGGTCAAGTTCATGTAAAATTTGGCTAAGTCCTAATCTAGTTTTTGCTTGGTTAATGTGTCTTTGTCTTAGATATTTTCTATCTTTTTGCATGAACATAATGTCCAATGTAAATAGGTCATTAGGATTTTTATCTCAGTCAAAAAGTATGAAGACTTATTTTTGTTAGATATTTTGTTCATTACAAAAATTCTAAAAGAATTCAATGTCTTTTTTTGCATCAGGCTAAGTGTTCTAAAAAATATCTGAAGGGTCATTTATTTTAGACTTTTTGTTTATGGAAAAATATTTGAAGGGCACTTTCCATTTAGGCATTTTACTTGCACAAAAATATAAAAATAAATCCTTTGTTTTGGAAAAAATGCAAAGTCTTATTTGTTTCAGACTTTTTGTCCATGACAAAAAAGTCTAAAGGGCACTTGCTCTTCGAGAATTTTTCCCACACAAAAAGCCTAAAAGAATTGAAAGGACTTATTTATTTTAGAAAAGTGTCTACAAATAGTTTGAAGGGTCGTTTTCCCTTTGTAAAATTTTTGAAGGGTCATTTCCTTCAGGCATTTTTCCATTAAAAATTTCTCATAGGACACTTGCAGAAGGATCATTTTGCCTTTGAAAATTTTCTAAAGGGTCATTTCTTTTGAGCATTTTTCCCTTGTAAAATTCCCAAAGGGTACCTTTAAAAGGTCTAAAGGGAATATTTAGAAGATCTAAAGGACACTTTAAGAAAGTCTGAAAGGCACTTTCAAAAGATCTAAGGGCCATTCTAAAAGGCTGAAGGGAAATTCTATAGGGAAAGTGCCCTTGACAAAACTTTTGAAGGGTATGTTCAATTTTCCAAAGGGTACTTTCAGCAAAGTCACTATAGTGTATAATTCTTATTTTCTTTAGGGATTTCACCCATGCAAAAAGTTTGAAAGAATTGCATTTATTCAAGAAAAGTACCAAGTTCAGTTTATAGGGGGAAATTGTTTTAGACAAAATGTCCAAAATAATTATCTCAATGCAGATAAAAAGATTTAAGTCCCAATTATTTTAGAAAAAGTGTAGAGGTCCAATTCCTTTGATAAAAGAGAAGAGGTCTAATTCCTTTGATAAAAGTGCAAAAGACCAATTTTTAAATGGAAATTGTTTTAGACAAAATGTCTAAAATAATTATTCTAACAAAGGTGAAAATATGAAGGCCAAATTCTTGTAGGAAAAATGTGAAGCTCAATTTAATGGGAAAAGTGTGAAGTCAAATACTTTAGTAAAATTATCTTGGACATTTTGTCTAGGATAATTGTCCCAATAGAATCCTTAAAATAATTGTTGTGAAGAAAAGCCCAAAGTAGAAGTGCTAAGGATAAATAAAAACTAAACATAAAAGGCTCAAGAAATTTTTTTTGAAGACTAAAGGGCCGATGAAAAGCAAGAATTCCAAAGACAAAGATTAAACCAAATTGCTACAAAATTATATCCTCGATGAAATTTCTAAATTATAGGTATGATGGTCTCATTGACATTTTTTAATAGGTGCACAAACGTCAACTTTAATTTGTAGAAAGTAGCCTTTAGGACTTATAAGTTTTATTATAGTCACACAAGTCTCAATTTTATCCCATGTGAAGTAACTATTTGTTTTTAATTGGAGGTAAATACAATGGCATGCATTTGCATGGATCAGGATGATCTGATGGTTTATGATCAAATTTGAAGATTTAAAGGTACATAAGAAGCCCTCAAGACTACCAAGTGGCACATCTTCATGACCAAGGACAAGAAATATCCAATGACACCCCACCCCTTGGATCATGATCTAATGGAGCACATTTGCTTAGGAAATCAAGATCGGATGGTGAAATTTAAAAGTCAAAAGGTCAAGCTTGTGGTATATGGTAAGGCTCAAGCATATTCTGATGTCAGCATAGTGATGACACACATTGTAACCATGTTATACATATTATTGAAAAGCCAATGACATTTGATCCTTTTGATTGAAATTCAATGGCATATGTTGACTCAGCCTATCAAGATCTAATGGTACAAGCCAAGACATACTTTTTAAAGGTCTTGGATTACACAAGGAAGTGATTAGTGTCTAGATTAGAGATAATTAATCAACTTGGTCACTCTTACATCTCACACATGCCTAGTTGGATTTGATGTGCCATACCATATGTTGACATGTGGCAAGATTTAGTATAATTTTTTATTTGATGCCTCTTTATTGGTCATGAAATGAGTCAAAGAATAGAATAAGGTCTATGAGACATTCTAGAGAAAATATTTACAATCATGATCATGGATCATTCTCTATTTTATGTCACCATTATATCATTCATAAGCCATTATTACAAGAATAGGTTGTTTCATGGCATGCACAAAAGGAAAGGCAGCTATCTAGGAGGTCCTAGCTATGTAGGCAACCATTCACTAACATCTCTAGGTAGTTACACATCAGGATGAAGTCTATTTTGATCCTCAAATGATTTTCTCCATCCAACTATACAAGCGAGTATTTAAGAGAATCTCCAAGTGGTTACAAGTCCTCATCATTCCTTATAGAGGTAGTTACAATAATGATGTTTCTTACAAATGGACAAAAATATTAGGCATGTCCAAGGGAATTTTTTGACTGGGATCAACTTGATAGAATAGGAAAGTTTGTTGTGAAATTTTTGTAAATTATGACCCACATTTTAAAAACCAATAAAGGTAAAAATTTATAAATAGAAGGCTTGTCTTCTATTCGAGAGGTTGGTTGGCCATTGTGTTGGTCAGTGTCTTATTTAGTATAGGCTCTTCCATATTTAGGGATCACTATTGTGTGAATTTCATCTCTTTTACTAAGGTGGTTATAGATGTACAACCATTAGCAAGCTATGAGAGCATGTCTATATGACTCCTGTGTCAAACATGGAGTAAATCTAGCATGCTTATTCCTATGGCAGCATTTTGAAACATTGGTGTATGTAAGATTTTTATTTCAAGTTAATGAAAATTCATGAGGTTCTTTGATATTTTATATTGATGAAGTGTATTAATAAATTCTACAAATGTTATTGATAGGACATCCCATTCCCTACTCATTACTAGTTATCATTTTGGGCTTAGAGCTAGATTATAAATCCCTTTTTATGTTCTATTTGGAATTGTGTTTTTAAACAACTCATCAGAAAACCCTAGGTTTATGGATTCAATAGAAGAAGGAAAATCACTCCTAGTAGTATCATTATCTTGCATGTAAGGTTTTTATGTCTATCATAAATGATGTGATGAATGATTAAAAGAGTCCCTTCTGATCTAAGATCTCTATGGTACCACCCTCCCCTTTTTATAACCATCAAATTGTCCTACCTTGTCCTACCCTACAAATAATATGCCCTTTACATATCTTAAGTGTTATTTTCCTATATATGTATAAAAATTGTATATTTAGCATGTGTTTGCATTTTGTGTTTTAAATCACATCATTGTAATCTTTTATTTAGCCCCTATATTGTTGAAAATTATTTCAAATGAAGATTGTAATCACATTCATATCTATATTTAGTAGTTCGTATATATCTTAGAACACTCTCTCATTTTGTGTGATAACCCTTCTCAAGTGGAGTGAGTGAGTTTGGTTGTGTTCTAGTTGGATTTTTGTCTCTTTGTGTTGATAATCCCTATGGATATCAAATTACAGAATCTCTCCATGTGAGCAAGCTACCCCATCAGTCCTCTCAGCTTGGTTTAGGTAGAGATATAACTAATAGGGAGCTAACCATACACTCTGTAGGTTCCTCTTAGTCATTTTTTCTAGGCTTGTCCATTCTTGATGCCAAATCCTTTGCCAATTATAGAAACATAATAGTGGGTTTCTTATCATTGTTTGCCACATTTATTCAACTATACAAGGCCCGATTAGAGAGGTATATAATTTGGAACCAATGAAGTATGCATTTATAATTTATTATAAGTATAATTAGATATTTAATATTTAAGTAGGTGCAAGCTATCATTTTATCTTTTTTACTAGAATTATTATATTTGTTACTAGATGAGTAGTAGATAGTTATATGAAGGCTACCAATAGGCACCTCATATTTTTGCCAACTATTAATAATAAAATGATGGATAAATAGTTGAGAATTTTGTGTGTGAATGATTGATCTAAGTGATAAAATTATAAAATATATTTAGCCAAAGTTTTGATTATAGATGAAATCAGTTATCATTCATTGCTTATGTATTTACATGATTTTATAAATGGCATAGATAGGATAGATTCCTTGTATGATTTACTACATGTTTTTTTTATTTAGATTACACACTAAGTTATATTTAGAATCTCTCTATATCTCCCTTTTTTTGTATCTTCTTTCTCATAAAGGGTTGGGACACTCCCTATAAGGAAGTACGTGAGGGGGCAATGGTCTATTGTTGGTGGTAAAGTGCTCAGATGATGCTTTTTAACTCTTATTTAGTTAGCATCATTTAAGGATTATCCATTTATTGATAATATGGGTTTCTCATTTGATTAATAGATCATATTATTACTATATTGAGCTAGGTTACTCATTTGTACTATAAGATATTATACTTATTGTACTTTACCTTCAAAATTGTATTATTTTGTACAAGACAATTATTTTACTTGTAAACAACATTTGGTTGTATTTGTCTATGAGAAACATTATGGGTAGTTGTGACTACCTAGCTACAATAAATATCTCATGGCTCTTTTATTTAATTCAAATATTAGGGATGTTTTCTAGTTGAATCTACTTTTTTACACTTTGAGTTATTATAACCCATTATCTATTATAATATTCTGGATGAATATAGTTGTTATATGTATTTTTTTAGTTGAGTGAATTAGGGGTGATAACCCCTAGGTTATTCCAAAATATTAAATTCTCTTGATGCACCCACCTAACCAACTAGTCATTATGGTAATTAATGAAATATGGGTTAATATATATATTTTAAATAGTGCATGTTTTATGAAATTAATTAATAAGGTCTTAACATTATGGAATCAGAGCTACAATTTATTCATCTCTAGGACCTAATGAGTTAAATAACACTAGGTTCTTCCTCTTATAATTTTCCACCACAAAAAAATGTTTGTGAGATGAACTAACATTGGATAACCATCCAATGCCAATCCTCAAGTTGATCCTTGTCAATTTATAGTTGATCAAAATGCCAAACTTGACCAAATCATAATTTTCATGAATGAGACAAAAGATAGGTTGGCAACTTGGAACAATAATTTCACATTGAGGTAGAGGGATGAGAGAAAGAATCTCTAGGTGAATATCATGAAGAACAAGAAGGGATTCAAGAACATAGGGTATATGAGAAGAAATTGAATGTGAGAGCTAAAGTAGCTATAAAAATATCAAGGGACGTAAAAAGGGTAAATCCACCTAAGTTTGATGAAATTGTATCATGGGATGGAGTAGAAACATGTCTCACTGATATGGAGAAGTATTTTGAGATACAAAATTACTCAGAGGTGACTAAAGAATTTTGGGGTGATTAATAGTTAGTTGGTAAAATAGACACTTCATGAATAAGAATATTGTGATGAATCTCAACTCTACCACCACTACATAGAATCAATTTGCTGGTTTTTTATGTCGCAATGGTTACCCCAACTTTACTTTGACCAAAAACTAATGGATTTTTAGAATCTAAAGTAGGGTGATCTCTCAATGATATAATATTAGTAATAGTTCACCAAAATCCTAAATTATATTCCTTACTATCAAGTGGATGAATGTTTCTAAACCAAGAAGTTTGTCATAGGTCTAACCATAGATATGTTGTGATGTATATGTTCATGGACCATATACTAGAGACATAATTTTTTAAAAGGCCATCAATAATGAATATAATTTAAAGTCTCTTACTAAATTTAGAGAAAAATTTAAAATAAATTTGGAGGTTCTAAAGATAATTATTAAAATCAAAACTAGAAAAGGATTAAGAACTCTAATAATTATTTCAAAACTCAAAATTCCAAGTTTTCCAATGCTCTTGGTAATAGGAAATCAGGTAGTAGTTTTAGGGGGGGTTTCTAGGGAAATCAACAAGAAGAAGAGAAAGGGCCTTCTAGTGGATGCTTCATCTATGGATGTGACCATTATGCCAAAGAGTGTCTATATAATTATACCAAGGTAAATAATCCTTCTTTTCAAGGTTCATTTCAATAAAGAATCTATGCATCATTGGGTAATTGGCAAGTAGAGCTCCAAGCCTCTCCCATTGAGCTAACAAGTATTTTATCTGGGCAATCAATTTTACTTTTAATTGACATAGGAGTATAAATAATGTTTTATTTATCCTATTATGCTTAATAAATTGACTATGGAAGTTAAATTAATGTAAAATTCATGGTTAGTGAAATATGGGAACAAATCCCAAGTCAAGGTAGATAGGTGTCTAATAAAGGCTGAAATAATTTTTTTGAAATTAATAACTGTATTAGATATTTATGATTCTCCATTAGGATTGTATTATGTGATCCTAAGGTTAAATTTTTTGTGTAAGCATATGGATAAGGTTACCTATTTCCATGAGAGAGTTGAGTGTTTCGATGATTCATGGAATCCTCTCTAGATTCTAGGTGAGAAGTGAGAGTTTAAACATAGATAGATTTATACTATTTATTAAAGTAAAGGCCAATGAAAAAGATGTTACACATTCATATTACATTTTAATGAGATGGAGTAAATCAAATAAGCATCCATCAAGGACTATACTTTCCTATGGGCATTTTAGGATGTGTTTCTTGAAAAACTACCTAGGATACCTCCTAAGCAAGAGTTTCATTTCATAATAGATATCATTCTAGGATTAGAACCTCAATCAAATGCTCCATGTAATATGAATACAACATAATTTATTGAATTTAATACTAAAATTGAGTAAATGTTAGTAAAAACATTAATACAACCTAGTGTGTCACATTGGGGTACACTTGTGGTGTTTGTAAAGAAAAATTATGAAACCCTTCATCTTTGCATTGATGATAGGGTGCTCAACAAGGAAACAATAAAAAATAGGTATCCACTACTTGTATATATGTTCTTTTTAATAAAATTCAAGATGATACAAAATTATTGAATATTGACCTTCGAGTAAGATATGACCAATTTAAAATTTGGGAGGAGGATATCCTAAAAATAGCTTTCAAAACTCGATATGGGAAATACAAGTTCATGGTGTTACCATTTGGGCTTATGGATGTACCTAATGCATTCATGAACTTGATGAATAATGTATTTAAATATTTTATTTTTTAGTTCATCTTAGTGTTTTTACATGACATCCTCATTTATTTAAATAATTGGTAATAATACAAAACATCTAAGGTTGGTTCTACTATAATTATGAAAGTATAAACTCTATGGTAAGTTATCCAAGTGTGCCTTATTCTAGAGAAAGGTATAATGTATAGGTCATATTATCTCCTAAGAGGGAATTTTTGTAAACCCAACAAACATAAAATCCATTATAGAGCATTCAACACCTAGGAATGTGTATGAAGTTTGAAGTTTCATGGGATTGGTAGGGTATTATAAAAATTTTGTGCCAAATTTATCAAAAATTTATAACCCAATCACCTTACCTCAATGGACAAATTAGAAGTTTGTTTGGTTAAAAAAGTGTGAAGATGCATTTCAAGACTTGAAAGAAAGGTTTACTTATTCACTTGTACTAATATTTACCAATCCAAACAATCAATTTTTAGTAATAACTGATGTTTCAAGGGAGGGTATCATAATATTCCTTATGCAAATTGGCTCATTGGTGGTATATGAGTCTATAAAATTGAAGCCGTATGAGACTAAATATGTTCCACATGACCTTGAATTAGCTATAATTATGCATTCCTTAGAAGTATGGAGGCATTATTTATTGGGTAAACCTTTTGATATCAAAACTAATTATTTTGTGCTCAAGTATATATTTACCCAACTAAACTTGAATGCACGATAGACATGATGGTTATAATTCTTATCTGAATATGATTTTGATACTATATCAAGGGTATTGAAAATACATTAGTATATGTCCTTAGTATAAGAAGGTATATCATAACTTTTTATACTATAAAAATAACTTTTTGAGATTGGTAGTAAAATTTTCTCCTAGTGATGAATTTTATGAACAAGTTAAGCAAGCTCTATTAGCAAGCATAGGATGAGAGGTATTTTGGGTATAAGTTTGAGGTTGATGAAATTTTGTGTTATATAAGAAGGATTTACATACCTAACAAGATAAAGTATCATAATATTTGTGTTAAGTTAATTATTTAATGCACCATATTTAGTACATCTAGGAGAAGCTAAGTTCATAGTTGAGTTAAATCCTTAGTACTTATAAAAGGGGATCAAGAAGGATGAAACAGATTTTGTGTCCACATGTTTAGAGTGCCTGTGATTTAAATTTGAGCATGTGCATCCAAAAAATTTACTATATCCACATTTCATCCTAGAATATAAGTGGTAGGTAATTAGTATTGACTTTGTCCAAGCTTTACTTCCATCTAAGAACTATCACAATATGATTTTGGTATTGGTGTATAAGCTTACCAAAGTGGCACACTTTATACCTAAGAATTTGACATATGACACACCTATGTTCAAAATTAGGTTCATGAAGGAGGTTTATAGGTTACACAAGTTTCTATATAAGGTCATATCTAATCGAGACCCTAAAATAGCTTATAGATTTTAGGCAACTCTTAATGAAACTTTGGGCACACTATTAAACTTTAGTAAAACAACCATCCTAAAATAGATGTGCAAAAAAAAGAGTAAACCAAATATTATAATATCTTTTCTAAATATATTTCATGGATCAACAATATAAATGGGAGGATTACCTACCATTATTTGATTTTTCCTATAATAAATCATACCAATTATCATTTAAAATAACTCCCTTTAAAGAATTATATGGTAGGAGATGTATAACACCAATTAGTTATGATAAGTTAGAAGACCAAGTAGTCTCTAGTCTTGAGATTCTTGTTGAGATGGAAGACTAGGTCCAATTAATGAGGCAAAGGTTAATAGAAGCTAATTATAGACAAAAGAGTTATGCTGATCTATATAGGATAGAAAGATAGTTTTCAGTGGGAGATGAAGTTTTTATAAGGTTAAAACCTCATAAGAGTTTAATTAAGTTTGGTAAGTCAACCAAGTTGGCACAAATATACATAGGACCTTTTAAGGTTATCAAATAGATCAATCTAGGTGTATATAGACTAGCATTGCCTCCAAGTTTAGCATAAATTAATTATGTTTTCCATGTATCTTATCTTAAGAATCATGTATTTGATCCATCTCATGTATTATATTTGAATGATTTATAGGTACTATATCTTAAGGTGGTCTCATTATAATTATTTTATAATTGACACTCACAAACATAGTTTTCATAATAGAGAAGTGTCACAATGTAAAGTTTAGTGGGACCAATATTTTGAAGATATTACTACATGGAAAGACTATGAGGAATTTTATAGGTTGTTTCCTAATTTATTTACTTGATATCACTTCTATACATTAGTGGTTTTATGTTGACCTTCTTTTATTTTTAATATATATTTCAATGCTATGTTTAAATAAATGTCATTAGGATAATGACAAGTTTTTTGGGGGGAAGAATGTCAATTCCTCCATAAATTAAATTAACTAATGGTTTAAGAATTAAGTTTTAATTACTATTTTTATGTCATTTATGGATCATTATATGATTTATAGTTATAGTTGTTCATTGATTAACTTCATGATTAATTTTATATAATAGTGCATATGAGTTATTCTTTAAATAATGATTATGTAGATTTGGTGATTTAAGAAATATATAATGAATTAAATGCTAATGACTCAAATAAGATACCATATGTTTCTGATTTTGATGAAAGAAAATTTTCCCCTAATTTTATATCAAGGGAATAATATCATTAGGGAGGGTAATGTAGATCCTAAAAATGGAGATGGTGAGAGTGGAGGAAAGGAAACCCCTACATACACCATGATATCTTAGTGAATTAAATGTGTGTCTTATCATTTATATTTGATAGTTTATACAGTTATTGAAATGGATGAGTTATGTTGATTGATTATTATATGAGTGTGTCTATTATTTCCATGTTTAAGATACTACTTAACATGCATAAATGTTGGGAAATGTTATAATAGTGTTTAAGACTGAAGGTATTAAGGCTAATTCTGAATAGGTTATAACTAAAATTCAGTTTGGACTTGGTACAAGTTTGGGATATTTTAGGAATACCTTGGTTGTTGTAATAGTCATAATTATTATGTTTTTTGATGTTTTATTTAACAAAATATTTAATAATACACCTATGGATTTGGGGATCCTTACTAGATATTGTCCATGAAATTAGTGGCAATAATATAGCAAGTAAAATATTATTATGTTTTGGGGATAAGTTATTGTTGTTGTTGTTGTTATTATTATTATTATTATTATTATTATTATTATTATTATTATTATTATTCAAAAATAAAATAAGCCTCAAATCTTGTGAGGCTAGACCAAAACCTAATCAATGCTAAAAAAAACATTCTTTGGCATCATTAGGGTTTCTTTGGCATCATTTTATTTTGTTTTGTTGACCATGATTTTGGGGGTCAAGGGATATTACTTGGATGCCATGTAGGATTTTTGGGATTTATATTGAATTTTTAAGTTACATACAAGGTAAAATAGTAGTGGAAATCAATTCAAAATGGGAGATAAGGAAATCTAGTTTGAAGCATGCAAAAAAGTAGTATATGTTGGAAATATGATTATCATTGATGTCAAAAGGGAAATTATGAGGATGTCATGTTTATGAATTAATATGGTGATTATAAGATATGAAAAGGATCTTATCATAGGTTAAGGATGATTGGAATTCTTCTTTGCATAAGTGGAATTCATTCATTTTTTCATATTAATCTAGACATTTTGGGTCTATGATAGGAAAATTTGAAAAGGTAATTTTTTGACATCACCATTTCCACATGTGAATGATTATAAGGGAGATGGACATATGGTTATGATAAAATTAGTCCCTAGTTTTTATTCACCAAATTTTAAGTCATGCACTCAAGTGTCGTAGAAGATATGGGGATGCAAAGTTGCCTACCTAGACAAAATTCCCTAAGTTCCAACACCTAGCCAAATTTACAAAAGGGATAAATATATACATGTAATTATGTTGATGAGGTTATAATTCACACATATGGATGTTCTAAGACAAAATTATCATATGGTTTTGTTTATTTTTGTGCCTAGTTTTTATGCACTAAATCTTAGGTCATGCGGCATAGCATGATAAAAGATATACTTGAGCAAAGTTAGGTTCCCAGACATTTTGATAGTGTTTTCCAACACTTAGTCAAATTTATAAGTTAAAATATAAATTGAAGTAGGAAATTTTATGATGTCATACCTTACACATATGAAGGATTCAAGAGCAATTGGATATATGTATAGAATATCATATATAATATGATCTTATGCACTAAATTGTAGGTCATGCAACTAAGTGCAACAAGACTTATGTAAGGTAAAAATTTATCCTTCTAGGAATATTGAAATGGTTCCCATACTTATGAAAATTTTCACAAGGTCCTAAAAAAATTTCATGCTTTTACAAATACCATTTAGAAGAATTTATTAAGGAAATAGATAAAATATTTGTTATGGGTTTTTTAAGAGCATCTTGAATATAGGGTTTGTAGGTTCAGATGAGGAGTGATGAGCTCAAAATTGAATTATATTTTATCTCAAACATGATAGGGTTTCTTAGTTAAATAATAAGGTTTTAAGTCATGGTTTTCACAAACTTTTCTATTTTGATGTTGACTGGATCTAGCCTAGACCCTATAGCTTAAGTTATAACTTAAGCCTTTGTCATCATTCTAAAACTAGCCCCTTTAACCTAGAAATTATTGGCTTGATTAGTGATAAAAGTTCATAATATTTCCTAAGTCCTTAAATTAGTATTTTTCCTTTCTTGATTAATGAATAACACTTAATAATATGATTAAAGATCTAATGACATGTAGAAAATTCAACATGTCAAAGGCACCTCTGAGTAAATGCACTAGTGACAAGTGTCAAAATAATAGATCTTGCATAGGAAATATATGAAATAGTTTAAATTCAAAAGGTTAATGAGAAATGTAGGACTACCATGTGTCTCAATAGTAAGAACTAACAATAATGTGTAGATGGCACGTGTTAATTCCAAGTGTCACATTCTTGAGAGCTAAGCAGAGATAAAGATCAAGCTTGTCATCAGATCTGATAATGAGCATATGATCATGAAAAGGAGATAAAATAGAGTGAGTGGACTCAAATGAAATAAAGTTCTCAAGGTTTATTGACGCATTGGCAAGTTAAAGACTGAGCAAGTCTGAGAATATCAACATAGCATAAGTGATCCAAAGACTCAAGAAATAGTGAGATGGGATAAAAAGCTTGAAGTTTAATGTAAAGATAGAAGTAAAGATCATGATAATTTGAATATCTAATGGCACGTAGGAACTCAAATTTAGAAGATCAATATACATGTTTTAAAGTTGAATAGTTAAAGTCTAGAAGCATACAAGGATCCAATGGAGAGTGTGAGATAATTAGAGATTGATCAAATGGAAAAAAATTAAAGATGAGTACTTTGAATGTGGATCATTGGATAATGGCATGAAAGATATAATCAAAGGTTAATATTTAAATTTATGATCAGACTAATGATCAAACATTGGAACATGCATGAACTTATAGTTAAACTTTAAATCATGACATAAATAATTAGTTATATCATTATGATTGATCTAAATTGTGTAACAAGGCATGCACATCAAAATTAGAGATCAGTATATGCTAAAGATAGTAATAAGACCAAGAACCATGGAAGTGGTTCATGAGTTCAAGATGTGGGAAACTTATAATTCAAGAAATTGAAACTAAGTCTAGAATTAGCATGATGTGTTACAGTCTGAGTGTGAACACATAGAAGATACAAAGATCTAGACCAAATCCTATATATATATGACATCTAGGATATAGGAAATGGTTACTAGAGTATTGAAATTGTGTCATATAGAAGAATATCTAGACATAGGTAGAAGTGCTGAGAGGAATAGTTATTGTTGATGAATTATGTCAAATAGAAAATATAGAGACATAAAGGATAAAATTCAAAGAGAAATGAAGTGTGTCAAATAGAGATAAATATAGACACATAGATAGAGGGGTAAAGAGTAAGAAAGGTGCATAGAGATAATGTGCATAAAATGATTAGTTATAGATTAGATTTTTAATAGAGAGATAGGGCTAGATTCATTTATGAATCTATTTTGTAAATTAGAGTTGTATCCCCATAGAGATCTAATTGGTTGGTGCAATCAAATAAGCTGAGTTGGTGATCAATTAGGGGATTGGTGTATCCTTAGGGTTGGTTCCCTTAAACATTGTAACTAGTGAGGTTCAACTAAGTTATTACACAGTTAGGGGATTGGTGTCTCCTTAGGGTTGGTTCACTTCAAAGTGTAACCAATTAGGCTAGATTAGAATAGCAAATTCTAGTAACTATTCTAACTATGGTTTTTCCCTTTGGGTTTTCAATGTATACATATAGTTTCATGTTTATATGTGTTTGTGTGTGTGTGTGTGTGTGTGTGTGTGTGTGTGTGTGATATATACATATTTGATTTGATTTGTATATATTTTTTAATCTACATTAAAATTATTTAAATGACTAGTTTTAGTTGATATACTGATTCACCCCCCTCTTAATATATATTTATGTTCAAAAAATTGGTATCAGATCCTTGGTTTATTAAAATAATCTTAATCATCTCAAGTGGATCTTGGAATGTTTAACACAAATTGTCTAGTCAATAAGGATCTTCATCAAACAAAAAATCCGCTCTTTGATGGATCAAACTATGTATTTTGGAGCATAAGAATGGAATCATATCTATCTTCATTAGGTTATGATGTATGGATGTCTATGGTAAATGGATATACAACTCCTAATAAATATCTTATAAATAAATATTTAAAAAAGGAACATGAGAGCAATGCCAAGGCAAATAATGTTATTCTTTGTGGATTGTCCAAATTAGAGCTTGTCAAAGTGATGCATTTTCAGAATGCATAAGGCATCTAGAACAAATTGAAGATCATATATGAAAGTGATAACAAGATATATTAGTCCAAGATAAAAACATACAAATGCATGCTTAAATGTCTTAAATTGACTAAAGAAGATAATATTGTAGAATACCTCCTTAGGATATATGAAATAGTTAATTCAATCAAAGGCCTTGGAGAAGAGATGAAATAATTAGTCATTTGCAAAAATACTCTAAGGTCTTTACCATCAAGGTATGATTATAAAATCTCTAAAATATAAAAAGTAAGTGATATAGATAAGATCACTATAGATGAGTTTCATGGAAAATTAACTACCTATGAGATGATAATGGGAGAATCAAATACATTCAAGAGGTAATATGCATTCAAAGCACCCAAGCATGCAAAATTAGAAGCATATACATATGGATCTAATGAGATTGATGAAGAAGAAGCCAAATTTTTTAGAAGATTGAAAAGAGGATCTGGAAAGTACAAAGTTAAGTTACCCTCTAAATGCTTTAATTGTGGTAAAGTAGGATATTTTTCTACTAAATTCCCTTATGAGAAAAAAAATAAATTTGATCAAGAAGAGGATGACAAAAGGATGAAACCCCACTATTCTAAAAAGAGGGAATTCTTTAAAAACAAGAAAATTTTGTATATAAGAGAAGATAGTGACTCATTGGATGATATTTATATCTTAGATTATGACCATGATTATGCCCTTATGGTTGAGGGAAATGAATCCATGTTCATGGTAGTAGGATCAAATTCTATAGATCTAGATCAAGAAGAAGTTGAAGACACTGATGAAGAAGAGGAAGGAGAATTTGACCTTGAGTTTGAAATCATTTATGCTATAGATGATATTGATAATATGATAAAAGATAACTCAAGGTAGAAGAATCTTGGATAAAAATAAATTTAAAAACTATCCAAAAGACTTGAAAGATCTGATCCGATGGTGATTAGCATAAAGATATACGTTGAAGAAGCTACACGACTAGAAGCAGAGATAGTGGCTTTAAGAAGAGAGATTGAAAAGGATAAAAAATAAATAGATAAATTTATAAATCCAAAAGGAGGATAATTAATTCTTGATGAATTGATCAACTCTCAAAAGTCATCAAAAGGTAAATTTGGTCTTGGTTATGAAAAAGGGGAAAGTCTCATGACTAGTACATATGCTTAATTATATGAAAATTTCAAAGTAGAAGGATTAGGAGAAAATAAAAGGAATGTCTTTAGAGATACAAAGATAAATAGTAGTAGTACTAATGAGAAGAAGGATAAAGGAGAAAATATTCCTAAAGAAAGGAAATATAATAGTGAGTCCATCTCTACAAACTCAAGGAAGATGCAAAAGACAAAGGTAGTTGATGTAGATGGTTACACAAGGGTAAGCAAATTGAAAAACCTAGAGTTGAGAATAACTCCCCATCCTACACAAATAAAAGCTATGACCAAGTATTCCTCATATTTTTCTGGTTATTGGTATAGCTGTAATCATTTTAGACATAAGGATAGTAATTATAGATTTTTACCTGTAATGAGAATGAATTTTGTAAGAAAAAA
The DNA here is from genome assembly GCA_037957365.1 of Torreya grandis. NCBI lineage: Eukaryota > Viridiplantae > Streptophyta > Pinopsida > Cupressales > Taxaceae > Torreya > Torreya grandis. The sequence goes on along the minus strand of JARHVA010001155.1, from coordinate 1,577,710 downwards.
TTCATTATTAGTTACAAATGTATTTTTTTATAATTGCAATAATTTTGGTTACATAGCTAAACATTATAGAACAATCCTTATAAGATCAAAAGTGCATAGTAAGAATAAAAGCATGCCTTCTAGTGTGAACAAAGGTTCACAAGTCTTTGATAAAGAGAAAAACATGACATTTAAGAAACCCAAGCATGTATGTAAAGTGAAAGATCAAGCTATGATGGAGAATTATACTAAGATTAAATAATGATAAGAGCTTTCAATGTTTGCTCATGTTAAGAATAAGAATGCCAAGCTCAAGGAGAAGTTCAAGGTGATGATCGAGGATATTTCTAAGTTATGTATAGATTCAAATGAACATATTTCTATGACTAAGCAATTTTCATGCCAAGAACATCATTTTTTAATGTCAAATGATGAGATCTAAACTGTAAGGAAGATTCATCAAATGAAAAGGTATGTCATGAATCCATGTTGTCTCCATGTATTTTTAAACCAAAGGAAAACATCATAGTGGATGAGCATTTTACTTCTCTTAAGCCTAAGAAGAATAAAAAGAAGAGCCAAAAGCACAAGATGATGGAGGAGAATGAATATGAAGAGTTATGGGAAAATCCTATTTTCACATTGCTCTAGGATATTTTGAAGTAAGGTGTCTCTATCTATGCTTCTTAAGAGACCCCTTTCAATGGAGAAGCAAGTGATGTTTGCTACAAATGAGAAATAAAGGATGTTATGATGATTACTTGATCAAACCAAGTCAAGTATTATGTTTTTAGTGTCTTTAGGGACATAATTAGTGTTTTAAAGTGACATAATGAGATTTTTAGAGTACATCTCATATATATGGTCTATAGATTCATTCGGCATAAGGGTTATAATGCAAGAAACCCTTGACATTGTGTATCTTGGGTTATGCAATGAGTTGGGTTACCAAACTTAGAGAACATGTGAAAAATTATTATATACATGTTTTAAATGAAGTTATGGTGTGTTATAAGTAGTTCCTTGATGCAAATATGGAGCATATAGTTAGGGGGAGCTAACTTAGATACCATAAATGTCTTGAAAATCTATTCATAGTATAAATAGGAACTAAATTATTTAGTCTATCAGGTTCAAGAAGTCTTAAAGTAAGGATCTTTGCAATTGCTTAGATCCTAGGATTAAAAGACTATATAGTTGAGACTGATAAAGAAGTCTAATAAGCCTATATGGTAGCTCTACATTACATCACTAGATACTAGTGATAGAGAATAAGTCCAAGGTTAGGATCATAAAATGTTTATTAATCCCTAGAAGAAGAAGAAAAAAGATAACTCAAGTATAAATATTTTTTCAAATTTATAGTGATTTTATGGTTGTAGATTTTTGGACAAATTCCTTTATCTGATAAAGAGGAATAAATATTTATAAAAATAATCATAAATATTCCCTTTTCCATTGATGTCAAAGGGGGAGAAAAAGAGCAAATGCTTTCTACAAATGTCAAAGAAGAAGCATAGCAAGTGTCCAAGTTGAGTATTAGGCAAATGTACCATTGCCTAAGGGGTAAAATGTATGGTATGAATAGATTAAGTTCATACTCATCAGAAGATAATCCAAGTAATGACAAAGGAGTATAATATTACAAGATCAGAGTATTGAGTTTGCCAACAATGATAAAGGGGAGATTGTTGGAAATATGATTGTCATTGATGTAAAAAGGGACATTATAACCATGTCATGTTCAAGAATAAATATGGTCATTAGAGGATATACAAAGGATCTTATCAAATGTCAAATATGATTGGAATTCTTGTGTGCATAATTTAAATTCATATGGTTCTTCATATTGATCATCTAGACATTGTGGGTCTATGCCAAGAAAATCTGAGAAGGCAGTTTGATGACATCAAAATTGCCATATGTGGATGAGTCTAGGGGAGATAGTCATATGGTTGTGATCACATTAATACCTAGTTGTTATGTTCTATATTTTAATTCATGCATTAAATTATATTAGAAGATATGGGGATGTAAAGTTGGCTACCTAGACAAAATTCAATAAGTTCCAACAATTAGCCAAATTTGCAAAATAGATAAATAAATCCAAATAATCATGTTGATGAGGTTATAATTTTCACATATGGAGGTACCACAACAAAATGATCATATGGGTTTGTTCATTTTTATTCCTAGTTTTTACATGTTAAATCTTAGGTCACTTGACATAGTATGATAAAATATATCCTTGTGCAAAGTTGGGCTCTCAGGCATTTTGAAAGTTTTTTCCAACTCATAGTCAAATTTATAGGTCATAAGATAAATCAAAGTAGTAAATTTTATGATGTCATATCTTTCACATATGAAAGATTCAAGAGAAATTATATATATGGATGGAATATCTTATATAAGAGGATCTTATGTGCTAAATGATAGGTCATGAGACTAAGTTCAACAAGAGTTATGAAGGTACAAAGTTATCCTTCTAGGAATATTGAAATGGTCCCCATACTTATTCAAATATGCACAAGGTCCTACAAATTTTTCATGCTTTTACAAATACCATTTATGGGCATTTACAAAGGAAATAAATAGAAAATTTGTTATGGCTTTTTCAGGAGAATCTTAAATATATGGTCCATAGGTTTAGATGAGGAATGATTAGCCTAAAATTGAATTATCTTTGCTCTCAAACATGATAGGGTTTCTCAGTTAAACCTTAAGGGTTTAAGTCATGACATTGATATGATTTTGGATTTTGATTTTTAATAGATATAACATAGACTTGGTAGCTTAAGTTATAACTTAAGCCTTTATCATCATTATAAAACTAGCCCCATCAACCTAACAATTATCATCTTGAGAAGTGATCAAAGTTACTAATATTTCCTAAGCCCTTGACTTAGTATTTATCCTAACTTGATCAACAACTAATGATTAATAATATGATTAAAGATCCAATGATGCATAACAAAGTCAATATGAAAAAGGCACCTCTGAGTAAACATGATAGTGACAAGTGTCATAATCATAGAGCCTACATAATAAATCTACAGAGTAGTTTAAAGTTAAAAGGTTAATGAATAATGTGGGAATGCTAAGTATCTCAATAGTGACAACTGATAGTAATACGTATAAGGCACCCACTAATTCCAAGTGTCACAATATCAAGAGCTAAGTAGAGAAAAATATCAAGCTTGTCAGAAGATCTACCGATGAGCAGATGATTATGTAAAGGATATCCAATGGAGGGAGTCAACTCAGATGAGATAAAGTGCTCGAGGTTTATCGACACAATGGTGAGTTAAATACTAAACAAGTTTGAGAAGATCAATAGAGTGTAAGTGATGTAAAGACTTAAGAAGTAGTGAGATGGGATAAATAGCTTGACATTTAACTTCAAGGCAAAAGTAAACATCATGTTATTTTGAATATCTAATAGCATATAGGAGCTCAAATCAGGGAGATCAATGGACACATTTTTAAATTGAATAATTAAAGTCTGGAATCATATAAGGATCCAACAAAGAGAGTGACCTTGTCAGATATTGATTAAATGGATATGAATTAAATATGAGCAAATTGAATTTGGATCATTGGATCATGTCATGAAATATAAGATCACAGGTCAAGATTTAAATGTATGATTAAATTAAAGGTCAATCATTAGAACATGAAGGAACTTATAGTTAGGCTATAAATCATGACATAAATAATGAGTTAGATTATTGTGACTGATATAAATTATGTAACAAGTCATGTGCATCAAAACTATATCCTAGTATATGTTAAAGATAGTAATGAGACTAAGAATCAAAATGGTGGTACATATGTTCAAGACATAGGAAACTTACAATTTAAGAAATTAGAACTAAGTCCAGAAATGGCATGATGTGTTACAATCTAAGTGTAATTACATAGAAGATACAAATACCTAGACCAAATTATATATATATATATATATATATATGACAACTAGGATACAATAAAAGGTTGTTAGAGTACTAAAATTATATCATATAGAAGAATATATAGACACGGGTAGAAGTGCAGAGAGGATGAGTTATTGTTGATGAATTGTGTCAAACAAAAAATATAGAGACACATAAGATGAGAGTGTAATAGAGATGAAGTGTATCAAATATAGATAAATATAGACATAGAGATAGAGGGGTAGAGAGGAAGAAAATCACACAAAGATAATGTGCATAGAATGATTATTTATAGATAAGACTTGTAACAAATAAATAGAGCTAGATCGATTTATGAATCTATTTTGTATATTAGAGTTGTAGATCCATAGATGTCTGATTGGTTAGTGCCATCAAATAATCTGAGTTGGTGCTTAGTTAGGGGATTGGTGACTCAGGTTTGGTGCCCTTAAACATTTTTACTAGTGAGGTTTAGTTGATTTGGTGCTCAATTAGGGGATTAGTGTCTCCTTAGGGTCGATGCCCTTAAAAGTGTAAATAGTGAGGTTTGTTATTGAGGCTTTAAAATGTGAGGATATATTAGAATAATAGATTCTAGCATCTATTCTCATAGTGGTTTTTCCATTTGGGTTTTCCATGTATACATCTAGTGTCATGTGTATTTGTGTGTGTGTGATATCTACATATTTGATTTAATTTTAACATATCTTTTAATCCATATTAAAATTATTTAAAGGACTATTTTTAGTTGATATATTGATTCACCTCCCCCCTTAGTATATAGTTGTGTTCCAATAGTATAAAGAAGAAAAGAGGAGAAAATGGAGGGACTAGTGATCAATAGGAAAGGAGAAGAGATTAGGGTAAAATAGAGAAAATATGCATACATCAATTCAAGTTACATAGGAAATTACATGTAGGTTTTGTACTTACTATTATAAAATTTTAATTCTATTGGGGATTTACTAATCAAATGGATGTATGTGTAGATTTAGGGTCCTAGTATTTTAGACCTGTGGATGGGGTCAAACTCATCCAAAGGCCCATTGTATTAGGAATAGCTTTAAGAACCATATTTGATTTAAAAACCCTCATCAACATTTTGTGTTAACTCTCATTTTGATTATTTACCTTACTCTACATCTGATAAGGATATAAGCTTGGTAGATGGATAAAATATTATGATGAATGTATAATATTTTTTATTAAGTTTTATATGGCCAAATGTGAATGGGATAGACAATATGCATTGACCTAACTTAAAAACATGTTAAAACTCATATAATTCTATTTAATGGCCTGGACATAATAAAATTATAGTTTATATCCATAAATAGAGTTAGGTCATTGTGTTTGTTACCCATAACAAAGGATTTAGTATTATTCCAATTTATAAGTTAAAGGAAGGAATAGAATAGAAACTTGTTGTGGAACATATATTTTAAAGATATGTGTATGGATTTATTATGACAATATAACACACCTTTCATATGCACATTACATATTAATAATGATTGTTCATGGTTATGGGATAATTTTTGATTGGTGATGAGGGAATGATTCATTATGTTGAGTTTATGATATAAGTATAATCAGGAATCTCATTTGAAAATGATCCATATTTCATTTTGGATGTGAATATTTCATCTTAGAATAAACTATTTGAAATTTTATGGAAATAAGAAAATGAATTATTAAGATATAAATTAGACATAATGGGATGTATTATTATCTCCATTATATATTAAGTATCATCTTGATATGAGAAAATGGTTGTATATTTGTAAGGGTTATCTTCTTGTGTTCAAAATAAAACATATAAATATATATTTGACTTTTAAAAGGGATGCAAATTTCTTATTCTATATAATTGAATTTTTGAATGATCATAATAAATTCATGTGGACTAAATTCATAGCTATCGTATCATAGGTTATTGGTAAAGGATAGCAACAAATTGTATGACTTGTGATGTATAATATGCATTTATAATTTATTATAAGTATAATCAGATATTTAATATTTAAGTAGTTGTAAACTATCATTTTATATTTTGTACTAACATTACTATATTTTTTTCTAGATGAGTAGTGGATAGTTATATGAAGGCAACCAATAGGCACCTCATATTTTTGTTAAATACTAATAATCAATGAATGGATAAAAATCTAATATTTGTGTGTGTAAATGATTGATCTGAGTGATCAAGTTATAATAAATCTTTGGCCAAAGTATTGATTATAGTTGAAATCAATTGTCATTCATGGATTTATAAGTTTACATGATTGTGTGAATGTTGTATATAGCATGGATTCTTAGTATGATTTAATGCATGTATTTTTTATTTGGCTTACACACTAGGTTCTATTTAGAATCTCTCTATATCTCCCTTGTTTATGTATTTTTGACCATAAAGGGTTGGGACACGCCCCCTTAAGGAAGTGTGTGAGGGGAAAAATGATCCATGGTTGGTGGTAAATTACTCAAATGATGCTCTTTCACCCGCCCTTATTCATATAGAAACATTTAAGGATTGTCTAGTTATTGATGAGATAGGTTGCTCATTTTATCAATAGATCTTATTAATACTATATTGAGTCAGGTTACTCATTTGTACTATAGGATATTGTACTTATTATGATTTATCTCCAAAAATGTGTTATATTTTACAAATTGATTATTTTAATTGTAAACAACATTTAGCTATATTTTTATATGAAAAACATTATGGGTAGTTATGGTTACCTATTTACACTTAATGATTTTATGGCTCTTCTATTTAATTTAGATATTAGGGATGTTTCCTAATTGAATTTTATTGTGTACACTTTAATTTATTATAACCTATTTATTTATCCTGATATTATGGATGAATACAATTTCTATATGTAGTTTGTTAGTTGAGTGAATAAGGGGTGATAACCTATGGGTTATCCTAGAAGATTAACTTCTCCTAATGCACCCACCTAACCAAGTAATCATTATGGTAGTTAATTTAATACTAGTTAATGTTTTTTTTTACAATTAGTACATTTTTTGGAAATTAATTAGTGGGGTTTTAACACAATCAAGTCCCTATCTACACCTACATAGTCCACTCAATTGCTAAGATCAAATAAACTTGTTCCAATTATAGATACACCAGAGTAACTATAAAGCACTAACAATGGATTTCAAGATCCATTAATCATTATATCACATCATCATAAACATAGATTCTTATGAGATAAACATGGAGTATCACATATTATATAGTTTCAAATATGACACCTATACATGCCCCTTGGTAGTAAATAAGTTTGATGTACCGTATTTTGAGTTTTGGTCTTCCTATGAGCATCCATTATATGGGATCATAGGCTAGAATTTTTCCTATTAAATATTAAAAAAAATACCCAAAACATCAAATATTACAATAAAATACAAATAAAATCAAAAATACAAAATTTATTCAATGTCCACATGTTTACTAACTCTTGGCCTATTAGATATTTATCGAAAAAGAGATATTAGATATTTATAAATATCTACCCATAATGTCACATAATTAATTTTTAAAATGACTCATAAAGTGTATATATTGATTAGAGATGATGGATTTTTGGATTCCAAATTGGACCCATATATGGCTGAGGAAACTTTGTGCAATGCTAGGTACATCAATTTATTTAATGAAAGAAACCATGGAAACCATATTTTAAAGCATATCCATTATAATGAGAAAAGCATCATGTTATCTTAGGCAACCTAGTCATGTAATTCATGTTTACCGATTCTCCTATCTTGGATGTAACTAATAGATGTGTGTAAAATCATATCTTCCTATTTGAGCACTTTATGATACAATAAGGAATGCAACAATTGATGTGGTAATCTACATATGTGCACATGTGTATCTATTATAAGTGTAAATTTAAGCTAGCTATGTTATTTATCCTACCAAAGTGTCCTAATGTCTTGGCACATTGTGCCACATATATGAATATATGGTGAGGTGCACCACGAATAACATAGAGATAACCAATATTATAGAGAAGCTACTCAAACAAATATAACTCTCCAACATGTTTACCTTGTAAAATGTTGGTGTAGGAATCTATGACATATTTTTCAACTAAGTAGAGGGATACCCAATATATAAATTTTTATTTTGCATGTATTACCATGATGAGAACATGAATTGACAATGTTCTAAATTAATTTATGACCTTATTAACATTAAAATTATTTTTCCATGAGATGTAATTACTATATGTAAGTCATATAATTTATGTGGTGTGTATTATACAACTAAATCCATGTTTATAGAAACTGAGGTGGATTATTATTATAATGAATGATTGTATCCATATTTAGGATGCAATGGTGTCATTGATTGACTAATTTCATAATAGTATATTAATATTTCTCAAAGGTGGATTTTATTTTAATTATTTTGATAAACATCTCTAAGTCAAATGAATTGATGTGAAGTTTCAAGGAGTGTGTAATTTTAGACATTGTGAGTATAGGTTCTACATATAAGTTTTTGTTGAGTGCATAAAAATAACATTTTTTCACATTAATCCAATCATTTTTTTTATTTTTCATGCACTATTTAAGTAAGATACCATGACATATGAAAGAAACCAATGACTAACCTAAACTATAATTTTTAAATTCTTATACAACTTCTTAATTTTGTGAAATTATATGGAGATGGAAAATATTAGATCATGTTGATATTACTTAGATCTACATGAATTATTATATGATAAATTATGTGTTCCATATATTGAATATATGTGGTTCCAAAATTAATTATTATAAGTTTTTATATAATTTATGATGATGAAATGTGTCTAAGATGTGTTATATGAGATCCACACACTCCTCCTAATTCTTTATGGATTTGATGAAGGGCCTAATAAGATCATATATTATATGCATTAATTTTTTGATGTACTAGTTAACATGAATGGAATAACTAACCATTCATATAATCCTTCATATTCATTGATTTTTTATTATATATGTCTCTAGGATGAACCATAAATTGATGCTAACCTATCTTTAATGCAAATTTTTAGGAATATTATGTACCTTAGATCTAGTTTAAAAGGTCATCTATATATGGAAGTGGGTATTGATTCTTCACCATTACATTTTTAAGTGCATGATAGTCTCTGTAGAGACACATGAAACATATTTTTTGGTTAAAAGGAATATCAAACTCCTACAAGGAGAATAGATAGGATTGGCATTGATGTTATCAATGAGCTCTTATGTTTTGTATTAGACTTCATCATTCTCTAAAATTGATATATGATATAGAGGCATAATTGGAAGATAGGATATTGGGACCAAACATAAGGGATTTTTTACTATATGATGTGTTTAAATACCTTTAATATATATAAACAATCTATTATGTTTCTTTATTAACATGTAAAAGTATTACTACATAAATGTTGATTTCATTGATGTATAGCATCACAAGGTGATATGAGGTGTTAGGATGACTAAGAGTTTCATTTAAATAGTTTTGGTCTTAATGGGGTGTTATAGGTTTTATAGGGACCCATAGGTGGTTATGGAGTATTTTTAAATATTATAATGGTTTATTATTATCTCTTTAGATATTTCTCGCCAAAATGCATAATTTGAAATTTTGAATTGGGAACTAAACTCTAGAGTGGTATTTCAACTTTGTTTGTAATATAAAAGGTTGTTGAAATTTGCATTGGGTATTATAAGGTCCTAAGAGGTGTGTGCTAAGTATTTCAACATGCAAGAAATGAATCAAGAAAGACAAGCCAAGAAAGTTGGTCTTGTAACTACCACTCTACATGGGGTTGGCTTAGTATAAGAGGTTATATTGCATGTTTTAGTAATATATAAGGTTGAAATTCATGTATATTAATAGTATTATTATATTAAAAGAGTATTATTATGTTATTAGGAGGATATATTTGATGGAGAGAGGTGGAGATCCAAAATAAAGAACAAGATTTGAATGAGCTCTACCTTTTTCTGCAAAAATTCTATGTATGACTATTTATGAGTAACAAAAAGTTTCAAGAGTGTATTTGTCAATTTATAGTGACTTAAAGTGTGTGATTATTATTTTATGGTTTTTATTTACTATTATCTTGTGTTATTACAATTAATATCTAGGTATAGGTGTTGACACATAGTCTAGTTCTAGTGGATCAATTTTGTTTGAGACAATCAATGATTTGAAGTTGGTAAGGTTTTGTTGAGATTTGTTTCAATGTTTTCAATGAAGGATAGAAGATATAGACCATAGTAAAATTTATAATTATATGTATACATAATATTAGAGATTAAAAATACAATAGTAAGGTAAAGACAAACATAAAGAAATAGAATAGAAAAACTATGTTGGTTGTAACTCAAGATTATACAACTTTGTGATCAGAGTAAAGAGAGAAAAATAGTGAAATTTGTTATAGTTTTATTGAATTTAATTGGATAATTTAGATTCATATAAATAATTTAGGTTTTTGAATTCTAAAGAGACCCCTAATAAAAAGAGTGCATAGTCATATGGTCAACATTGCAATTAGTTTTAGACAATCCTATAAAGAGCACACATAATTCTAGAATATTCCATGTTAGCACCTTTTACGTATTGTCTAAGACTAATTAGTTGTTATATAAGGTGAAAGGATTTTTGGAATACCTATTTATAGTCATAGGTATGTTTTAAGTTTCTTAAAACTCATTTTATCCAATTTTATATGCCCTCAACCACCTACAAGCCTATGTAGACCTATACTCAGGGTTTAATCTTGCAACTCAAATATTTTTCTTTCCAACTAGCCAAAATTTATGAAATTTAGTAATATATATATTTTTTACAACATAAAAAATATTTTTAATGTTTTAATTTTTTACATGACTGTACAATATAGTATCCAAAATCTATGGGATTGTTTTAGGCCTAAAGTGATATAATTGATAGAAGAGGTGTTGATTTGGTAGGTCTCCCTTTGGATTTATGTCATGAAACTTTTTGTGAAGTAATAAGGGGATAAAAGGTATATTCAAGTGTCATTATTTTTATTTTAATCCTTGTATATTGTTCATACCTACTAGGTTTGTGTAAAAATAGGTTTAATAAAGGATATGCATTAATGAGGAAAGTGGAGATTGGTTGAGAGTTATAACTTTGAGATAGTGTTAATTTTTTGAGTGTGTATGGGAGTTTTACTATATATATATATATATATATATATACACACACACACACATACATACATATAGGTGGAAATATGGGCCCTAATGATGATACTAAAATCATTAGAGCTAGGTATTAAGCTTTTAACCTATCAACCCATATGAAGGAATGAGAAATTTTGAGCCATGCAAGAGAGTGAAGTGATGAAAGATGTGTTTGAGATGATGAGTTGATGTAATAAGAAGGATCAGAGTAAAAGTTAACATGATGTATGGTATGTCAAGAGATAATAAGACTCGATGTTTTCAAATAGGCTTAGAAGCCTAGTAATTTCAAGAGAGATAAAGAGTGTCAAGAGATAAGAAAATAACTACATGGCAAAGAAAATTTATAGTACAAGTAGAGATAAAAGGTAGATTTTAGAGATAGGGAAAGGTATATGAAGAGTTTATGAATTATTTATACATTAAGTGGTATTAGAGAAGGTAAGCTCTTCAAATTATTTATGCTTTTAAATATTAAAGGTTGTTATTTGATGTTGCATAAAGTTAAGTTTTAGGAACGAGTTAGAGAGTTATAAATATTTAAGAGTTTGTGGTATAGTATCACTAAGAAGAGATATAGTATAAGCTCAAGATAAGAATAGAAATAATATACTCCAAGAAGAGGATTAGGTCCAAGGTGAAAAAAACTTAGACAAGAGTGTTTATAGACTAGGTAAAGGAGAACCTAGGTTGAGACACCAAAGTAAGGTGGAAAGGACTTGATTATGATAAGATGAATATAAATAACTCAAAGTAGAGTAAGGGATTGGTTGATTTATATTACCACAATGAAATAAACAAAAAGGAAGATCTAAAGAGAAATGGGTTGGTTGTGGAAGAAGAGATGAGTGAGATAGATCAAAGGCTAGAGAGAATAAGTCTTTTATTGGATCTCATGTAAGAAGAGTAAATACAATGGTATGGATGGGTAATGATTAATAAGAGAGATAAGTGGCCTATAAATCTAATCATGGAGAGAATAATAAATATTGTCAAGAGAGATAATGGAAAGAAAAATAAGTTTATATGTAGGCAACTCAAGAAGGAGATGAAGTTAGTGATGAGTGAACAAGCTGGTAGACAAGAGGAAGGTGAGAATCACTTTAAGGATAATGAGATATTCATAGAGGAAAATAAACCTAAGAAGGAGAAGATGGAGGTAAAAAGTCCTCAATATATTAAATATAATGATTTTTTGTCATGTATGTATGTAGGTACAAAAGTGAAGAAAGAGGAAGTTCATGTTGAAGACATAAAACTTGAAATCATGAAGAGAGAAAACATGAAATTTATGTTTATGTTGAATAATATGATTGGGAAGACATATATAGATATTTTCAAAAAGATGAATATGTTTTGTACAAGGAGACATTTGAACTCTTAGAAAAACTCATGAAAGGAAAGAGTGAAGTTTAGGCATCCCATGAAGGGTTTGAAGAATTTGATGTGTAGGAAAAGGTGTCTAAACTGACATATATTTAAAAAAAAAACTAAGAACAAGTTATGGTATAAAAATTTAATAAAGAGGAATATAAAGATGAAACACCTATTTAAGTGCTTATAAAACTTGATATGCATAGAGAGGAGGTTCCCAATTGGGTACATAATGAAGAAAAAAAATAGAAAAATGGAATAATACAATAAAAAGTGTCTTATAAATAAGAATACAAGAAAAAAAAATCAAATTTTTATTAGGTGTTAAGATGTAAAAAGCAAATCAAAAAAATATAAAGAAAACATAAGGACAAATGTATGAAGACAAGTAGGTAGATTGTAGATTGCATGAAACAATAAAAATGAATCAAAAGGACATGTTTTTAACCCTTAAAAACTATGTAATAATATGGTTAAGTAGATGAAAAAATGAAACTATATATATATATATATATATATATATATATATATATATATATATATATATATATATATATATATATATATATATATATATATATATATGTGTGTGTGTGTGTGTGTGTGTGTGTGTGTGTGTGTGTATGTATGTATATGTATATGGTATGAAGAAATGATATCTAAATCAAGAGAAAGTATGAAGTTAAGGAACAGTGATATATAAGATAACAAGTTGAAAGAAATGAAAATTTCCAAAGTTGAAGTATTAAATTTAAAAGTTAAATAAACTAATTTTTAAGACAAATCAATAAATTAAAATAAATTAGATATGGAGGAGATGACATATGAGGAATGAAAAAAGTTACAATAGGTCATATACGTCATGGAGATAGAGGATGAGTTGGCAAAGAAACTAGATAACGGAAAGAGACAAAGAAAAAGAACTAGATAAGAATAAATAAGAGAGAAGTAGAAATAGGAGATTAAAACATCATTAGATAAAGAATTAGAAAACAATGAAAATTTTATATAAGGTACATTTGAATAGGAGATTAAATTTTCTCACTTAGGGAGTTTGATGTAGATCATCACAAAGATATGAGGTGTTTGTATGATTAAGAGTTTAATTTAACCATTTTTGGTCTTATTTGGGTTTTATAGGTCTTATATGGGCTCATATGTGGTGTAAAATTATTTATAAGTATTATAATGGTGTGTTATTATCTCTTTAGATATTTCTTACCAAAAGCCATAATTTGAAATTTTGAATTAGGAAATAGGCTCTAAAGTGGTATTTTGGCTTGTTTGTAATCCAAATGGTTGATGAATGTTTTGGTGGGAACTATAAGGTCCTAATAGGTGTGTTATTATTATTTTAATTTTTAATACATGAATCAAGAAAGGTAATCCAAGAAAGTTGGTCTTGTAACTACCACACTATGCGGGGTTAGCTTGGTATACGATGTTATCTTGCATGTTTCAGTAATATATAATATTGAAATTCATGTAGATGAATAGTGTGAGTATATTAGGAGATTATTATTAGGTGAGGATGAGGATATATTTGATGGAGAGAGGTGGAGAGCCTCAAGAAAGAGAAATATTTGAATAAAGTCTACCTTCTTTTGCAAAAAAATTGTGTATGATTGTTTTATGAATCAAAAAAAAATTCAAGAGTGTATTTGTTAGTTTATGGTGAATTCAAGCATGTAAGTTTTTTTTATTGTTATTTTCTATTATTATATTATTTTATTATAATTAATTTGTAGGTACAAGTTTGACACATAGTCTAGTTTTATGTGTAGCGATTCTATTTGAGACAATCAGAGATGTGAAATTGGTAAGGTCTTTTTGAGACTTATTTCAATATTTTCCTTGAAGGATATAAGATATAAACTATAATATAAAGTATAATTAGAGGTATATAAAATATTATAGATGAAAAATAAAATAATAAGGTCCAAAAAAACATAAATAAACATAATACAAAAACTTTGCTGGCTATAGCTCAAGATTATACAACTTTGTGATTATAGTAAAGAAAGCAAAGAGGTGATGTTTGTTAGAGGTTTGTTGAATTTAATTGGAGATTGGAAATTTTGATAAATAATTGAGTTTTTTAAATTACAAATACACCCATTGTAACAATATTACATAGGCATAAGGTCAATATTGTAGTCAATTTTAGATACAGTCCTATAAGAGCACATAGAATTCTAGAATATTGCATGTCAGAACTATTTGAGTCTTATCTAACACCAATTAGCTATTGGATAATGTGGATGGAGTTTTGGTAAACATTTTATATTTCCTATGTATGTTTTAAGTTTCTTGAAACCCATTTTAGCTAATTTTATATGCCCTCAGCTACCTATAGGCTTGTGTAGAACTAGACCTAGGGTTTAATCTTGCAACTCAAATAACTTTATTTCCAACTCGATAAAATTGATGAAATATAGTAATATATTTTGTTTTGACTAGATATAGAATATTTTTTATTTTTTAATTTTGTACCTAAACATATATTATAGTATCTATGTCTATGTAATTTATTTAGGCTTAAAAAGACCTAATTGATAGAAGGGGGTGTTGAGTTGGTAGGTCTCCCTTTGGTTTTGTGTTAGGAAACTTTTTTATAAGTAGGAATGGGAAAAGGGTATCTTAAAGTTTCATTATTTTTATTCATAGAATTTTATCTTATTCATACCTACTAGGTTTATTTGAAAATAGAGTTATTAGAGGATAAGCCTTAAGGAAGAAAATGGAGATTGGTTGAGAGTTCTAACTTTGATATTGTGTTATTTGTTTGGATGTGTATTGGAGTTTTAATAGATATATGTATGGCTATATTATCCCTAGTGATGAGATGAGAAGAATTACTACTAGGTATTAATATCTTAGCATAAGAACCTATATCAAGGAATGAACAAGTTTGAACCATGCAAGAGAGTGAAGTGATGAAACATGTGTTTGAGATGATGAGTGTGATTTAATAATAATGATGAGGTTTTATAGGAACATTATGTATGATATTTAAAGAGAGAGGACTCAATGTTTGTAAATATGCTTAGAATCCTAGGAATATCAAGAGAGATAAAGGGTGTCAACAGATAAGTAAATACCTACATGACAAAGCAAAGTTAGAGTACAAGTAGAGATAAAAGTCTGATTTTAGAGTAATGGAAATTTATAATAAGAGTATAGGAATAATATTTCCATCATTCACTCAATTAACTTACAATTTCTATTTTATTTCTTATGTAGGTGTCTGAGTATGGACCATAAATAACATGAATTTATAGATGTATGAGATATGTTTACATTTTTTTGGGAAAATAATAAGGTTAATTTGGTAATTATATTTGACTCAAAATGGTTGATGAAGTAATATTTTCTCATATAGTTTCTCTATATGTTTTGGATTGATATGTAATGCCTTGGTCATAAATATTTGATTTCCATAAGAAGATGTTATAGACTTAAAGAGGTGAAATGGCATAGGTTACAGTGTCCTCCATACTCTTAACTTTATAATAGAAGGTGAATTGTCATTGAACCTATATATCCTTCCCATGTGGAAGAAAACCCAAAGAGTGTGGCTTATAATACATAGAAATGTTAAGGTCTAGGACTGGGTTGTGCCTTACAAGATGATGTTCTCATAAAATCCACTATTAAATATATCATGAATAGATTGGCCCTTAACCCAAAAAATTGTGTGGAATATGTGTTCTAAATCCTAATAGGTGTACATAGAAATGGCACAAGTACTAAAAAAAGTGGCATCTATATTAGTGTCATCCATCTGCACAAAACTTGATGTAGATTATTCTACCAAGGATTATTTTAGATAAAATTTAGATTCATTTTGGTTGTGCGATAAATGTTAATGAAACCATTCATCAATAGAATTTTTTATTTTGTATAAGGTATAATTTGCATGATCTTTGGATATTTATGTGACCTTATTAAGTTTATTTTTTTAAATAATTATTCTTCTATGCATGAGGATGAGATGGGGAGTTGTGCATGGATTAGATACTATGTATGATGTTGGACAAATAACTGAGATGTTAATTCATATTCTCCTTGGATTTGATATCTTAATATTTTTTATAAGCCTCCTCGAGAGTGTGGGAATAAAAAATAATATATTTTTATGGATATAAGGTGAAAATTTGTTAATATACTTTAGTACCTTATGTTATTCAGTTAAATTTATATTAGGCATATAATATAGTCATGAAACTCACTTGTGTAGTATTCTATTGATTTTTCCTTACATTGGTGAAATTATTATAATTTTATGTATTCATCCTAAAATTAGGATAAATTATAGTAATCCTATTTTAGTGTGTCAACAAAAGAATTCCAACGCTCTATCCAAACTCAATCTTCCACATGTTTCATGCTAAAATTATTCCACTAATGAACCACTAGAATATAAATCTTTGCCTTGGTGAAGGTAATATTATTAACATTAGTAAAATGATTAGTATGCCTCAATATGTTTAATCTAAGCACACAATGTTATACTATTGATTTTTCCTTTTGAAATGGAAATGCCAAGATTTAATTTTACCTAAAATAGGGTTTACTGTTGAACTTATTATTAAGTGTATTTTAGGGATACTTTAAATTTTTTATGTTAAGATGTATCATTAACTCAATGAATTTTCCAAAAAAATATGATGTTGCGATTCCATATTGTCTACAATAATATTTTTGATGTATAGGGATGCCTCGGGTTTCTCTTGGTCATAATTCATATTAATTTTGGTATGACATTACTCTAGGTGGGTTGAAATAGAAATGGCTATTGATCCTTCTTTATCTCATTGTGCTCACATGTTTACAAGAATATAAAAAAAATATGCTCTGATACTAATTATCAATGCCTTGAGACTCAGGACCTTATATATAGAACATAAACCTATATTTAAAGATAAGCTGTGAGGTTGTAAGAATGTGCATTGTGTTAACTTGCACAAAGTAACACAACATGCATTAAATTAAAGAAAATTTTTGATACCTCTATGAAATAGAATTTATATTTATTATTAATGAATAGGAAAACTTACATAGGTGTATAATGTTACATCAAGGCTACGAACATGGTTTTATGTGATCATAATGGGAAGACACTTATTTTGATTTTCCTAGACTAAATATGTGAATATAAATGCATATAATAAAGATTAGATACTAATCACATGATATATATCACTATGATTGTGTACATCATCAACCTTAGGATGGATTCATATGTTACATATTTATACATAGAATATAACAAGGTAGTTATAACTATTGATGATTATAAAGACAATTGGTACAAGTCATTTCATCTTCTTCCCATATGACAATTAAAAATATTCCAATTGTGTAAAGGATTGACTGCATATCAAATGAATATTATAAGGGATTCCCTAACACATAATAGAATTGATAATTTCCTTTTATAAATCCACATGGATATTATATGAAGACAATATCTACATATGGCATGTGTGATGTTGATTAGGCTCTTCCAGGTGAATGAGGCTTTATCAATAATTGAATTGGTGTGTGGTAATGTAGTAGTGTGTAAGTTTTATATGACATATGATTGGATATATTTGTAATTTACACTATATTATATGTATACATAGAATTTGTGGTTTGAAAGACTCTAAGATGATGGTTTCTTAAGTTGTGTAGGTGTGAAAATGAGAATTATACATGGCCAAGCATTGATGAATCAACATATAATTAGTTTACATAATTCATTTAGTCTAATTATTTTATATTTTTGATACCTCATTAAATATATTGATAGTTTCCTTTCATGGATCTATTACAGTGCATCCAGTGTCTTATATATCTTATTCAGTGATTGAGTAGTAGATTCAAACTAATCATGTATAATACGAGTTCTTATTTAGTTGGCCATTACCCTACACCTTATTTAGTGGTATATAAATACACCTAGTATTCTTTGTGTGATGGATTCATCCCATCTAATGCACATCTGTTTCTATATGGATTTAACCCATCTGATAAACTTTATTTAGTGATGGATCAATCTAGTGTACTCTCTTTAGTGATGGATACACCTATCCTATTTAATAATTATGGTATAATACCATTTTATTTTACTAATTATTATGATAAATTGAATCATTTATCATCACCTCTATTCACTTATGTAGTTTTACTAGTTTATTAAGAGACCCTTGTAGTGTGTCTCATTTTTTACAGTGCACTTTGTTTTACATAGGTACCTCATCAAACCTAGTTGTGGAGATCCAATTTCATATTATTTTCACCCTTATTATTTTGTATTGGCCTCCTTAAGTCACACTTATGGGAGGGGAGATATTGGTGAATTATTTTATATGTGGTGAGATTATGTTAACTTATCTATGTTAAGTGTGCTTCGTCATAATTATATAAGCTTAGAAATGGATAAGAGATAATTTGACACTCAAAACAATTATTTATGCCACATATAAGTGGGTAAATTACATGTTCCATTTAAGTGACCAATATTAATATGAGATATTTCTATTGCACAAGATATTTATACACCTCGTATCCATTTATATTTGTAATGTGAGATTATAAGACCTTGTTATATATGGATTCCTTTTATTTATTTAGTTATGAATGTATGAATTATTCCTTACCTCTTTAATTTATAGAGTGATAAAAAAAGAATGGCTTATATACAAGGGATTTTCCTATCCTTGAAAATGTTATTTCATCATGGTGATCAAAGTTATTCTATAACATGGTATCAGAGTGTTTTTTGAACATGATATTAGACTACATTCTCCTTCAGATGATTATTTTTCTATTTCTAAAGAGTTTATACATTTTCATCAATTCTAAACAACATATCCATGTAAAACCCTTTTTTTAGTGCCCCATATTTTTGTGTTTCTAAAAATACCATCTAGGTTAGTTCTTTTTCAATATATTTTTAGGGAATTATTTTTATATTGTATATTATATTTATTTATCCCTTGCCTTTTTTATAGATAATTTTATAACCTAATAATTTACTATAGTTATTAGGTGGTTTTCTAACATAATGTTTGGCACCATTTTTGGGATAACCTAGATCTAACTTGGGTATAATATGTACCATATAAATAGTGTATTTTTTTAGTTTTTATTAATAAATATTTCATTGTATTCCATATAATCTATATGGATATGTTTCCTTTCTACCTATATTTAATCTCTACACTCTACTACATCCCTTATACCATGACATGGTGCCTACTCTATGGATATTTTTATACTAATTTGCACATTATTTTATCCCTGATATATTCACATGTGTATTATGTGTCATCCTCAAGATCCTTCCATTTTGTGTTTCCTATTGCAATCATATATATCTCTATCCTACATGGTTACCTATGCATTTGTCTATTGTTGT
The DNA here is from genome assembly GCA_037957365.1 of Torreya grandis. NCBI lineage: Eukaryota > Viridiplantae > Streptophyta > Pinopsida > Cupressales > Taxaceae > Torreya > Torreya grandis. Next base: position 1,557,790 of record JARHVA010001155.1, on the reverse strand, counting down.
ATTGTTTGTACTATCATGAATGTTACTTTCATATCACATTTCCATCATTTTCAATCTATTTATATTTAATTTAGATCCCCTAGTTATATAATCACTTTACCACTTCCAACTCAATACATTTCATCTTGAACTATATCTCCTTAACCTTCTATGTGACCAAATAATGATTTCCAAGTCAACCATTAGTATTAATCCCCCTTTGCACCATATGGCCATGGATTTAAGCATTTTTCCCCATCTAGACATATAAATTTTTTACTATACACCTGTAAACATCAAATTTTACCTATTTTGACATATGACTTATGTATACACATATGACTCTTGCTCACATTCTCTCTTTACCATTCATCTATCTATTCACAATTTATTATCATTTATATATAGGATATCCTTAATATATGATATAATAATATATTATCATCATATTATATATTTTTATTTACTCCATCCTAGATAGTTATGGAAATAGTCATAAGATGTTGGTTACTAGAAATGTTTAACCTGGTTGATATTTTCTCAATTTCATCTAGCATCTATTTTTCAAATTAAAATACATACCTTGTATCAAATTAAATGTTTTATATGTCAGTTATGGAGTGAAATTACCTGAATAATTATCTATTTATACACATTTATCCTAAATCTAGTCCTATATAGATCTTACTTGGTTATTACTTAGAAAACATTTTACAAATTTTTATATTTATTTTCACATTATGCACTATCATAAATCATCCAAATACCTAAAAACCATCAAAATAATAGTCCCCAATCTAATAATGAACACCTAAAGTAATGATTTTTTTCATATTATCAAGTTTTTAAATATAAGGAGTTACATTTCATACTAACATATCACTATTAAACACACATACACATAGATGGGATAACTACTTATTTTTAAACCCTATTCAGAGTAGTATAATGTATTCAATACTTAACCAATTAGAAAGGTGTGGTTTTGGCTATCTAGTTCATCCTTCCAACACTATTTTATAGGATAACCAAGAGTCAAAAGTTGATTTAGGGTTTAAATGAAAAGGAAGATAATTTTAGAACCTAAGCATAAGATTAAGGGAAGGAAATTATATAAGAATCATATTGGTAGGATGAATAGTGTTGTATGGGAGAATAAACTACAAAAAACCTAAAAAATACATTTAGGGAAAGTAATGGATGGGACTATTCACCACAAGTGTATAATATTTGATAGAAACATCATTGTAACTTTTCACACTTTTTTCTTAGGCTAAGCAACCATAGATCCATTTCAAAAAAAATTAGATGACTATTCATAGGTAGTGAGAAAAATATAATAGTAAAATCACCTAAGTGCCTTCTCTCCTCTATGTGTTTGACCATTTTTATGTATAGTAAATGTAATAATTATATGTTATCATTCATATTTTTATGGTTAATATATTATTTTGTGAAATATAAGTTCTAATTTTTTTTTTTAAATACATCCTTTAAATCTAAAATTATGTAAAACATTTTAGTAAACTTGATCTTTGTCCTAAGCACAATAAACCATAGGTATTTATCCTTTAGTTTTCATATTTTCTTATAAGGGTTTCAAAGTTTTGCCTTTGTGGCTTGATTTTTACATCTAATTTTTGAATTCCCCTTTTCTTATGTGTAAATCTATATTTTTAAAAATGTTCCTTAAGGTTTAATGCTTATTATCATTTTTTGGTTTCCTTTATTAGGATTGTGTCTTATCTTCATACCTATTTGGTTTATATTTGAATTTAACTAAATCTATTTATAAATTCTTGAATTTATTTCTTAGGTGTATTAATAAAATATAATACATATTTTTTTCTCTAAAATTCTATAAAAATTAGGGTTTATTTATTTTTTCAAAATTTGGTCTAACAATATAAAGACATGTTTATATTTAGAAAAATTAGGGTTTTATTTATCTATTTATATTTATAAAAAAATCTAAATTTTTCATGGTTTTATTAGAGTGTCAGTTATTTATTTGGGCATTATTTTCTTTGAATTCTAATTTGCTTTCATCAGTGTCTATTTATTCAAGGGTTTTAGTTGTGGATATCCATTAAAACCTTAGAATTCACTTTTTGTAATCCTAGGATTCAGACTCATGATTGTATTCCTTTCCATATTAGGGATTGGAAATTTTTATATGTGTGTGAATCCATAAAACCCTATCATCCCTCATCATATATATTCTTTGTTATCTATCCATGGTATGACTTATAGTTATGCCAATGAGTTGGAAGATGTGGATGTATATGATAATGATTTTCTAGATAATGATATTACTTAAGTGTATGAATAAAATTCATATCTGACTAAATAAAATGAATTTGTTGATTATAATTATGATGATGTGGATTATTGGTATGTTTGTGATATATATTTATACAATGCTAGTGAAGAAGACGTGGACAAAATTAATGTTGTAATTCAATGGATTAGTTATGATTACCATTACTTATATCCTTACAATAGTCATAAATTATAACAATAATAAATTAAAAATTAATCAACTAGCATACTTATTAATACTACTATGATTCCACTTAAGAAAGATGATACAATAAATAAATGGATTAATGATATATATGTGTTGATTCTCATGATGTTATAGGTCATTATGATGTTTCTAAATGTAATAATTTTTTTATTGAAATGAAATTGGATGATCATTTTAATCTATAAATACAATGTTATGTTACACCTTCTACTAATATGAATAATGATATTATTTCTAAAGTATTCAATGCTTTTTTAATGTAATATGATAATGATTCTAAGCTATGTAATTATATCTCTATTGATATGGGATGAAAAAAAGATTATATGAAGATAAATGATAGGGATTTTTTTCATGATTCTAATATACTTGTGTTTTTTATATATGGTGAGATCAAACATACAAAAAAAATCCAAAACATAACCATACTCATAAGGTACATGATGCATGCAACAAGTTACCTTAAAAATCAAGTCACTATTTTGAATTTATAATCTAAGACACATAAGGATAAATCATATGGTAATGTGTGTACATGGTATTGTGCCTATCATTATGATAAGTCTTAAAATTTAACATTTTTAAGCCTTAAAATTGAATATTCACCTAAGAATGAAGCTCTAAGTAAAATATTTGATAAAAAATAATTTCCATGTAAGATCATTGATAACAAAGAGGATCCAAATATTATTAATAATATGAAAAATCACTTAAGTGTTACTCCTTCAAATTTGAATCAACCTCCTCAATTTGAAAACATCAAGGATAAACCAAGTTCTAGTTTATGAAAACTCTTTGAAAGGAAATCAATTAATTTACCTTTTAATCACAACCACCCCACACATCACTTAACATGATTACAGGAAATATCATTTTGTAATTATCATCATATCAATGGGCATGGAGATAAAAAAATATGAATTATAAATTAATATTGAACAAATTTTGGATAGGATTTTATCATTTCTTGCACAACATGCCCTCATTAATAAAAATCAAGGAATATCTTTTTTCCTTTGTGTTTTGATATTGATTGTAAGTTCATCTAGTTTGTCTCTGGATAGTTCAATTATTATTTTCATGGGAATAAGTTTTTCATTAAAAAATCAAGTTTTCAAAAATATTCCATCGTATACCAAGTTTACAAAATAAATATTCATATATAACACTTTTCAAAAAACTTCATCTTTCTCCCTAAAAATTAGGCTAGTTTTGGACATTTTTTTGAGACAAAAGTTGGTTGAAACCTTAGTTCCTTGAACTAGGTTGGCCACCAACATGCCATATTGAACAAGGTCAACTAAAATCTAGTTCCTTGAACTAGGTAAGACCTATAACATGTTTCATTAACAAGGCCAGCCCCTAACATGCTCTAAGAGCTAACCTCAAGCAAAAAACAAACCCACAACTAGTTTTTCGGCCATAACCTTTGAACTATAGATTCATTTTTTATGTTGTTTATTACATTATAAAAATAATTTTATAAAATTGTGGTGAAGTATGTTTTGGAATCATTTAAAAAAATTAAACATGTCAATATTTGTGTTCAAATTAGCCTATTTAAGTTTGTATTGGGTGGTCTATTTATGTGATTTATATATTGTTCCATCTGGCTCAGTTCCTACCAATGTGATTTTTTTCCAACATGGTGGTTATTCAAATTTATTCAAATATATACATTCCACAAGGAATAAAATTATACAATGAACCCATTCCCAAAATAAGTTTAGTTTTTTATACCTCCCATTTTTTGACACTATTCACAAGGTAGATTATGGGGGTTTAAATCATATATTTGGATCCAAAGCTCATTTTTTGATGTCATTTGTTGTGTTAGAAATATGATTTAGTAGGATTTTCATTGAAATATAAATATTATGGAATTACATAAATTTTATAAACATGTCAATGATCTAATCTCATGACTTTATTTTGTGTGTTTTGAAAATTTAATGATTTTAGTGTCATTGCTTTTATAAAGTTAATAAATTGATTTATTTTATTTTTTTATAAGACTTTGGAAAAATTCATGAACTATTAAGATGGAGGAGTTTACACATGTGAAAAAGATAATTTTAAAAAGAGATGAAACCTGGAGTCAAGAGGAGTGTTCACATCTTGAAGATAAAGTTTGCCTAAGCATTTAATACAATGATAATCCATCAAAAAGGTAGAGATTAAACTTAAACCTATGAAAATTGGAATTAATTTTAATGATAACTTGTTACCATAATTAAAATAATGAGATCATGTCTTGAATATGGGCACATTTAATATTTAACAATTTCACATATGCTTTGTTACCAATGTTTAATGCACTAAAGGGGGAGATTTAAAGGAGGATTTATGTCTTAGAGATGTGCACACAAATAATTAAATTATTTCACCCATGTGTTGTTCAAAAAATTAAATGATGTGGTTCTTATCTTAATCCTAACACTTATTACCTTGGAAAGGTTTGTTTTTACACAAAATTTGGTCCTTTAATCTTGACCCATTAATTTAATATTTTCACCTACATTTTGATTATTATCTCCACATGTGGGATATTTTATATATAATAATTTACAAAAGACTAATATTTAAACTGGTTCATTAGAGTAAGAGAGTAGAATAGAGGACTAAATAATTTATTTTCTATAATTTCTTAATTTACTAATTAGATTTTATGTGAGTAATGTTGTTTTGAAGCATTTTATGTATTTAAAATAATAAGGTGGATCCCATATATTATTTTTCAATAAAATATATGCCAATACAAAGGTTTTGAAGTTTTTTTTTCATTATCTACACATGCATATGGTGATTTTTCTATATTTCTTTAAAACTAAAATACCTCAAACTCTTCAATCATATTTTTTCATGGATATTTGCAAACTAGTAAATAAATAGATTAATTCCATATATTACATTTAGAAAAATGAATCATATTTATCTTCACTAAAAAAGAGGGTCACTCTTTTCCTCTTTTCCTTTATCTTTTTCTCTTTTTTATAAATCTATTAGCTTAATGTATATTTGATCTAAAAATTACAATCTGTGTTTATAGGTAATTGTAAACCCTTTCATTTTTATCCACTATTGAGTATATGTATGCAATGAAAACCTTTTAAATCAGCTATATTTTACTACCAATTCCACATTTTTTATTTTTAGGCAACAAATAGATAAGGTCTTGCAATATCTTTCCTTTATCTTGATTTATTCCAACATGCCCCTTGAAATGAAATAATTTACCATAAAATAATATGTTACCCTAAAATCAAATACTTGGTAGTGATATACCTTGCGTATATTTCATCTCCTTTAAAAATGGGATAGGTGGATTTATACCCTTTCTAAGTTGGTGTTCCAAATGACCCATCAACATATTGACACTAGAAGTAAGGTCTAGATAGGATTTTTTTAAGATTTACTATTCTTTATAATGTTATTTCCTACCTTTCTATTTTTCATGCCTTATTATGTGCTTAGAAAACACATCAACAACTTGGAAAGAGAAAGAGAAATTTCTAAAATCCACTAATGGTTGTTATTTAGCTTATTGTAGGTGGTTATTATGTGAATACTATAGGATTTGCCCATTATTTACACAAGAATATCAAAACAATTTGATCTAAATATACACATGGTAGGATACGAACAACTAAAGAGCATATTTATACATTTAAAGATGCCATTATTCAAACATAGATCCAACATGAGGATGTGGAATTTTGACTATTTCCTTATTCCCTAGATTAAATTACCTATGGTTGGTACCCCAATTTTTATGAATGGATAAATCACATTATGGAATGCCTTTGAAATAATATATTTCAATCACTTTATAATACCCGCTGATATTTTTGTCCTATACCACCAATTTTATACTACCCAAAAAGAGTCAAATGAGCACATGAGCATGTTCAACATTCATTTTCATCAATTATAAAAAAAGTTGAAGGACTTATTCCTAAAAATAGAATTCATTGCCATTAATATCTATCAAAAAGTGTTGTAATAATTGACTATTATGCTTTTATGAAGTAATCCATCAACGCTTTCATCTTTGGCATTGACATATCAAGAATATTTCACTATCTAAAAATAATGAATGCAACATGGATATGGTGTTGACCCATCACCTTCATTATGACAATATAGAGTAATACTCAAAATCCATTAAACTATATGCATGTAAATCAACACATGGATCAACTTGTTCCTTCAAATATGTTTAACCCTAAATCTTAGATATGTTTGTATAGGGTTAAGAAGATTAGATTAGATTTTACACAAGGTGAATTAATTTAATAAGTAGGATAACTAATATAAAATTCAAAAAACTATTATTATGAATTAATACAACTAATATTGCTATAAATATTTAAGTAAAACTATTGATAAATATTATGATAAATTAGAAATAAATATTACTTAATTAGTTCATTATGAACATACAAGATTAGCCATATACATGATTAAAGTAAACTGGAATATGATCTGAGAATAGTCATAAAATTATATTAATATCCTTTATGTAGCCTTAGAAATTTACATTGGATCTAGAAAGTTACATGGATGCAGGTGTCTAACTCTACCATAGGTGTCATATATAAAATATTGACTAGATCTATATGTGACCAAATCGAGCCTTCTAGATTTTCAGTCACCTTTCCTTTATTGTCTTCAAATTGGGCAAATAGGCTGTTGCTCTTTATCAAATGATCAAAAACCCTATCTCTTCACCCTTGTAGTGACTATGGAAAAAAGTGTTAGTGGGCTCATGGTGTCAATATGACCCCAAAGACCCCTATGTCAATGGGCAATACCTACATATCTAATACTTTAAAGATGGCCTTAGATTGATGTAATTCTCCCCTATGTGTTGTCTTATTTGTGCATAATGGTTAAATATATGATTAAAAAAGATACGAAGTGACCTAGATTGTAACTTGAAAATATGGCCCATGGAATAATCTTTAATGCCTTATAACTATATAAATATTAATCCCATAAGTAATATGAAAATAAGGACAAATAGCATAGATTCTCTAAATTTAATTCTTGATTGAGTGCTTAATGGTATATTTCCTTGTGATTTTTATGTGATTTTCAAGTGAAGAAAGAATGAGGGTTGATCTTGTATATATACCAATCTATTTTTTAAATATCATACATTAAGTCACTTAAACTAACCTTTTGGATATGTTTATTTTTCAAATTGGATGAATTTTTAGCACTGGATAGTTTTTTAGAAAATGGACACTTGTATCAATTCATATGCCCACCTGGGATGTAAGTGTTTTAAGATATATAAAATAGGTCTAGGTCCAAAACTAGAAGTGAATATCAATAATCAGGTTTAGATATGTTTTCACAGTAGATAAGGCATGGTCATTATAATAAAAATGGTTAGACTAAAAGATAATAAGTTTATGTATAAAGAGATAGTGAACATGAGACATTTGGTGGTAGGAAGGTCTATAACTAAAATTTAAAATTATGACAGGTATTTTACAAGTATATAAGACTGAGGTAGTATATAAATCATATTTTAATATCTACATCCCCCCTTTAATCTAGTAATGAAATTAGTAGTTTACAGGAAATATATGCTTACATGGGTGTGTATTACACTCCTTAATTTTGTGTGAGCCCAACTTGAGTGTTTTCTTTGTGACTGAATTGTAACCAATATCATGTTACATTATATAATTTTTATTAAATCTAAAATTGAAATAGTTTGAAATTATTTAAAGTAAAAACATCAAGGGTAGGAGTATACCTATGTGTTAATGTAACCATCTTGTCTTTTGGCAATTTTATTTGAAAATATGCCTCATTATGAAGCATTGAAGATGATATTGGGACAATTCTGAACCTATAAGTTCTTTTATATATATTTTAAGACACATTAGAACAATATTGGTGTAAATTTGGGTTATAATATGACCATTAATCTTGTTTCATCTCAATCATGCAACCCAAATATGTGCGTAATCTAGTGAGTGTGAGAAATTTAACCAAATCACATGATATATCTAGTGAGGGTCGATGATTTGATAAAATAGAGCCTAAAATAATGCTGAATTTAGATGATTTAATCAAATATAACTTATAAATTTTGTAATATTTAGTGATTTAATCAACTCAACTTTCTAAAGGTAAACCAACTACTATATTAGAATGGATTGAAAACAATCCATCCTAGGTATGATGTCAATCCTTAATTTAAATATATGAAATAAATTTATTTTTAAAATTTAGTTGTTGTTTTCATAACATATTCACCTTATATATGTTTCAAGATGAAATATGGGTATTAATAACAATACCAATGTATAGAATGTTTCCAAAAACATGTATCTGAATAATATAGTGTGAAACTTGGTGAATTTGAAATCAATGCAAGTGTGGATTTCATGTTTTTATAACATTCCTCCACTAAATCTTATGAATTTAAGAACTATTTTAAATGGGGAGAACATGTTTCCATAACATGCCCCCACTGTAATATGGAGATGTTGATTATTGAATAAGGGTAGAGGTCATGCCTTTTTGACATGCCCCAACTATAATATATAACTATGTAAATGTGGAAGTCATGTCTTTATGGAATTCCCCCACTAATATCCCATCCCATTTGAGGTGAGGGGAATTAGAATTTGGTATTTACCCTATCTCAAAAGGAGAAGATAATTGTATAAAATGTGTATAGATCATGTAGCATATAGGTTTAATATGTATATGTAGATATAAAATGGAATCATATAGTATGTTATTAAATCACATCCTAAGATACATGATATAAATCATGGAAACATCTAGATAGTAATAATAAAAGCTCATAAAGAAATTAAGAATACAAAAAATCACTCAAAATCAAATCAAACATAAATGGTCTAAGGAGACCTCATATAATGAAAATGTTGAAATTTTACTTAATAAAAAGGACTTGAATTATTCTAAGTTGCATAAAGCATATAATTAGATGGTTATACAATAAATAATTACATATTCAAATGTCTAAATAGGAATATAAAGGGATAGGGGCCAAAATTATTAGGTCATATTCAAATTAACAAACATGAAATAAAATGAAAGATAATAACAAGCAAGGAACACACTAAAGGAAGTGTATAAATGAAATAATGGAATACAAGCAACCGATATGAACATAACATACTAGTTCTTAAAAATATGTGTTTGTAAAAAAATAAGTACATAGCATATTGATTATGGTGTGAAAGGTATAACCATGGATATAGGCATGTGTAAGTATATAATCTCAAAAATGATAATATAAAGTGATCATACAATAATATAACATCAGTGTATCATGATCAAATAAATATATTCCCCTAACTTACTTTTATGTGATTATATGGAAGGCCCAACATCTATATGTGCATATATCTTATATTTAGGAGTGATTTTATTATACTCAAATGATGTGTGAAACATGTGTATATATCTAATGTAATTATATGTTATTTAATAAAATGTACCAAGAAACAAAATTATAATAGTTATTATAACTAAGAACATGCTAAAAAATTGGAATTTTTGAATTTATTGGATTTTGAACTGATAAACATTGAAACTATGGATTAAAAAAAAGTGCTACTATAATCCAAGGATCTCATCAAGGAGATGCCTTTGTGAAGGCCTTATATCATGTGTATCATATGCATATGTTACATAATCATTATCATTAGGATCATACCAATGTTATTTATTATTAGGATCGTAATCATCAATGTAATCATTATTATATGAGACATGTAACTTACTAGGTTGTTCTTGAGATTTTGATATATAATTTTGAGTATATGTATATGAATAATTAACAATGACATACTATGGTTTTGACTATTATGGTATTCCATTGTTTTTATACATGTTCAACTCAAATTCTTATGCCTTATGAAAATCATGAGCTATATGGTTTACCTTGCCTTTAGCTTCATTTCATTATATACATTCTGGATATGGATTTAGTTTATATGTACCAAGAATTATAGGTATGAATATATTATGTGGTAAGTTATTTATAGGATCAAAATAAATATTTCTCAATTATTCATCTATTATAATGATATTAGGAATAATATCATCATTCTAATAATCATTTAGAATTGTTCTTTCTTGTTGTTCAATATTGACCAATAAAGGGAGCTTAAATGGTTGATTTTATAGATGTTTTAATATCATCGGTTCCTTTTTTAATTTTATATAATTTTAAATTTTTACAACCTTTGGTAATGGTATTATCTCTATCTCTTTTTTCCTTTAACCCTTATCTTGATTTGGATTTTCTTATGGTAACCATACTTGTTCCAATTGCACTCATGTTTTAGGAAGGGTACTCATAATTTGAGTGAGTTTCTTGAATTATGTATCTCTGATAAGATCACCATTATCCTTGAGTCTTTTTATTATTTTATTTAATTTGAAAAAAAAATATGTAAGATGCCCATGCATTTTATGATATTAATAATAATATTCAATTATTATTATAGGATGTAGAGGAGGTAGTTGGATCACTTTGTTTCAAATCATTTATCTTTGAATTTAACCTCACCTCTTATTATTATTTTGTTCACTCTTTGAATAACTTGTTTGATATGGATTATGTTGTAGCTTTTCATTTAGAAATGAAACCATGTTGGGTATAATAGTGCTATATGAAGATGTAAACACATGATTAACACTAGCATATTTTGGATTTTATAGGTATGTAATCTGATTTTATAAATTTTTATATTAACTTGATCATAAGGATGTGTAGTCATATAAAATGTGAAATTTGGTAACTTGAGTGTGGCTAATAACACCCAACCCATAGGTCCATCTTGGTTGCTCTCATGACCCTCATATGCATTTTTTCACTGATTCCCAATCATTTATAGCCTCTCAAACTAAACCCTTATAGACCTAGATTACTCTTTTGATGAAAAATCTATCCACATATGTCTCCTACCCTTAGGAAAACAACACCCAACTTGGACTATAACCCTAAAACTCAAGGTGTCCTATTTCTGGCACTATTATCTATGTGTATTTTGGCTTCTAATAGTCATATTTTTCTAAATCCTTATCCTAATTCATGTTGGCCTAACATGAAATAATTTAACCCGTGATAATTAAATCCCCTATAGTAGGCCATTGTAATTCTATTTAGAAGGGTTGGCATTCATTTTCAAGAGAGAATCAAGAATATAAGAAAAAAATCTCAAGCACTCTTCCTATTCTCTACATACAACCATCTAATAGTATTTCAAGCTTATTAAAACCTTTATACTAGTCCTTAGTCAGTACAAGTACACCTAGTTTTGTATTTACTTGAATTTTCATCACACTATTATACCAAACACTTCAATGGTAAAAATACACATACCTTGATCCCTCCTTGAAGTATTGGTATGTAAGCAACATGCCCACACACGGGATGTGAAGTGCGTCCAACATATCCTTTACACACACACATTTTCCCTGTTTTCAAAGTTTTTTTTTAATTACATAGAAGACAAAATAAAATGAATAATTAGATATATAGGGACTTATATTGATATCAAATATCTAAAATTTGGTACACAAGCTCACACAGATGCTACGAACAAAAACTAAAAAATTAGATCTTTGTGAGTAGTTTGGATAATAGCAGCAAGACCAAGACTATAATGTTATACAATAGGGTGTATTATTTTTAATGGTCCTATCTAATCAAGAAATAAACTCCAAATCTTAGTTTTTAATAATGTCCCAGTCCTATTCATTTAGTATCAAACTCAATCTCAGATATAACAGCCCAGAATAAGCTAAGTCATTTTCTCTCACTTATTACTATTTTTAGAAAAGGCTTAATTATTGGCTTACACAAATCAATGGATTAATTATTACATATTATTTAATAATTTATTAATCTCATACTCATTTATTATTTAGGAATTAAACATATAATTTCCCAAAAATATTAAATCATTTGGTGAACCTGAATTACTTTGAATTTTGTAGAAAAACTCTAGGATAAATTCCTAATTGATTTTTTCCATTAATTTTTGATTTTTTTCTTAAATATTAAAATAAAAAATTCCTCTCAAATTTTAAATTTTTTTAGTAAATTTAAAAATAAGTTTATTTCAAACCCTACTTACATACACTAGGTCCCAGTAGTTTTCCAGTATTAATCTCTATTTTTTTGATTTTTTGCTTGCATATATAAATTAGAAATTTAATTCAAATTCTAAAATTTAGTAGTAAATTTTCAAAAATATTTTATTTCAAACCCTAGTTTCATCAAATATCTCCAAATAATTTTTCAATCATTTTCTAAATTTTTAGTTGCATATTAAAATTAAAAAAATCACTTTAAATTTCAAAAATTCATAGTAATTTCAAAAAAAATTATTTTCCTCAAAACCCTAGTTACATCTACTAGGTCCCATTAAATCAAATACTTTCCCATAAATTTTTGAATTTTTACTTGCAAACTTAACTCAAAAATTTAATTTCAATTTCAAATATTCATAGTATTTTGTAAAAATACTATTGTCAAATCCCTAGTTGCATATACTATCACCTATTTGCTTCTTGAGGTATCACCTTACATCTATAATAAAATTATAAAAATGATTCAGTTATGTACAAAATTTTCTTATATTTCTTGCAAATAACAAGGAAACCATAATGAGCCCTATCATGTACATGAATGATGAAGTTTATCATATGTTAGTGCAAAGCTTCATCCTTTGAATTTCATGATTATGTTTCATTATATGGGATGATATTAAAAAATCTATTTCCAGAAATGAACAAAATTTCAAAATTATTTTTTCATATTCTCTTTTCTTCATACGAAATATTTAACAACTCCATTTTTATAAATGAATTTGAAATGTTATGTTACATGTCAAAAGAATATATGCCTTTATGCAAAAATTCATGATCTCTACCCTCTATTTTTTATTTCTCATGTGGAAATTTTTTCAAGTTTATCATGTTAAATTCATTCAAAATATTATGTTACATGTCAAAAGTTTATATGCCTTTATACACAAATTAATGATCTCTATCCTTTGCTTTCTATCACTCATGGAAAAAATTTCAAGTTTATCATGCTAAACATGTTAGAAATGTTATGATTCATGTCAAATTTTTCTATGCATTCATACACAAATTCATGTTCTCTCTCCCTTGCTTGTCATCTCTCATGTGGAATGATCTTTATAAAAATATTTTTATACAACTTATAACTCCAATTACATGCATTTTATCCCACATACATGGTTTCTACCTAGAGGATTAGTTGCATAAGTTAACAACCACCTTCCAAGTTTCAATGTCATATCTTATGCACAAGAAAAAATTTCCTTCTCCTCCTCTCCCCCAAGAGGGTGATAGATATTTCCCTTCTAAGTAGGTACATGCTATCACCCCTCCAAAAGGTGAGGTGTCCTACACTATTGTTCCTAATGCATACATTCATCCTATAGCTTCTTTAAATCCTCTTCAACATATATGTGTACATGTTCAATCATAAGTAACTAGGGTTTGCACTTGTGAGATTCTAAGGGAAAAAATAACTAGTATGAGTAGGTTAATATTAGATTTACACATGTATAATTATATATTACATAACAAGATCACAACATTGGAAAATAAGATCTTAATATAAAAGCCTCAAAGGAACCCTAGTGTCAATCATGTATATACACCTTCACCTAATCAATTGGATGTAAGCAATGTTACATATCAAAACAAGAAATCACAAAAAAGTAACTCTAAAAATAGTGATTCAAAAAAAAATTCAAAGATAAAATAAGAGTTTATGTGAGGTAATAAAGGAAATTATTAAATCTAAGTTGATCAATCTACCTCCTCTACATCCAGTGAGAAGATCCATATATTATTGTGCATATTATGGAATGCATGGGCATCACACAGACTCATGTTTAGAATTGAAACAACATATACAACAAATAATTGATAATTAGGAATATATATAAGGTAAATCAATCAAGAAATCCATAATGACACATGAATACATTCACAAAGCGTCAAATTTAGAAATAGTATAGAAGTGGATACCAAAGCATAACTCAGAACAACAAAAGGATCAAAAAGGAAAATCAGAGCAATAAATAGTACCATAAGCATAGGTAAATCATGAAAAAGATACAAATCTACCTCTCCAAAATGAGGCTCAACATTTAAATAATTATGAGTTTAGTCAAAAATACCTAAAATAGTTTGATTTTCAAGGTCAAGGTTTGGGCAAGCATAATCAAGACATCACTACTCCTATTCTAGAAGTTGATAATGTTTGTCACCAAGGTTTGGGATTTACTAACATCTTAATTCAAATAATTCATAGACACAATTTATCAAAGTAAAATATCCAAATAAAACAAAAATTAATACTAGCATTCCATTGGTTCAAGATCAAGATGATAATGATGATTGAAGCAATACAAGTTATTATGATTTCCAAGATATTGACAATGAATCCAAATATTTAGAGTCATATTCATAGCCATTCCCTCATGCTTCATAATCATGCATGATTCTTGTTGACACAGTGGATTGCACCCTTGGTAGGAGGCCGAGCTCCTACCTTCCACATGCAATAATAGAAACTCCCCTCTCACCTGTGGGACTGGTGAAGCTGGAGGGGAGAGTCTCTAGGTAAGGGCTAGCTCCCTTTGATGCATCTGATTTGTCCAGTAAGTGCTAACACATATATATATATAGATATATAATGGGTGGGATGGAAAGGGAAGAAGATTATAGGAAAACAAATCTACTCCAAAAGGGGTGATGCACCAAAATGATCTGACCTTCTCACACTCACACTTAAAATCAGACAAACACATACATACACTTCAAACTGGTAGAAGGACCAGGCTGCAAGAAACTTGGTAGGGAGGCTTTAATGGAAAATACAAAAAATAGAGATCCACCAAAGGTGCTATAAAAGGCACACTATATAGTAATTTCTTCTATTTATGCACTTCCAAATATAACTCTCCTTGTCAGCCATAGAAATGGCACCTTATAAACACCAGATATGTTGGTGTTGAACCTATGGAAGCATCAAGAAGTAATGACTAAACACAAACTAACACTCAGACATACACAAAGATATCTAACTGAGATAGAGGTAAAAAATGTGTTTATTGATTCAGCTAAAAATTTGCCAGGGCTATGCATTACAAATGTGGAAGATCCTTCTCAAATGACAAGTCTCTAATATATAGAAGAAGAAAGGAGGCCTTTTGGCACCCTTTTTACAAGTTACCCATGTGCCTTACAAGCGTTGGGAAGAGCAGGCCACTTAAACATCAATGTTGTGTCAGCCCTAGCTCTAACTTCAAGCATTTTTTGACACAGGTCGTGCCATTTCCCCATTAACTAAGATTGCTCCTTGAATGTACCTACATGATTTGTCTACTCATAAATGTGAAACAAAGAAAATGGGTTGCATGGTTGGCCATTTGCACCTTCTAATGTTTAATTCATAGACATTGTTTCACCTGCTGGAGTAATTTCTTGAATCGATGCCTCCCTTCACCACTTAGACTATCTACCTAATCCTACACTTGGCACTTTCAGCTTTTCCCTACCTTGTCTCTTTCTAACTCTTTCAGCCCTTAGGCTATCTCTATGTGGGTCACTGCATTCCTTGGGCTCCTTTCATGGTTGGCATTTGGGCATTTAAAAAAATGACTTTTTTACTGGCTTAAAATTGACGTTCACGCACCTGTCATCACTTGAAAACCAAGAGCTAGTTTGCCTTCTTAAGGTTGACAGCTTTTAGGACGTCACCATCCTTGGCAATTTCCTTCAACCTTTTTGCTTAGTTCCCTTTCTGTGGGTTCCCTTCTCTATTTTAGACTTTCTCATAGACAAAAAGTCCATGGGAATTGGCCTTTTGGCTTCCTTGGGTTTTTTGGCTTCAGGCCTTTTCCCTACAGACAAAAAGTCTGTGGGAATTGGTTGCCTCTAAATTTCTTTGCTTTAGTCTTTGCTTAAGTCTTTCGAGTAGCCCCTCCAATTTTCTTTCATCTTTCTTTCTTTGAATCCTCTTTGAAGTTCCTTTGCCTTCTACAAGGGCTTATTAAACCTGAACTACCCTCCACAAGGGCACCTGCCCTTTGGCTTTGGGGGCACCTCATTAAACTAACCCTTTGAACCAATCACGTTGAACTAAAGCATCGAACCAGTTCAATAGTTCAAGGCTATGCACCGAGCCCATTAAACCAAGCCTTTGAACATTCCTTGTTCACTTCTACTATTGATCTTGCACATTGAACTAGAGGCATTAAACCAAATGATTGAACTAAGTGATTGAACCAATTCAATGGTTCAATGTTGTGCGCTGATGAACTCATCGAAGGATTGATAGACTAAAAAAGGCATTGAACCAACATGTTGAACCAACTCATTAAATTGGTTCAACGATTCAATAGTTCAAGCGACTGCTAAGCCAAGATCGTTGAACTCTTTGCTAAACTGAGTGATGAACTTAAAGATTGAACCAAGGCATGAACTAAGGCCAATTGAACTGTAGATTAAACCAAGTGATTTAACTGAAGTGATGGTTTAATGGTTCAAAGATGCCAACCTTCCTTTCAAATTTTCTTTAGATGAAGGCCCAAAAGAGCCTTGTAAACCCCAACACTTTTTGAACTAATTCTTCATCTACCAAAGATTTCACCAGCTGAGTCCGTAGAAAACCAAGCTCTGTAGAGTCCATAGAAATGGACCTATAGAGTCTATAGAAATTCTTAGACTTGTGCAAAATAAAAAAATGAATTAGCCTTAATCAGCAGGGGAAGAAGGGGACTAATTTTTTGCTCTATTGGGCAAAAAATGGTCAACAAATTGGCAACTCCCAAGGGAAGCATGCATGCTATGCTTAGAAGCTAGTTGCCTTGAAAATCCATTGGGCATGGGGTCAGATTGTAACTTAAAGACCAGCAATAGCTCTAATAAATCTAGAACCAATCACATAGATTCACCTCAAAAGGAAAATAAAACACACACAAAGCTAAGAAAACTACCTGTACAAACAACACTTAGGGGAAACAGGGAAAGAAAACTGAAAGCAACCTACTATATATAACTAACCAGGTATTTTTGACTCCCTCCTAGATCAAAGGGAAAGCTTCTAACATCTCCTTCATCTGACACACCCACTAATGATAATGGATCCCACAAGGAAATATTTATGTGCAACTTCTTCACCTAGTCTATCATGTTGATCTGAGGATTGCTCCCTTCCATATTTTCTTTGGGGTCATTTCTAGCCTCCTGAGGCATAGGTCAAGGAGCTAAATGTATGACTGGTGGCCTAAAATTTGGGAATTTTTGGCTCACCTGTGGTGGAAGAGATGGTGTGGACATTTGAACAGCTACTTGAGTTTCTTCCATAGCTCTCCCTTTGGATCTTATGTTGACTGCAACACAGTCAGCCTAATTGTCTGTAGCAGCTACATAATTAATTGCGTAAAACTCACCTTCCAGGTGGTTCATAAGAGTAGAGTCAGGCTAAATCTGACTGATGCTCATGTTGGGTTACATTGGAGCCTTGAAGACCTAGGAATGAGTAGCTGCCTAATTGTCTAGCACATTTGGGTAATAACCCATCATCTCATTTGTATAAATAGCCTATTCCTAACCATATCACATGGTTAAACAACTTGGTTGTTCTTATACCAAGTTATTTTGAATGGGCACCATGACCTTAGATGATGAAAGGGGGCCTAGGTTGTAGTTTTAAAATAGTCTAGTCTAAGTAAGATGACCCGATCTTTGATTGTAGTTTTGGAAAGGGGGTCTAGGGGCTTGACCATAATGCTAGTATCCCTAATTTGGTTTGTTGCTTTGAGCTTGTTGCCTTTTAAGAGTTACAAGTTCATATGACATACTCTGCAATAGACTCTTAACTTCATGAAGCTCATTGGATGGAGTAGCAGATAGTTTCTCTATGCTAGGTAGAAGAGCTAATGTGGGAGCAATGGCCTAAATTAGAGGTAGCATTTCTAAGAAAAATGGCATGTGGGGTCTAGGGGCTATTTTCCCAGCTTGTATTAAGCAATTTTTAGCTATTATGGCTGTCATAGGTAGCAAGCAGCACATGCCCTCCCATGGATTGTATCATCATAGCAATATAACTATTTAATGCCCTTAAATAATATAGGAAAGCATAGCTAGCAGTCAGTCTTACCAGAATGGGGATTTTATCCCAAGTCTTCTGAAACTGTGTGTTGAAATCTTGCATATATTCATGTGGGGATCTTTTTATGGTCATCAGCTGCTCATCAAGCGAGAGGTCATCACTCTTTTCTAAAAAATGGTCTATCAACTGAGTACCTAATTCATTCCAGGAATGGATTGAATTTATAGGCAAAGTCTCATACCAGTCAAGAGATTTGCCCTTGAGAGACAATGCCAACAATCTGATTGTGATATTTTCTTCTATGACATTGTGAATATTGTAGAGGTTAGCAATATTTCTAATGTGTTCAATAGCTATAACAGGCCCCTCTCCATTAAAGGGAGGCACACTTTTGAGGACCACTCCTGGAATTGGGTCATAATGCTAGAGGTTCAAGGGACTTTGACCATGAAAGGTCATAAAGGGTAATGTCATAACTATAAGGGGATTCAAACAGGGTACTTCTCCTATGAAGGAAGCACCTGTAGCTAGACTGGGAAGATGACTCACTGAATAAGGATGAGTCTCTTTAAACCTCAGTCACCTTGCTAAGTAGAGAGGTAGTTCAATGAATTCAAAAGGGACACCCTTATTAGCAGATTGTGTGGTGACTTTAGGCATCAGAAGTCAGACTAGTCTTTGATTAGGAAATGAGGTTCTTATGAGTGGAGTCACTAGATGATATGAATAGTTGATTTGTTGTAATAGGACCAGCATAAATCCTAAAACCTTACTGAGTTGTAAAACTAGGTCCCACTAGGCATGCCTAAAACTGTTGATGCAGTGGATTGCACCCTTGGCAGGAGGCCGAGCTCTTGCCTTCCACACATAATAATGGAAACTCCCCTCACTTGTGGGACTAGCGAAGCTGGAGGGGAGAGTCTCTAGGTAAGGGCTAGCTCCCTTTGATGCATCTGATTTGTTTCAGTAAGTGCTAACATATATATATATATATATATATATATATATATATATATATATAAAGTGGGGGGGATGAAAAGGGAGGAAGATTATAGGAAAAAAATCTACTCTAAAAGGGATGATGCACCAAAATGATCCAACCTTCTCACACTCACACTTAAAATTAGACAAACACATACATACACTTCAAATAGCAGAAGGACCAAGCTGCAAGAAACTTGGTAGGGAGGCTTTAATGGAAAATATAGAAAATAGAGATTCACCAAAGGTGCTGTGAAAGGCACACTGTATAGTAATTTCTTCTATTTCTAAAATTCCAAATACAACTCTCCTTATCAGCCACAAAAATGGCACCTTATAGACACTAGGTATGTTGGTGTTGAACCTGTGGAAGCATCAAGAAGCAATGACTAAACATAAACTAACACTCAGACATACACAGAGATATCTAACCAAGATAGAGGTAAAAAATGCGTTTATTGATTCAAGTGAAAATTTGAAGGGCTACGCCTTACAAATGTGGAAGATCCTTCTCAAATGACAAGTCTCCAATATATAGAAGAAGAAAGGAGGCATTTTGGCACCCTTTTTACAAGTGACCCATGTGCCTTATGAGTATTGGGAAGAGCAGGCTGCTTAAACATCAATGTTGTGTCGGTCGTGACTCTAACTTTAGGCATTTTTTGACACAGGTTGTACCATTTCCCCATTAACTGAGATTGCTCCTTGAATGCACCTATGTAATTTGTCTACTCATAAATGTGAAATGAAGAAAATGGGTCACATGATTGGCCATTTGTGCCTTCTAATGGTCAATTTGCAGACACTGTTTCACCTGCTGGAGTAATTTCTTGAATCGACACCTCCCTTCACCACTTAGACTATTTACCTGCTCCTACACTTGGCACTTTTGTCTTTTCCCTACCTTGTCTCTTTCTGGCTCTTTCAGCCCTCAGGCTATCTTTGTGTGGGTCTCTACATTCCTTGGGATCCTTTCATGGTTGGCATTTGGGCATTTAAAAAATAATGACTTTTTTACTGGCTTAAAATTGATGTTTGCACACCTTTCTTCACTTGAAAACCAATGGCTAGTTTGCCTTCTTAAGGTTGATGGCTTTTAGGACGTCACCATCCTTGGCAATTTCCTTCAGCCTTTCTACTTAGTTCCCTTTCTGTGGGTTCCCTTCTCTGTTTCAGACTTTCCTACAGACAAAAAGTCTATGGTAATTGGTCATTTGGCTTCCCTAGGTTTTTTGGCTTCGGGCCTTTTCCCCACAGACAAAAAGTCTATAGGAATTCATTGCCTCTGAATTTCTTCACTTTAGTCTTTGCTTAAGTCTTTCAAGTAGCCCCTCTAAATTTCTTTGGTCTTTCTTTCTTTATGGCCTCTTTGAAGTGCCTTTGCCTTCTGCAAGGGCTTATTGAACTTGGACTACCCTCTGTAAGGGCACCTACCCTTTGGCTTTGGGGGCACCTCATTGAACCAATCCTATGAACCAATCATGTTAAACCAAAGCATTGAACTAGTTCAATGGTTCAAGGTTGTGCACTGAGCCCATTGAACCAAACCTTTAAAATTTCCTTGTTCACTTTTACCATTGATCTTGCATGTTAAACTAGAGGCATTGAACCAAATTATTGAACCAATCGATTAAACTAGTTCAATGGTTTAATGTTGCATGTCGATGAACTCACCGAAGGACTGATAGACTGAAAAAGGTGTTAAACCAATGCGTTGAACCAACTCATTGAAATGGTTCAATAGTTCAAGCGATTGTTAAGCCAAGATCATTGTACTCTTTGCTAAACCGAGTGATGAACTTAAAGATTGAACTAAGGCATGAACCAAGGCCGATTGAACTGCAGATTAAACCAAGTGATTAAACTGAAGCGATGGTTCAATGGTTCAAAGATGCCAACCTTCCTTGTAAATTTTCTTTAGATGAAGGCCCAAAAGAGCCTTGTAAACCCTAGCACTTTTTGAACTAATTTTTCATCTGCCAAGGATTTCACCAGCTGAGTCCATAGAAAACCAAGCTCTGCAGAGTCTGTAGAAATTCTTGGACTTGTGCAAAATCAAAAAATGAATTGGCCTTAATTAGCAGGGGAAGAAGGGGACTGATTTTTTTCCCTGTTGGGCAAAAAATGGTCAATAATTCCTTTATTTGGTATAGGACACCATGATAGGGAGTCTCCCATGAGACTCATTAGTTAGTATCATTCCTTCCCATCTTACTTGTACATTATTTCTCAATTTCTTGTACATAGTTTCTTAGTATTACTTGTACATAGTTGCTTAGTATTTCTTGTACATAGTCTTTTTAAGATTGTTTATACATAGCTTATATCAAAAATACCAAAAAATTTCAAATATGTCAAAATACTAAAAAAATACAAAATTTCAAAATATAAAAACATTTAAATATGTCAAAATACCAAAAAAGATACAAAATTTACAAATATAATAACATTCAAATATGTCAAAACACTAAAAACATTTCAATTATATGCATCATCCATGATTTACATTGCTACTACTATGCTAGGACTTATATTTTCTATTTCATGCTATTATATGTTGATTTATCTATAGTACCATGCTTCACTTGATCTTCTTTGAGTATGTCTAATGACATCCAGATCCTTGATTGCTTCAATCTCCCAATTGAGGAGGCATCCTACTTCTACATTTGAGACACACATCGATATACATACCCAATAAGGGCATCTTATACATGACTATACCATCCAGGTTATGCCATTCTTACACCACACACTTTAGTTATCATGTTAACATACATTAATTACTAAACTTACATAGATTACCATATCGATACTCACTAGTATCTTGCACTTATGTATTTCCTAGTGTTTTATTGTTTTAGGAAATTAGGTGTTTAATTCCTAAATAATAAATGGGTCTATGCAATGTAAATTAGTGAATAATATGCTTTAATCAACATAATGATTTGTGTAAATATATATTATATTTGCCTTTTCTAAATATAGCAGGAAGTGAGAGAAAATAGAACTTAGCTTATTCTAGTTGATTCAAACTAAGATAGGGCTTGATACTGGAGGAGGAGGACTATAAAATAGGCTAGAAAAGGTTCTTATAATTCATTTATGGGTTAGATAGGATTTCTAAAAATAGACACCCTACTATTTGGTTATATAGTCATATTCTGACACTATTGTCCTGAGGTTGAAAGCTTTTTGGGTTTTATTCAATAGGGCTATTTTACCCTATCTATGAATTTTTTAGGCCTAAAATCCTATAGATCTCATTATGTGTCTAATTTAGTCTCAAAACCCTTATGATCTCTTTGTTCTTGAACTTGAATAGAAACTTAGGAAAGAGAGAGAGGGGGTTAGTGTGTAAAGGATACACTGGATGCACTTTACACCCCATGTGTGAGAACACTACCTACATACAAATAATCTGAAGAGGGATCAATATAATGTATTTATACCCTTGAAGTGCTTGGTAAAATTATGTGTGATGTATGTAACTAGACGAAAATCTAGATGTACTTTGGATGACTAGGGACTAGTATGAGTGCTTGAATATGCTTGAAATGATCTTGGAAGGCTGTATGTAGAGAATAGGGAAGAGTGCTTGAGTGTACTTACTTGTAATCTTGATTATTTCTTGTAAATGAGTGTTAACCCTTCTCAATGGAATTTAAATGGCATTTTATAGGGAATTAATGATCATACATTAAATGAACTTGTATTAGGCTAAGGAAAAATATAAGGATTTAATAAAATTTGACTATTAGAGGTAAAAATGCACTTAGATAATAGCACCAAAAATAGGAAACCCTAGGTTCTAGTGCTCTTATCCAATTTGAGCGCTATTTTCCTAAGGGGATGAAACTAAGGGGTATATATCTAGGCCTAAAAGGGGCTACCTAGGTCTAAAAGAGCTAAGTCTTGAAGGCTACAGATGATTGAGAAGTAGTGAAAGAATAGACTATAAGGGTTGTGTGATCAAGGAGGACATATGGGTTGGGTGTCATTATCCATGCATATGTCATCCAATTTCACATTTTACATGACTTCATTTTCCCCCTTTTATTCTAGTGATAAAGGAAAGTCAAAATCGTACCTAAAATTACCTTTGAGGGAGAATCTCATGAAATTATGTGATGTTGGATGTGCCTAGAGAGAGAATGTTGGGAAGTGTGAATTTGTAAATGAAAACATAAAGTAGATAAGTTATTACTATATACCCTATATCTAAAATAAGAATATACAAAAATGGAATAAGAGGGAGAGAAAGGAACTAATACGCCTCACTAGGTATGTAAACCAATATAAAACCTATTGTGATGTTGGATTGTGATAGATTGTGATAAGTATGTGTTGAATCAAGAGTAATATCATGAATGGAGTTGAGTGCTCAATTCCATAGAAGGTGACTCAAGAATTAAAAGGCTATCCCTTTAGCTCCATCATCACTAACTAAGTGAAGTTAAAAAATCATGCATCTGCTAATCAATGTTTGGACTATGTGTCTAATCCCTCTAAAAAGGTGGCTCAAGAATACAAAGGCTATCCCTTTAAATCCATTATTTCCCCATGAAGTGAAGCTATTAAGTGGCACTGATATAAAATATATGTCATATGAAATTTTTCATAGAGTCTATGGATGTGTTGGAAATATCATAATGTGGTGTGAATAGCTTAAATGTATCCTAGAAAGTAGGCCACTCTTAGCCTTTTTGAAAGATGGAGGTTATACTTGTATGAAAGCCACTCCAAAACTGATGTACTAGGACTATATGAATGCCAACTTAGGAACTTGGGTACTCAAAAAATTTAAACTTATACAAAATTTCAACTCAAAAGTGATGCCAACCACTTAAGTATGGAGTAAGGCATGTAACTACTAAGAATGACCTTAATAAACTAAACTTGGAAACAAAATAATATCAATATGTTGTGCATATTGTTCCAAATAATGATGTATAGAATATGGATCTTGATTTGGAATTTATGCCAAATACCTAATGCATGATAACCCCTATATTTGAGAAAACTATACTAAAACCACTGAATCTAACTGATTTGGAAGTGTAAAAGTTATCCTTGAAATGAAATTTTTGCCTATTTATAGAAAACCTAAGTGTTTTTTTACCTAGACAAGAGAACCAAAATGTAGACACCCCTATTTTTGGCACTCATGTCCATTTTTAATGTTTTTGTTTAATGTGAAAACTAGTTACTTATCTGGAACTGCCACTATTTTTGTTTTTTGTTTTGACTAGTTTGACCTCTATATTATATACTAAGTGGTATAAATACTATTGTTTTGAATATTAGGATCTTTGGTCTATATAAAAAAACCCCTATTTGATGCCCCCTCTTTTGAGGGTAGGAATGATGAACCTATAATGACTGCCGTCATAAAAAAAGATTCATGCGAGTGTGTTAAGTTGTATAGATATATGATATAACATTTAAAATTTGATAATATGTTTCAAGATATAGAAATGTCTGTATTGATAGGTATTTATATCAATAGGGGTATTCCTAGAAAGATATAACAATGTGAAATAATGCACAAAGTATTGAACTACAAATGTTACATATTAGTTGTTTTTTTTTAGTT
Source organism: Torreya grandis (assembly GCA_037957365.1). NCBI lineage: Eukaryota > Viridiplantae > Streptophyta > Pinopsida > Cupressales > Taxaceae > Torreya > Torreya grandis. Next base: position 1,532,536 of record JARHVA010001155.1, on the reverse strand, counting down.
GGAGGGATGGATCATGATGTCCATCATGACATCCAAAAAATCAAGGAAAATTCATGGTATGGATCATGGCATTACACACATTTAAAATAAAATAAGCAATTAGGCAACAAATAAGAAGCAAAAATCATACAAGGATGGCCAAGGGACCATGCAAATAAGGGACATGGGCACATGTCACTCAAACTAGAAAGCAAGCTTGGAAGGCATGTTCAAATGTCACATATACATACAAGTGAAACAAAAAAAGTTGTCATAAGTTCTAAAAACACATGGAAGAATACAAGAAAAGGACATTAACAGGTGTCCTAAGGCACACACATGAATATAAGAAAAGGAAATTAGCAAATGTCCTAAGACACAAGCAGGAGACAAGTTAGAATTGGAAATGTAATCACACAAACTATGATAAACAAGCATAGAAATCATGTAATAGCTAGAATGATATAAGCACATTTAACTAATCAAAGTAAATGTGAAAGTATGCAAAACATGTGCAGTACAAGACTAGGTATATGCTAAGAGATACACAAGTGCTAGATACTAGTGAAATGTCTATATAGTAATCTATGTAAGCTATAAAGTAATGTACATAAATATGATAACTTAGAGTGTCCAGTGTAGGAATGACATAACTTAAATGGTGTAGTCATCCAGAAGATGCCCCCTCTATGGGTAGAATGAAGCAATCAAGTAGGTAGATGTATATCTCAAATGTAGAATTAAGAGTGCCCAATCTATGGTTAGAATGAAGAAATCAAGTAGCTAGATGTTACTATACACACTAAATGAAGATTAAATGAAGCATGATAATGTATAAAATTGATATACAATATCATGAAACAAAAAATGTAAGTCTTAGCATGATAGTAGTAATGTAAATCATGGATGATGCATACAATCAAAATGTTTTTGTAATTTTTGATATGTTTTGAATGTTTTTTATATTTTGAATTTTTGTATTGTTTTTGTATTTTGATATAAGCTATGTATAATAAAAACTAGGAAGAAATGATACTAATTCATGAGTCTCGAATGAGACTCCTTATCATGGTGTTCTATATCAAACAACTGAATCATGCATGATCATGAGGTAAAAGTGTATGTCTGATATTGTGAAATTGAAAGATGTGTATGCTATAACTACTCTAAAATCTCTAAATTATAAGTTGAATTTGGGGTCCCATTATAACTCTAAGAAGTGGATGTAACTATAGGGATTTTAGGCACCCATTTGGAAGTAGAAGGGGCTCTCTAAACAGGTGTTCTTTATGTAGCTATATGAGACCTTAATGTAACTACTCTAGGTGTGAATAATATTTCTAATAGTTATCTATAATCCTAAAAATATGGGGGTGTATGAACCCTCTATATAGGCAATGGATGTCACAACTATGGTTAGATCTAAAGCAGAAGTTGTACTAAATCTAGAGGAGAATTTGAAACCAGTGGAAGAACTGTAGTTGGTGATTGGAAGCTAGTAGATGGCTCTGAAGTGGGGAGTGGTGATTCATAAGGAACTTTTCCAACTATGATAACTTGATTAGCATGAATTAACTTAATTTAGTTGTGAACTATAGAAGGTACTACCCTAATTTTTTGAATCCATGGTTGACCAAGTAGTATGTCAAAAACTCATACACTAGGAATTATAGTAAATGGGGTGGCCACATATGTAGGACCAACTTGTAGTGGAAGTATTATCTCACCTAATGAACTCTCAATATACCCACTAAAACCACTGATAACTATGTCTATCAGAGTGATATCCTGCTCTGAATAACCAAAATGTTGAAGTAATGTGAAGGTGCACATGTTAATACTAGAACCATTATCAGTGAGTACACTACAAATAGGTTGATTATGAATATGTGCTCTAATAAAAAGTGCATTATATATTGTATTATCCTCCATAATCTCTTTATTTGAAAAAGATATTGAAGGCCTAGCTAGAACTTTGGACTCATACACACCTATCATACTTCTCAAAGGATGTGCCTCAACTGAAGGTGCCTAGTATGTAGCTAGTGAAAGATGTGTATGGTATGTATGATGAACACCTAATGTGTCCTCTTTATATTTTTTTTAATGCTATAGAAATGAATTTGAAAATATTTTTAAAGCTTTATCTTGTGTTGGATTTGTATTTGGAGGCTCAACTGAAGTGTTAAAATCAATTAGATTATCATCTATCAAGTCTTGTATCTTATGTCAAAAATTGATACATCTATTTGTGGTGTGGCTTGGTTCCCTATAAAAATATCAAAATTCATGTTGATCATATCCCTATGGTAGAGGGTTTTTTAGATCTACTTCTCAGATAGGAGGGAGAGTGATGAGATTACATTCCAATAACTACTATAAAACCCTAGCTAGAGAAATTGGTAGATTAGTAAATGAATGATGAGGAGGTGATGATAAAACCACACGTTGAGGGGCTCTAAAGTTTCATTAGCTATTGGTTAATTATAATTATTTTTGTCACTAATTTTGACCTTGTATACAACTCTGTTATTACTCTTATTGGTTGTGTTTGAGATAATTTAATACTTAAGTTTTCCTATTGAAATTAGCTTGACTTCTCTTCTCTTGAGTGTATGACACAATTCAGTGAAGGAAGAGAATATTTTTAACATAATAGATTCATGCAATGTTGGTATAAGTCTTTATTTAAAGATGTCCTATAGCTCTTGATTATCCATGGGGCTAGTTACTTTAGTGAGAATAGTCTTGTATCTAAGAACATAATCTGTGAAGGGATCATTTGACCTTTATTTCTATTATGCAATCTATGCATATGAAACCTTCTCACCAATGTTGATACTAAAATGTGTTAAGAACATGTATGCTAAAGGACTGAAAGTTATGATTGACTATTCTGGTAGAATATAAAATCATTGTAAATAATAATCATTTAGGCTCTATGGAAATAGTTTGGTAAGTATCCAATCATTGGGTAAATAATCCAAACATGCTACATGAAAATCTCTCAAATGTGTCTCTGGATCACACTTACCATCATATAGAGTGAGCTTGGGCTGAATAAAATCTGGTGATAAGGGTGTATAAGAAATGTAACATGCCAATCGTATATGTAGTAGAGAAAAAGAATCTAATGCATGTGTAGGTTTAGAAACACATTTCTCAAGATGTTGTACCTTGGATTGAAGAGATAAAATAGCTTGCATAAGAGATACCACATTAGGAGATAGGGATGAACTAGCTACAACTAGTGGCATAGAAGAAGGTTGGGCTACTATAGGGGGTGGTTGAGACGTATTTGCCCTTATAGTGTCATTTACAATTGGATGCTCTATGGTTTGAGAAGATTTCCCATTGGTTATTTTTTATTGTTCTTATTGTAAAATTCTAAGCATGCCATCTTAAATATTTAGATATTTTGTTAAGAGTTATTGAAGTTCTCTTTTATCAATTTTATCAAAACTGGTATATTGAGCCATTGGTAAAGTAAGAAAATAATTTGAAATATTTTTAAATGTTTTACAATATGTTTTAATAGGAAATTTGATATAAAGGGAAATTATTGATTATAAGAAACACAAATTTAAAAAAATATTGAATTGAAATTTGTGTAAAAAGGATATTAAGGTGCCAAACATGTAAGGTGATACCTCAAAGTCAAGTAGGTGATAGTATATGCAACTAAATATTTTTCAAAAAAAAATGCAAAATACTATGAATTTTTAATGTTGAAATTGATTTTTTGAGTTTGATATGTAATTAAAATTTCAAAAAATGATGTGAAAAGTACTGGAAAATAATTGGGAGTTTAGTTGACGAAACTAGGCTTTTGAATGATTTTTTTTCAAAATTAGTGCAATAATTTGAAAAATTTAGAAAAAAATTGTATAATTTTGCTTGAAAAATTTATGAAAAATGAGAAAATATTTCTAAAATTAGCAATATATTTTTCCTAGTGCTTTGAATGTGTTTGTATGCAAAAAGGACCTAGTATGTGAAAACTAGGTTTTGAATAAAATGTATGATATTTTTGAAATGAATTGGTATATTTTTTTATTTTTAAATTAAAAAAAATCAATAAATTATTTAAAAAATAATAAATAATTATCCCTAGGGTTTTTAGGATTTTTGTGCAAAAAATTTGAAGCAAGTCATGTTCACCAAATGTTTTATTGTTTTAAGAAATTAGGTGTTTAATTGCTAAATAATTAATGGGTCTGAGCAATGTAAATTAGTGAATAATATGTTCTAATAAACCTAATAATTTGTGTAAATATAAATTATTTTTGCCTTTTCTAAATATAGTAGGAAGTGAGAGAAAATAGAACTTAGCTGATTCTAGTTGATCTAGACTGAGATAGGGTCCAATACTAGAGGAGAAAAATTGGATAATAGGCTAGAAAAAGTTCCTAAACTTCATTTTTGGGTTTTATAGGAGCACTAGAAGTGGACACCCTACTATATAATGTTGAATTCTTATTCTAATGCTATTGTCCTGAGGCTAAAATCTTTCTAGGTTTTGTTCAATAGGCCTATGTTACTATATCTATGAATTTTTTAGGCTTAGAAGCCTAAAAATCTCACAGTGTCTGATTTAGTCTTCAAACCCCTTAGGAGATCTTTATACGTGAGCTTTAATGGAAACTTGGGAAAGAGAGAGAAGGGGTTAGTGTGTAAGTATATGCTCAATGCACTTCACACCCCATGTGTGGGCATGTTGCCTATATACCAATACTATAAAGAGGGATCAAGGTAATGTAGTTCTCCCATTGAATTTATTGGTGCAATTATGTGTGATGTATGCAACTAGATGGAAAAAGATATGTACTTTGGATGAATAGGGACTGGTATGAGTGCTATAATATGCTTGAATTAATCTTGGAAGGCTATATGTAGGGAATGTGTAAGAGTGCTTGAGTGTACTTACTTTTATTCTTTGTTATTTCATATAAATAAGTGTCATCCCTTCAAAATAGACTTTGAATGGGATTTTATAGGGGAATTAATGATTATGGGTTAAATGAACTTGTATTAGGCTGACAAGTAAAAATATAAGGATTCAAGAAAATCTAACCATTAGAGTTGAAAATAGAATTAGATAATAGCACCAAAAATAAGACACCATGGGTTCCAATTCTCCTATCCAATTTGGGTGCTATTTTCCTAAGGGGATGAGACCAGGCAGGATATATCTAGGCCTGAAAGGGGTTGATTAGGTCTAAAAGAGCTAAGTCTAGAATGCTATGGATGATTGGGAATTAGTGAAAGAATAGCCTAGAAGGGTTGTGTGAGCAGAATGAGGACCTATGGGTTGGGTGCCATTATCCGTTCCTAAGTCATCCAATTTCACATGTTACATGACTACACCTAACATATACCTAATCTTGTACTAACATGTCTTACATACTTTCACTTCTTGCTTTGATTAATTAGATATGATTGCACTTATAGTATATACATGTTTTCCTTTCTTTCTTAGTGTATATTGACGTGTTTTCATTTTTCTTAGTTCTTGTTCCATGCCTTGTATGTGTTTTAGTACATTTTCCAATGTCCTTTACTTTTATTCATGTGTGTGCCTTAGGAAATTTCCCAATGTCCTTTGTTTCTACTCTTCCATGTACATGTGACCCTTGTGCCAACTTTTTTTGTTTCAATTGTATGCGTATTTGGCATTTGAACATACCTTGTATGCTTGATTTCCAATTTTAGTGACATGTGCCCATGCCCCTTATTTACTTAGCCCCTTGGCCAGTCTTGTATGCTTCTTTCTTCTTGATTTGTGAATTTGTTACTTGATTGATTTCAATTATATGTAATGCCATGATCCATATCATGAATTATTCATGTTTTCTTGGATGTCAGGATGGACATCATACTCCATCCCTCCTTTCTAACAACTAAAAACTAACACTTTCAATTCTAGTTCAATACATTACACATGTTTTTACATTGTTATATCTATATAGGCATACCCCTATTGATCTAACAATCTCTCAATAAAAAAAATGTTATATCTTAAGATATATTTTTGATTATCATTTCTATATTATGTATATTTCCATCTTAACACACTTGCAGGGATCCATTTTTTTAGGGCAGTCATTGCAACATCTTCATTCCTACCCTTAAAAGAGGGGGAAACAAACAAGGGTTTTGTATAAATATTAGATATCCTAACAGTAGAAAAAGAAGTTTTATAAACACTCAAAATAAAATCCAAACATTAGACTATGTAGAATAGGCTAGTTAAACAACAAAGAATCCAGAATAGTTACTAGATTTGGCCCTGGACAATAGTACCAAAATTAGACTACAACACTAGATAGTAGGGTGTCTTATTTTCAGTGATCTTATCCATACAATAGAAAAATCATTTTTTCTAGAAAAAAATATAAAAGTGAGTTCAATCACAGGTTTGTTAGCTCAATATAATCTAGATTCAACATGTTTTAGTATAGTTTTTCTCAAAGAATCTAGATATTGGGGGCATCATGCACATGCATGATAGCTTTCAATTCCAATTTTAGATTAGATAGTTGATATAACTTCTAGATCAAAGTCCATGTTCTAAACACTAGTGATTAGGAGCAATGTATGTAACACATTGATCCTCCCCTTTTTCTAAGTTCAATTTATTTTCTAGGCATTTCTCAGTAGTTATGTGCCTTACTCCATTTTCAATTGGTTGGCAACCTTTTTCAAGTTTAGATTTCATAAAAGCTTAAATTATTGAGTACCTAAGTTCCTAATTTGGCTTCCACATAGTTTTATTACACTAGTTTCAAAGTGGCTTTCAAACAAGCCCAATCTCCATCTTTCAAAATAGCCAAGAGTGGCCAAGTTTCTAGCATACATTTAGATATTCACACCAATATTGTTAGATCATAGTATATTCATGAGATTTAGGAGCCATCTCATATGACATATGTTCCATATGATTATTAATTCATATATTCACTTCACAGGGTAACAATGGAGCCAAAGGACTAGCTAGCCTTTGTATTCTTGAGCCACCTATTTAAGGGGATTAGACACATAGTCCAAACATTGATTGACACACATGATTCACTAACTTCACTTAGTATGTGAAGATGGAGACAAAGGGTCTACCTTTGCATTCTTGAGCCATTTTTAGGGAATTGATCACTTAGATTCATTCATGATATTAATTTTGGTACAACACACACCTAACACAATCCAACATCACAACAGGTTCTATATTAGTTTAAGTACTTGGTGAGGTGTATTCATTAATTTATCTTCATCTCTCTCTTACCTAACTTTTGTACATTATAATTTTAGATATATAAGATCTATTAAGGACTTATCTACTCTATTTTTTTCATTGTAGATTCACACTTCACACCATTCTCTCTCTATACACATCCAACATCACACAACTTCATGATCTTCACCTTTATAGGTAAGTTTAGGTATGCTTTCTATTTCTCCTTTATCCTAGTATTTCACTTTGCTACATCACTATAATAAAGGGGGGAGAAATGTAGTCATATAAAATGTGAAATTTAATAACTTGAGCGTGGATAATAACACCCAATCCATAGGTCCATCTTGCTTTCTCTCATGACCCTCATAGGCATGTTTTCACTGATTCCCAATCATTCATAGCCTCTTAGATTGAACCCTTGTAGACCCAATTTTTTCTTTCCATGAAAATCCCCTCAAGTCTTCTACCCTTAAGAAAATATCACCCAAACTTGGACTATAGTGTTGAAACTCATGGTGTACTATTTTTGGTGTTATTGTTTAAGTGCATTTATCTTCTAATGATCACATTTTTCTGAATCGTTACCATAATTTATTCTGGCCTAATTCAAATTCATTTAACCCATGATCATTAAATCACCTATAAAAGTCCATTAAAAGTCCATTTATAAGGGTTGATACTCATTTTCAAGAGAGAAGCAAGAATACAATCAAAACTACTCAGGCATCCTTCCCTATTCTTTGTATACAGCCATCCAATAGTATTTCAAGATTATTCAAACCTTTATACCAATCCCTAATCATTCCAACTACACCTATTTTATTATTTACTTGCATTTTCATCACACTATTACACCAAAAACTTTAATGAGAGAACTACATATAGCTTGATCCCTCCTCAGAGTATTATTATATAGGTAGCATGCCCACACATGGGGTGTGAAGTACATTTAGCATATCCTTTACACACTAACCCCTCTTTCTTATTTTACAAAGTTCCAATTAATTGCATAAAAGACACAAGAACATGAAGAATCAGATCTATAGGGAGTTCTGCTAATAGCAAGGATTTGTAATTTGGTACATAGTCTCACATAAACACTATGAACAAAACCTCAAAAAATTATATCTCTATGAGTAGTTTGGACAATAGTGACAAGACCAATACTATAGCACTTGAAAATAGGGTGTCCTATTTTTCACAGTCTTGTCCAATCAATAAATTATCTCTAGATTCCTATTTATGATAGTCTCCCAAATTTTCAAATAGATTTTCAGACCCTATCTCAATTGGAACATCACATAATTAGATAAGTTAGATTTTCTCTCTCTCAATACTATTTTCAGAAAATCCCTAACTACAATCAAATTTCACAAATCAGAAGCCTAATTATAGTATATTATTTATTGGTTTTATCTACTCAAACCTATTTATAATTTAGGAATTAAAAATCTAATTTCCCAAAAATAATAAATCAAGATGATTTAATCTTTAAGGGCTTCACAAGCACCAAATCTAGGTATTTCAAATCAAATATGAATACATGTACCATCTTGAGTTCTAAGAAGGGTTTTTTAATTTCTTTTAAAACTATAGGATGGTCCACCTTACCCCTTGAAGAAGTGATAGCATGGACCTGGTTAAAGGGATGGTATTTATCACCCCCCTTAGGGTTAAGAGGAGGAATAAGTTATTTTTTAGATATTGTAAATGTTGTAAAAACTAATATGATAGTAGAATAAGGAAAACATAGAAATTCTAGGGAATGATCAATCTTGAAAATGAAATTTAGAACCAAATAATTATAGTAATCAAGAAAATCAAAAGACCTTAGGGAAACCTAGGGTTTGGATGCTAAATATCAATTACACCAAATGTTTAACCCTAAATTTTAGATATGTGTGTATAGGGTTAATAATACTAGGTTAGATTTTACACAAGGGTGGTGAACTAATATAACAATCATGTCAATTAATTAAAAAATTAGACAAAAGATATTCTAAATTTATACAACCAAAATTTATAAAAATAATAAAGTAAAACTATTGATAGATATTTCAATAAATTAGAAACAAAGGATGCTTATTTAATTTATTTTTATACATATAGGTTTATGAAGGATTATATAGAATTGGGCTAAAATATTATCCTAGAATGGTTGTCATATTTTGGGAATATCCTTTATGTAGACTTGGTCGCTTATGTTAAATCTAGACAATTATGTCAATGCAGGTGTCTAACTCTATATTAGTATACTATATATAATATTGACTATTTTTAGATATGACTAACTATATCCTTATGGTTTTTTTCACCTTTATTTTTATGTCTTCATATCATGTGCACATGTTTTCATTATTTTTAAAATGATAAAAAAAACTTAGCTCTTTATCCTTGGAGTGACAATGGGAAAATTAGTTATTGGGATCACAATGTCAATTTATACCCAAATTCCCCTTTATCAATGTGAATTACCTACATATTCATAACTCTAAATAGGGCCTCAGACTGATGTAGTTATCTCTTATGTGTTTTCTTATGTGTGCATAAGGGTAAAATGTGTCATAATCAAAGATATGAAGTGACCTGGGTTGTAACTTAGAAAATATGGTTCATGTGTTTCTCTTTGAATTATTTATACTTGTATAAATATTTCTCCTATGACTGATATGTAAATAGGGAAAAATAAATTAGTTTTCTCACTTTAATGTTTCAATGAGTGATTCTTGGTAGATTACTTTATGAGTTATATATGATTTTTAGGTGAGTAATGAATGAGAGTTTATCTTTTATATATATAATATCTCACATTAAGTCACTTATTAAAACCTTTTGGATACATTTCTTTTCAAAATTGGATGACTTTTGGGCACTAGACAATTTATATGAAAATAGACACGTGTGTTGATGCATGTATCCACCTAGGATGCAAGTGTACAAAAAGCTATAAAATAGGTATAAATATAAAAACTTTAATGAAGGATAATAATAAATTTTAGATATTTTTTCATAGTATATAATACATGTTCATTATAATAAAAATAGTTAGACTAAGAGATAATAAATTTAGGCATCAAGAGATAGTGAATGTATGCCTTTTGATAGAAATAATGTATAGAATTGAAAGGTAAAACCATGATATATATTTTTATAGTTTACATATAAATTAGTTGTTATTATATACAAAATCATATGTTTTCTCAAGCATATAATCAAAAAATCCTCCCTAAACAAATTCTAACATTATTTTTGCAGCTAATGTAACTAGTTATATTAGTTCAGTATATGATCATCAGGTTGTGTTACCAGATTTAAATGATCAAATTCCTTTGAATATTGTTAATAATTAAATAAATTTTACTATATAAAATTTATAGTATATTATTAAATGGATAACCCATGAGATTATGTTTACTGTATCAATTTGGAGTCCATGAGGCTGAGGATAGAGCAAGATTTGAAGCAATTTTGTTGGCTAAAAGTGTTGCATTTGGTATACAGTAAAATTTATAATAGGGTAGTGATGATTATGAGTCTGATTATTAATATGTAATAGTTGTTTCAATAAATTTAATAAGTGAAAATCCAAGTAGAAATGAGATATCCATGCAAGAAGACAAACTAGAAACTTCTTGTGTTCAACTTGAATATTAAGTGGAATAAATATAATGGTTGGATGAAGAAAATGAATTCTTTGCATTCAAAATGGTATCAACACATGTTTTTCTTACTACGCCTAAATTTCTAGCTCAAAGTGGACAAAAATTAGATTAAAACACTTTTATATTATTCCTAGCATCATAAATGGTAGAAACCAAATCAAATATCCTAAAAAAAGTAGTCTAGATGAAAAAAGTAGATAAAAACTATTTTCACCATTGGAGAAAGGTATGTACTCATTTGATGTCAAAGAAGGGTGATGATTCTAATGTTTATAACTTGGTATAAATTCAAATGAGATAATGGGTGAATATAGGAGTACTAGTATGTTATCCATGCAAGAATGTAAATCATAAAACTTTAGTTCAACTTGATGGTGAAGTTGAAGAGCTCAAATAGCTAGATTATAAAGGTAAATCATTTTCATCTAAATAAAATTCATCATAAATTAGTGCCCCTACTATTGAATTTATAATTCATGATGAAAACATGTAAAGTATGGTTTCCCAATTTTCCTCTTAGTGGTGGAAGCAGTTAAAATGGAAGTGAAACATAATAAACATGGTAGTCTAATTGAAAAATAAGAGTTACTAAGGGTTATAAATGAAGATACCTCAATTCAGAACAACTCTACTCCTAATCCAATTTATTTTCATAACTAAAATAATCAAAATATCATTGTTGAATGAATAAGTAATTAATCTTGAACATGACAATGCCAAAATATTTTATCAAGTGGAGAAAGAAATTTACTCTCATGTTGTCAATAATAAATGGAAAAAAGGTAAATTTTTTTCAACACTCCTACTTGAGAACCAATAATAAGTAATTTAAGTTTTGATTAAATTTACAAAATAATGTGTTTTTACTAGGTTTGAGATACCATTTACTCAGGTATGTGACAGTACCCTTGTTTCTCCATCTTCAAAGTTTATTGTTTGGGTTAAGGTATTTATCAAAATTTCATATTTGTCGAGTAAAGATAATGATATTTATAAATTTAAGGGTCTAAATTTCATAAATTTGAGTGATAAAATCATAAACAAGAGTCTTTGGGATAGTTTTCATGAGTGAAAAGGAAAACATCATCATAAATATGAGTTGGCTAGATGAGGCCTTGTACATAGTTTCATTTTTTTCATATGTTGGTTGTTTTTCTTTTTCTACATTTTTTATTTTGTTTGGTGTTTTGATTGATTTTAGTTTGTCATTTTTTTGTTTATTTCATTGGTATATCCTTGAATTTTACCTCTACTTAATGATCTATTCTTTTTTTAACTAATGTCATGATTATATAAAAGTAAAATGGGTTTGTTGGTAGATAACATCAATTGATTTTTTTGATGAAGCACTCTCTTTATTTTCTTATTAGAGATTTTATTTAATAATTTAATTTAAAAATATTGTATTTTTGTATAGTTTTAATTTATTCATATTTTGATGATATTGGGTAAACTATTTTAAATTCTAAAAGATATTCTCTCAAAATCTCATACAAAAAAAAAACTTAAAATGATTTTTGTTTAGCTTAAATAAAAAAAATCATCCAAGATCGAGGGTGAAAAAATATAATTGTACCTTTCATTTTTGTATTGGTCCAAAAATTATAATTTAGATGATAAAACAAAAAAACAAAAAAATGGAAAAAAAAACTATTATCTAAAACCCTCAATTTTTATGTGATTCAAAAAACCTTTACCCAAGATATGGACACCTAGCTAGTAGTACAAGTCCTAGAGTGCGATCAACGATAACTTCATTTCATATATTGACACTTTGTTATCAATGAAAAAATGTTTAGGTAATTATTTTATGGTATAATTCACTAGCTTAATGATATGAACTATAATAGTTAGTATTTGTAAAATTTAATAAAATGAATGAACACATTATCACATTAGTCAATGTGATATCTAATTTTTTTCTTTCAACCATTCCCTTCCTATTGTTTCATGAATATTTTCATGTTTTTCCACCTATATTTAGCTATAGATTCTATGTTCATGAACATGTTTATTTTCACTCAAAAATACTTTGGATTATTTTCCATTATATTCACCATTTTTTGATTTCATAACATGCCCTCATTTAATCAAAAATAGGGAACCTCTTTTTGCTTTTGCCATTTGATCTTGCATGTAAGTTCATCTAGTTTGTCTCCAAACTATTCATTTCTTGTTTTGGCATGAATATGTTTTTAGTGAAAAATAAAGTCTTAAAAACTATTCCATTTTGTATATCAAGTTTGAGAAATAAATTCTCATATATAAAACTTTGTTTAAAAACATCATTTTGTCCCCTAATAGTTAGGTTGGATCCAAACAATTTTTTTAAAATAAAGTTGGCCTAAACCTTAGTTACTTGAATTATGTTATCCACTAATGTGCCATATTGAACATGGTCAACTAAATCACTAGTGCCTTAAACTAGGTTGGCCTCTGACCATGTTTTGTGAACAAGGTTATCCCCCAACATGCTCTAAAATACAACCTTTGGCCCTAAATTTTGACCTATAGCTCAATTTTTGATGTTTTTATTGTATTTTAATTTTTTTAATAAATATTTATTATTCATTATTGTTTTAAGTCATTTAAAAAAATTAAACATGTCAATAGTTGTGTGAAAATAAGCTTATTCAACCTTGCATTAGGTGGAGTATTTATGTGATGTAAATATTCTTCCCTCCAACTTAGTTCTTGTTGATGTTATTTTTATACCAATTCAGTATTTATTCAAATATTTTTATCTATATATGTTACAAAAGGACAAAAATAGCCAATGAACCTATTATTAGAATAGGGTCAGTTTTATACACATCTTATTTTATCGACATTGCTCCAAGATGGAGTGCTAGTTTTGTTTATCATATCTCTTGATCCAGAGCTCCATTTTTTATTAATTTTATTTAATTATAAAGATGGTTTATCAATATTTACATTTAAATTATTTTTATATAAAATTATAATAATTTTAGAAGCTTGTTGATGATTTAATCTCATGACTTTTTCTTAGTGTTTTGAAAATTTATTGAGTTTGGTGTCATTTGTCTTTATAAAGGTAATAAAGTTTTTTTTTTTTTTTTTTTTGACAAGACTTGCACAAAATGGATGTGATATTAAAGGTAGAGGAGTTACCACATGTTCAAAATATAATTAAAAAAATATAATAAATCCCAAATCAGAGTGTTCATATCTTGAAGATAAAGTTTTCCTTAGCATTTAATACAATGATAATCCATCAAAGGGGCAGATTAAAATTGAACCTATTTAAATATGAATAATTTTTTATTCCAATACTACCTTTTTAGCATCATTTAATTCCAAAGGGTGTATTTAAATAAGGATATCATGTCTTGAATATGGCCACATTTATCATTTAACAAGTTCACGTGTGCCTTATTACCAATCTTTAATGTGTTAAAGGGGTAGATCCAAAGCAGGAGTTATGTCTTGGAGATGGGAACATAAAGAACTAAATGGTTTCACCTATGCCTTTTACCAAAGTTTTATGATATGATTCTTATATTATTTATGACACTTATTGCTTTGAGAAGGTTTATTTTCACACCAAATTTGGAGCTTTGATCTTGACCCATGAATTCAATATCTTCACCCACATCTGGGCTACTTTATATATAATACCAACAAAAATACTAATAAAGGGGCTGGTTAATTAGAGTAAGAGAATATAATATAGGACCAAACAATTTATTTTCTAAAATTTCTTGCTTTCCTAGTTATTTTTCTATGATAAATGTTGCTCTAGAATATTTTTGTATTTCAACAAAGAAGGATGGATCCCAAAGATTATTTTTAAATACAATATCTATTAATACAAAGGTTTTGAAGATTTTTGTTCACTATCTACTCATCTATATCATGATTTTAGTGATATTTATATATAATTGAATTACCTCAAACTCTTGTATCATATTTTTTCATGGATATATGCATACTAGTTAGGAAATAAATTGATTTCATATATGTCATCCAATCAAATGAATTATATTTATCCTCACTGTCAAAATAGGCTCACTCTTTTCCCATATTCCCTTATATTTTTTATTTATTTTATAAATATGTTAGCTTAGTGTAGATTAGATATAAAAATTTTAATTCATGTTTATAGGTTTATCTTGATATCAAACCCTTTCATTATTATTTTTACACTATTGAATATATGTATGCAATGAACATGTTTTAAATCATTTGTATTTTTATGACAAATAGACATTTTTATTTTTATAGGAATAAAATCCATAAGCTAGTATATTATCTTTGATCTATCGAAGTTTATTCAAACATGCCCCTTAAGATGGAATAATTTCAAATCAAATAATTGGTTACCCTGTAAGCCAAGAGCTAGTAGTAATAGAACATGGGGATATTTTGTATCATTTTGAGAGAGGATTGGTGGATTTCCACCTTGCCTAAGTTGTTTTTCCAAATGACCCATCAACAATAAATATCACCATATCAATGGAAATAGATATAACATTTTTTATGTATTATAGATTAAGAATGAACAACTTATGGATAAGGGTCTTTTTATATTTGAGATATCTAATAGTAATCTCACAAGGCTGGATTATCCATCTTCTTATGTTTACACTCTACAAATATTGTTCTATCCCATGACATTCTTATAAACTAAAGAATTTTCATTTGAACTATTATATAAGTTATGAACATTGAAAAGGTACTTTTATTGATGACAAGGAACAATGCAATGCATGCACATTTTTTGCTTAAGGAACTAGGATACAATGAGTGTAAATTAAAAATATGATCACTTATGAGGATGCAATATGGCATGTTACTATATCAATTTATCTTAGGCCTATTATAGTGGATACATTATTCTATGTGTAACCTACTATTACATGATTCAATGCAATACTTATATAATCATGGCTAAGGAAAATAATTTTAAAATGGACTAATAATAATATGAATATTCTATTTGATTTACAAGGTGGGTTTGTTGCATACAAAAGAGATAAACTATTAAAAAAAGGGTTTCTATTAATATTAAAGTTACATCTCAAATATAAACATATCAGTAACAAATAAAATCAAACAAAATACATATCAATAAATAAATAAATTAAATATTACTCCAAAAAAAAATCTCAGACTATTAACATTGTTTAGGTACCATTATAGGAATCAACTTTAAAAATTTAACACAAATATATAATGCAAGTGTAATAATTCCTAAAAGTTTTTAACCCTATATACATCAATAGGTTTTAGTTAGTTATGGAGGGTAATATAATGTATAATTATTGTATCCATGTGTTTGGTCAAAAAATTAATTCTTGATTTATTTTTATTTTTTCACTTGGACCTTGCTTTTTGATTGTATATATTTATTTGGACATTCATGATATCTATCCTATGATGATATTAGTGCACATTTATTGTGGCATACTATTTTCCCATTCATACATATTGAATATATATAATTGATTTAATTGTTTTGGGAATAATGGAATTTTATTCCTATTTAGCTAAACGTTTGGATTAATAAATTAGTAAATAATATTTCAATAAGTATAGACCTGATTTTTATAATTTATGTATATTTTTTTACCTTTCTAAAATAGAAATAAACAAGGATAAATAATGACTTAGCTATAAATAGGATGAGATAGTTGAGACAAGGTTTGAAATTGGTCATGTAGGACTGAGACAATATAAAAAATTTGAATATAGCTTTCATTTGGTGAAAGGATAGGACCAATGAAAATAAGACACTTTGGGGTCCAGCACTATTGTCCACTCCTGCCTCTATTGTCCAAACTAGTCACAAAGACCAAAATTTTTTGGGTTCTTTACATTGTTCCTATGTGATCTTGCCTATGAAATATTGAGTGTTGAATGTCGATAGAGTTCACTTTATATATGATTTAATCTTCAATCTCTAACCATCCATCATGCTTGATAATACTATTTTTGAATCACTTAGAGAAATGGTGGGGTTAGTGTGTAAAATGCATTGAATGTGTAATCGACACTTCTTATGTGGGTACACTACCTGTATATCAATACACTGAAGAGGTATCAATCCATATGTAATTCTCTCACCTAGTGTACTTTATGCAATAGTGTTATGTGGATGAAAAAATGCTAAATTGAAGGTGCTTTATGTGGTTAGGGACTAGTATGAGAGTTTGAATATGTTTGCAACTATGTTGGGTGACTTTATGTAGAGAATAGGGAAGTTTGCCTTAGTAGTTTTCTTATATTCTTGATTACTTTGTAAGATTTTTCACCTCCATTATAAATGAAATTTGGATAAGATTTTATAAGGAACCATTGGTCATGGGTTATATGTATTCATGTTAGGCCTATATAATAAAGAATAAGAATAGTATAAAAATGACCATTTGGGCTAAAATTACAAAGGGATGGGAGCACCAAAAATGGGACACCCTAGGGTCTAGTGCTATAGTTCAGGTATGGTGCTCTTATCCTATAGGCTCAGGGCATAGGGGGATAAGATTGGCCTAGTAAATATAATTTGTCTAAACTGAAATGACCATTTAGAAGGCTATGAATGACTGGAAATGAGTGAAAAGGTGTCTAGAAGGGTCACAAGAGCATGCAAAAAGGAGTTATGGAAAGGATGTCAAAATACACACTCAAACTACTAATTTGAACATTTTATATGACTAAATTCAACCCCCCTATTCTAAAGATGTAGCAAAGTGAAATACTAAGATAAATTAAAATAGAAAGCATACCTAAACTTACCTGCAAGGTTGAAGCCCATGAAGATGTGTGATGTTGATGGCGCATTGAGAAAGCACATCGTGTATTATAAATTTGCAAGAGAAAATAAATAGTAGATCAGTTCTTACTAGACCCACTACGTCTAAGATAAGAATGTATAAAATATAGGTAAAAGAGGGAGGAAGAGAAAGGAATTAATGCACCTCATCGAGTATGTGAACCAATATAAAAACTATTGTAATGTTGAGTGATGTCTGAGTGATTTTGGGTATGTGATGAACCAAGATTAATATCAAAAATGGAGTAGAGTGCTTAATTCCCCAAGGGTGGCTCAAGAATATAAAGACTGGCCCTTTAACTCCATAATCTACCAGTAAGTGAAGCTATGTGATCATGTGTGTGTTAAAAAATTGTTTTGATTGTGTGTCCAATCCCTCTAAGTAGGTGGCTCAAAAATATAAATGCTAACTACTCCTTTGGCTCCATCATTACCCCCTAATTAAATCTATGAATTTATATCGGTATGAATATGTGTCATATGAGATAGATCTTGAAGCCCATGAATGATCTATAATTTGACAAGGTGACATGGATATTCAAATGTGTACTAATAACTAGGCTAATCTTGGTGACTCTGAAAGGTGGAGATTAGGCTTGTATGAAAACCACTCCAAAACTATGAACTAAGCTTCTATGAAATCCATTCCAAAATGATGCTAACCACCTACAGATGGAATAAGGCATGCAAGTATTGAGAATACTTGGGTCATGTAAGGAACTAAAAATAAAATAAGGTAAATGTGCCATGCACTTGCCCTCAATCATTAGTGTCTATAACATGGATTCTAATCTAGAAGTTATACCAATTGCCTAATCTAAAATTGGAATTGAGGGCCATCATATCATGCATGATGCCCCCTATATCTATGTAAAATTGTACTCAAATTGCTCAATCTAAACTATATTATATTTGACAAAAATGTAACTAACCTTGTCTTTCTATTTATTTTTATAAATTTTAGGTTTTCTATTGTTTGGATAAGAACACAAAAAATAGGTTGCTTTGCTATCTAACACTATAGTATAAGTATGACACTCTTGTATTTTACTATTTGTGATCATTATTATATATTAATCATTTTTTTCCTAGTCTATTCTACCTAGTTTGAATTTTGATTGTTTTAAAAGCTGGTTTTTGACCAGTAGATGGCTCTGATCTCTGTGACAAAACCCATAATTTATACCCCCTCTTTTGAGGGAAAGAATGAAGACCCTATAATTAAGATAATCAATGGAAAGAGCCCTACAAGTGTGTTATGCTTTTAAATACATGATATAGTAATGATAATAAAAAAATATGTCTCAAGATATAGCATAGTTTGTATTAGATATTATTAGATCAACAAGGGTATGCCTAGATAGATGTAACAATGTAATATCATGTGCAATATACTAAATTGAAAATATAAATTTTATTTTTTAGTTTTCAAGGATGGATGGAGAATAAAGTCTTTCATGGAATCTAAAAAATCAAGATAATGCATGATGTAGATCATGGCATTACAAATAATAGAAAAGCAAAAAAGCATGCAAGGCAAGAAGAAAGAAGAAAATAAAAGAGGCCAAGGTACCAAGAAAACAAGGGACATGGGTATATGTCACACAAACTATAAATTCAATCATAAAAGTCATGTTCAAATTCCACATACACATACAATGTAAAACAAGCAAGGTTGGCATGAGGGCCATAAACACATAAAAGAGTACAAGAAAATGATATTGGTAAATGTCTTAAGGTATAAACAAGAAATAAAATAGGAACCAAGAAATGCAATCACATATAACTACTCAAAGAAATAAATTAATGTATGTAAATCTTATAAATACTATCACATGCAACTAATCAAAGAAAGACATGAAATTGTGCAAAACATGGATTAAAAGACTAGGTAGATGCTAACAAATACCCAAGCACTATATACTAGTGAGTTTCGATAGAGTAATATGTATAAGCTAGTAAGTAATGTACATCAACATGATAACTAGAGTGTGTGTTATAGGAATGACATAACCTGGATGGTATAGTCATGTATAAGATGGCCTTAGTGGGTAGATATATCGATGTATGTCTTGAATGTATGAAGTAAGATGCCCCCTCAATGGGTAGAGTGAAGTAATAAAGGATCTATATGTAAATGCACACACTCAAATAAGATCAAGTGAAGCATGGTAATGTATATAAATTGACATGCTATAGACGTTGTACACATGGTGGGTATCTCCTTATGTGTTAGTAAGATCTGTGATCTTTGTGTAGGTAGAGATCTATCACTCATAATGGTGCCATCCTATTGAAGGTAAACTAAATGTTTCTATATTAATGAAGATGTTGATTCTCCTTCAGGACATTAAGCTTTGGTAGTAGATAGTTTTAGTAGAAGTGGTGAAGTTGGTGCTAGTGATGATGTAATCTATATAGTCCCCTAAACTTTTAGTTTATCCCATCTCTACTATAAATTTTTACGTAAGTCAGTATCATGTCCTATGATTTTATGAAAGAGACAAAATGGGTGACCATCCTATCATGATAACTTGCTAATAGATCTATGTCATACTTTAGGTAGTGTGATTAATCCATGATCAAGCAATATCTATAGCATAATC
The DNA here is from genome assembly GCA_037957365.1 of Torreya grandis. NCBI lineage: Eukaryota > Viridiplantae > Streptophyta > Pinopsida > Cupressales > Taxaceae > Torreya > Torreya grandis. Next base: position 1,512,265 of record JARHVA010001155.1, on the reverse strand, counting down.
TATGGTTGATGTTGTGTGTTTTACACCTGAATCTGAATGACTGACTCTATATCTATAGAGTTAACAATGTGAACTATATGTGCCAAGTGATATATTACGTCTATGAATGTGTAATATATCCTAAGAGTGTGGTTTGAGATGTTAAAATTGATGTATGATATGTGATGAGGGATCTAGAGTCATCTCAATACTCTCTTAAGGTAACTAGTGTAAAGTTCAATCCATATAAATAGTCATTTATGAGTGTGGGTATTATATCATCATTTGAAGTATCTTAGGAATCTATATCAATATCATGCACATATGGTAACTCAAAATTTACCATAAGATGTAACTATGTTATAGGAGTCTCATCAATTATAGTATTAAAAGATATCAGTTTTTTAAGAGTATATGTTACTGATGAGTTAATTGTGACCACCAAAGGAGCTATATCTATAAAATCAATCGGTACTAATAGAACTACTATTAGTGATTATGTAATTATAATTGATTTAGGAACTATGACTGATGGAGTAGCTGGAATAGATAAAGCTACTATAACTCAACGAGTATTTGGAGCTAATAAAACAACTATAAGTGTAGGAGTACGAGATGTTATAGACTCTACTACCTCATATGTATGTATCTAGTGAAGAGAAATACAATGAGGTTGTGACTAAACTATGATATTAGGTGTCCCATCTAGCAAAATAGTTGAAGATGACTCTGTAATTCTATAATATATAAATGGTTGGTTATTTTTTGGGCATGTGTATAGGTATCCTTCAAGGATAAACTTAACAAATCAATGAAGAGTCAAAGGAAATACCCCATAGTATGTATCCAAGGTCATCCAAGTAAAAGGTTATAATGAAGACGACTTGGCATGACCTAGAACTTTATAGAGAGGCTTTTGGGCCCTACCATGATATCCAAAGTAATGGTGCCTAATGTTTATCATCGTATATCATCAAACTCTATAATTTTATTATATTAATTTTGAATGGATGCCATATTAACACCCATGGTCTATGAGAATGTAATATTACATATATTATGTTTGTACTCACTATCAACTAGAAATATCTTAACTACATTAGTTTTGACTTGAGCTTGTATGAACAGTGGTAAATTTTGATCAATAACTACTTGAGAAGGCTTTCATCATGATCAAAATAAATAACATATTCTATAGTTTTTAATGTGTTGACTACTTATGCAAAATAAGAATGCTCTAAATCAATGGGCATAGAATTTTGAGTGAGTACCTGATAAACAATGTCCTTGAACACATTGTCTTTTTGAAGTAGTTCTAACATGGAAATCTTAGCTAGTGTGTTACTCAAGTGATCAAAAATATCATATACCTTGTATAGATTTGTAGGTGGTTTGGGCCTAGGATGGAAAAGAATAGGAGGGTGGTGAGGATCTTGAATAGGTGGGGAGGCATGGTGGCATGTCGATTCATAACTCTAATATCATTATCTACTAGCCATATAGGACTAGTAGTAGCTATGGGAAGAGAGTGGAGATAATGGATAGGTTAAGGTGGTGGTGTAATAAATGGTGTCAACTAGGCTCTCTAGTGATGGATAGTGACCTAGGGAAGAGTAAAATGGACCATATAACATAACTTAGCATGGGATAGAGGCTCTAAGGGAGGTGAGTCAATAGGTATCTTAACATGTTTAGTAATGAATTTCTTACTATCATCTCATATTATAAAAAATAAGCATGAAAGGAAAAGAATGAAGATTTGTTTTAACATATAGCAAACTTGATCATTGATGTACACGATAGGACCATGTATGGACTCATTATTTGCAAGAAATGTTTTGAAATGAGTGAAATCTATTGTTGATTTTTATGTGAAATATGATTTAGATGTAAGGTGATACCTCAAAAACAAAGGGACCTAATATATGTAACTAGGGTTTGAAAGAAATTATTTTTAAAAAATTAATAAGGTAAATTTTAAAAATTAAATGTGAAATTTTGATTTAAATATGCAAGAAAATTTAGAAAAATATTGAAAAAATCAGAAAGGAATTTTCCCTAGGATTTCTAGGAGTTTTATGTGAAAATGAAGTAAGTTGGGTTCACCAAATGATTTAACTATTTTGGGAATAATGGATTTTTATTATTATTTTAGCTAAAGGTCTAGATTAATAAACTAGTAAATAATAATTCAATAATTACAGGCATGATTTGTATAATTTATGTATCTCTTTTAACTTTCTAAAAATAGCAATAAATAAGGAGAAATAATGACTTAGCTAGAAATAGGTTGAAATGGTTGAGACAGGGTATAAAATTGGCTATGCAAGATTAGGAAATGTTTCAAATCATAATTTAGATTTAGTTTAACGAAAGGATAGGACCACCAAAAATAGGACACTTTAGGTTCTAGTATTGTTATCTAAACTAGTCACAGAGACCTAAATGTTTTGGGTTCTTTTCATTGTTCCTATGTGAGCCTACCTATGAAATCTTGAGTGTTGAATGTTGATATAGCTCACTATAGAGATGATTTAATCTTCAAGCCCTAACCCTCCATCATGCTTGATAAAATGGGATTTGAATGACTTAGAGAAATGGGGGTGATAGTGTGTAATATGCACTAAAAGTGTAATCCACACCCCTTATGTGGGCATCATGCCTACATACCAATACTCCAAAGAGGGATCAAACCATATGTAGTTCTCCCACCTGGTGTGCTTTGTGAAATAGTGTAATATGGATGAAAAAATTCCAAATTAAGAGTGCTTGAGGTGGCTAGGGATTGGTATGAGATTTTGAATATGTTTGTAGCTATGTTGGGTGACTTTATGCAAATAATAGGGAAGTTTGCCTTTGTAGTTTTCTTGTATTATTGATTACTTTTTAATATTTTTCACCACCCTTGTAAATCAACTTTGGAGAGGCTTTTATAGGGAACCTTTGGTCATGGGTTAGATGTATTTGTTCTAGGCTGACAGAATGAAGAATAAAAATTGAATAAAAATGACTATTTGGGCTTAAATTACAAAGGTATAAGAGCACCAAAAATGGGAAACCCTAGGATTTAGTGCTATAGTCTAGGTATGGTGCTCATGTCCTACAACCTCAAGACCTAGGGGGATAAGATTGGCCTAGGAAATATGGTCTAGTTGAGCTGGGATGACTATTTAGAAGGCTAGAGATGACTAATAATGAGATAAAAGGTATTCATAAGGGTAACATGAGCATGAAAAAAGGAGATATGGATAGTTTGTCAAATCCACACTCAAACTACCAATTTTGACATTTTATATGACTATAATAATCACTATTATTATGGCTTACATTGAGCTTACAATATCACATACATATATACCTATAGATTGTCATAAGAGTTTATACACTTATTATTTCCCATTGGGGGTATGTGTATTATTATCTATACATACTTTTTTAATACATGGCCTCATTATGCATAGATATAGAGGGGAAATTTTCCTTGCCTTTAATTCATTGAGACTACTTTATTATTGTTGACTAAATTTGACCCTATAGGTCAAATTGGGACCGCTATAGGTAATAAATTGACTTTTTATATGTTTTATGGGTCTAATAATTTGTCATAGGGTATTTTATAATCCATTTGATGTTATTTATTGTCTTTTTATCCTTATTTATGGTTTAATAAGTTTAATTTCCATTTTGGGTCATTTAGTGGCATTTTAGGGGTCATAAATGCAAGTATCATGGTTCCCAAGGTGTCCATGTGTACTATTTAACTTTCAAGAATCCAAGATGTCCAATTACCTATTAGTAATTTTAGTTCAATCATGATTTTTCAAGTTATCTAATAGGGATTCAAGAAACTAACTAAAAAGGGGGAGTTTGGCTTTTGTACAAGCCATGGGAGAAGATGACACATGGAAAAAGGTCATGTAATGTCTCTTCATATTACTTAAAATCATATTAGTTATTGATACACTTTTTAAGTGATCAAAAAGTCCCAAAACTAGTCTACTCCTTTCTTGCCCTTTTAGACATGCAGAAGTGATCAATAGGCTCATGCTTGGTACAGTTAGTAGAAGAGGTTCTAGGTAAAAAAATTTAGGGAGGCATTATTACACTTATATATATCCATTTACATAATAATATTTATACTATTGGTCAACCATGCTTTATAAACCATCCTTTACATGTTAACTATGTTTTTCTACCTACTAATATGTGCACCCTATAAGTTTTGCTCCCTTTTGGACAAGTCTAAAAAATTCACTCACTGATGTTATTTCCAGATGATTTTTAATCCCTCATAAAATTATACCCATGATTTTTTTATTATTTAAAGGTGTTTGGATATGAAAATCATCTCATGTTATATAAGGGTGCACTATTTTGTGTTACAGGTAGTTTTTTCACCATTTTTAGGATCCTCATGCTTTATTAGTATTTTGAGGAGGTGGAAATAGGTTAATCACCATGTTTTTAATGTAATACTAACCCATTACCTTTCCAATATCATCTTCTAAATCATAATCCATGAGGGTGCAATCATAAAACATCATGTAGCCATTTTGCTTAAAGACTATCATACATAGTCAACTTTTGAGCTATGCAAGGTTCTAAATCATGTCCATGGAGTCATAATTATGGTCTAAAAATATTTGATACATTCAAATATCATAGGAAATCAAGTTAAATTCTTTCACTTGGATGAAGAGAGACTATCCTAGTCAACACAGTCATTTGTATTTTCAGTCTGCCATTGATATGTGCCTATAAGAGTTTTCAAATGTTTAAACATGGCATAGAATATCTCCTAAAGATTTTTAGATCATGATATATTGTTTTAATCCCTTTAAAAGATAACATATATGGTTATAAATTCAAATTCATTATATCATTTCCATTACACCAACCCTATCTACTATCTGCAAGTAACTTAACATGCATCTATAGGTGTCTTCCTGAGTACCAACAGGTTAGAAGGAAGTTTTTGATATGAACATGGTTTTATATGGTGAAGAGGGTAAATTTAAATCCTTTAAGAGAAGCCTAAAATCATGAAAGGTCAAAAAATAGTGCATTGTATATAATTCCACACTTGTTTCCTATATAGGAAAATAACCACCTATAAGTGGTACCACAAAGAGTTGAGGAGTTATTTTAAGGTATTGAAACAAGTGATGAGTCTCTCCTTTAGATCTTAGTGTGGTTTAAGTGGTGTTATTAAGATCATTTAAGGTGATAAACTACTACACAATTTTAAAATCATCTTCAAAAGTAATGATTGTAGGTTTAGGGATTAAAGCCCTAAAAGTCTAAAATAGAGGCCATTTTTTGTGGAATCATATGACATGGTTACACGAGATTTTTTTTCATTATAATGGTCTTGGATGGTATTAAATACATAATATAGGACCTCTATAAAATATTTAGATAAAATTATTAATGGAGGTTGGTTATTGAGAATCCTAAAATTGCATATTTATGCACTAATTACAATTAGTGTCATCTATAGGTTTGAGTCCAAAAGACACCTATTCAACCCAAGGTTGCATACTAGACCACACCTTCACATATGGGAATTGATAAAAATGGTTTAGGTAACATATATGAATAAAATTATCATCATAAGGAGATGATAATAAATGTTTTGTTTCCCACCTATACCTATAGGTCCCTTTTTCACCATAAATGTAGGTTATAAGCTGGCTACAGGGTTATCAAAAGGACTGAGCTTGATAACCTTAGTGATAAACCTTATTAAAAGCATGATAAAAATAAAGTATAGTTATAGAATAGTGTGAATAAATTCAAAAAAGCTCATTCAAGGTTTTCAAATTCTAATACAAGCATGGTCACCTACAAGTGCCCTTCCAAGACAAAAAAACATAGTCTGTTATAGATCATTGTGATATAACAATGAGCAAATTTGAAGATTTTGAATTGCTGATATTGATTAAGAATTATATGAATTGGTAAAAACTTATTAAAAATTAACATAATGTAATAAGATAAGTTTATGTACCTTTTTTCTAAGGTCAAACCATGTATTATCACCTATAGGAATCATCCTTTGGTAAATAACACAAAATATAGTCAACTACCTATTACTGGTCTTAGGAGCAATCCAATTCAAAGTGTGAGATGGAATAGATAATAAATTAAATTATTTTTAAAGCTTAAATTAAAGATAAAACACTTGATATCATGGTCTTAATCATATAAACATAACCTACATGCTCTTTTTTCTTGAGTAAGAAGGGTCAACTTACCAATCAGGCCCAACTGAGTAAGCGTATGTTCCAAGGTGCAATCTTGAGTTATAAAGGTTTATGAATATTTTAAATTATCTCATCATGGTGTCATTTATATCTCATAATCATATTATTCATGAAGGAATAACTTAAAAAACCTTTCAAAAGTAGTTTATATTCCATTACTTAAACACTACACACAGTCCTTTCTCCAAGAAGTCTGTCTTGGAACATGAGGATTTTGGAAGGTCAAATGATTTATTAAAGAATTAAAAATTGTTAAAAATAACCTATATAAACCCATAAATCATTAATTTAGTCTATGTAAATAGGGTAAGTGTCCTCTCTTTTAATCTCAGATAGAGGTCACTCCCCTTAAGTGAATTGGTAGGTTTTAGGGAAAAGCTGACAAAAGGGGGGACTAGGAACTATTTGAAACTTTAAAAGAGTTTTAGGAAGATATAACACACCTAGTTATATCATGTAAACATATCAAAATGGGATAATCCTTACAATATGTCCTAAACCCTCAAAGTTGTAGTCAAGCCTACTTGGATAGGGTTAGGTCTAAAAGCCAAAAGGAGAGTCATTGCCACTTTCACCTTGATATTATCATTATATAATATTTAAAAAAATTTATGTGGTCACTAAATATATGTTAAATCTATTTTAATTTATATAAACCCAATAGGATGGCTTAGACAATAGGTGTTACATTAAGCCTATTAGGCAAGGTTCATGCCTACTGCCCAAATGAGAGGTCATTTTCTTTATATATGTACATGAGCATTAAAAAATATTTTATAATGTGTATAAGGTCATTTAAGATGTTTAAAATTATAAAAATTGTAGATAAATCCCAAATAATTCTTTTTGGACTCAAAACTAACTCAGGTCTATGCAAATTGGAGAAAAGAACTCTAGAGGCCAACTTGAAATGTTCATATCTCTCTTGGTTATTTTCATGGGGACCTAAGAATATTTTATAAGTTGAAAAGGGTACTATAAATTTATCTTGTTTTTTTTTTTTATCAAATTTAACATCCCATATTTATGAACAAACCTTAAGAGTGTAAAATAGGCCTAAACCCTTTTTAGTGACTAGTTTGAGGAACTGGAGATGGAAAGCTACTATAATGGAATATTTTTCCCAAGATTATTATTTGACATTTTATAGGACTCTATGAAGATACTCCCCATCAAGACGATCTATATTTAATTATACAAATAAGGTATAAAATAGGGTACTTTTGACTATTTTGTGTGTTTTGTAGGTTATAAAAGGAATATGAAGATGAAATCAAGTTTGGAAGGAATATATATATAATTTTTTATAAATAAATATGGAAATATAATTATTTTAAAAAACTCATAAGTGTTCAAACAATAGCTCTCATCTTAGCCAATCAAAACTGGCATAGTATACAAGCTAGTGAGAAGGGTGGAAAATTTCAAGTTAGCTAATTTTAAGGTATACCTAATGCCTCTAAGGCCATGGAGAGTCTTGAAAAATGTCATAAAATCCCTCCCATGTATTTAAATTTAAAATTTAATCCAACTTTCAGTCCAAGTGTAAGATGTGTGGGAAGGAGGAGCTTTTTAGATTGTACATGATGATAACTCATTTCTAGATGTTTCCAGATGACCAAGACTACAACCAATGAATGGATAGGAATGCATAAAATACTTAAATCTCATTACAATAATAATACATATCCCTAGTTGTTTTTTATATGTTCAAATATGTGTAGATAATAAAGGTAGTTTTCTAAGCGCAAATAGGGAATTTTTTGCCATTTTTCATGAGTTTCATGACTTGGATGGAAACTTGTGCTTCCTAACCTTTCATGATTTATTTTAAACTCTCTTCCCATGATTTTTCAACTCCTTTTATTATCTTGAAAATTTTCATTATGACCTTTAGAATTCTCTCTTCTCATCTCTCTCCTAAGTTCTATAAGAACTAGCCATTCTGTCTTTTATAACTTATACTCCACTTGAGTGTGGTGAAGCCCTACTCATTTACATACCATTTGTTCAATAATACTACTTATTTTTACCTCTTACATAACTATGCATAGTGTGTTTACTTGGATCATTGATTTTTCTTAGTGATGACTTGTTGTTTTATTAACATTATTGTTCCATTTGAACACCTATTTGTAGTTGGAAATCTTCTTCTTATAGGGCATGTGAAGTGTTATAAGAAGTGTCAAGGTTGAGTGAATTAGTATATTACCATTAAATATATCTTATCTAGTCCTCCTATCCTAATGCATCCATAACCTCATAATTTAATATTTATGTGAGAAGATGCAGATTGGAAAAGTCTATGTTTAGTTAGTCTCTTGGTTTCATGTGTGACATGAATCTAGTTGGTAGTCATAAATCAATTTAGTGTATCACCTCCCTTAGGATAGTTTTCTTTTAGTTTTCTCTTTACATTTTCCCTCACAAATTTTATGTGTAGTAGTGATCCAAAGTGGTACATCAAGGGAGTTAGCCCTACCTAGAGATTCACATCATCCTTAGGATACCCACAATCCTATATGTGTTTCAATTGTGCTACTTGGATGAGGAGAGCTGAGACATCTCCTCAAAGAATGAAAATCCAAGTGACAATAGTTTTTGGCATGCCTGATGGGACTCTTAGTCTAAGAGGTTGAAATATTTTTGGTGTTATCTTTCAATAATCAGCCTTTCAAGATATTTATCCAAGCATCAATGGTGAATCCAAAGTTAAATCAGTTGGTCAAGAAACCTAGGTTTCCTTTTCAACAATTTTAGTAATATATTTCTTTGTGTTCTTTCTTTAAATGAAGTTCTATAGCTGAATTTGGTGTTGAGTTTTTCTTTACATACGTTGTTGAGGTATATCAAGCCTATGGAATCCATTATTATCTATGTCATGATCCTTACCAACTCCAACATTAAGTGTAGCATCTCATTCATCAAGTATGTCAACCCTACAATCAGCCTTCTCCACATCTTTCTCCTAATCAACCTAGTCACTTCTCTAATAAGTCTATTTCCACCTTTAAACAAAATCTTTTGGGCTATGAGAAGTATATGTTGTATATTAAAACACAAAGGGGATACGGTCCACATATTACTATTAATCTGATTCATAAGGTGAGAGATGCATTAGATCTGGTCAAAAGAGAGTGATCACATATTGACAGAGCTAATTGGCAAAGGCTCACAAGTGAGATGTTAGATGTGAGTATCCTAGTTTCATCTTTAGAAGATATGATAAAAATTCATGATACGTAGCCTTACCAAACCTATCATATTTCATATCCACTTCTCTAATATTACTATTAGTCCTACATGATTCCCACTCATAAACCCAATCAAGCTTATTAAAGTCATCCTTTTCCCAATTAGTTGGAAGAGAGAGTTGAAAAGAGAAACCTTGTTTTTGAATCAAATATTGATACAAAAATTGAGTTGGATAAAATGTATATGCATTATTCCATGTCATCAACCAAAAAAATGGAATCTAAGCCCTCATTACCCTCTCTAATTACATCCCTACCTCAAAAAGTGACCTCTAAATATGAGATTCCAAATTGGAGACAAGGTAGATAATCCAAGCCTAATGAGATCCCAAGTTTATTGAACACTTCATCCAATCCTAAAATTGCATCACCAACTCAAGAAGAGACTCCTAATACTAACATCCTAAGCTATAATAAGATAGTGGTGTCATGGGGAAAGAAAGAGTATAAAATCCTTGATGAAGAGTGTGAAGTTGAGAAAGAGATTGATCATATGAAATACCCTCCCACCCTTCTTCAAGAGAATTTTTATCTTCCATGTCAGCCTTCTTGTACTCCTCATCATCATTATTATTCCTATCAACTTCAATAAATACTTTTCTAAGAGTACCTAGCCAAGTAAATTGAAGAGTTATAGTCAAGGATGAAATTGTTAAGTCAAAGTGTGATGGAAGGTTTAGACCCAAAAGAAGATACTATGCCTAAAGACACCCCATCTACCCTTACTAAATATATTCATTGAGATAAATAATATATTAATGAATTCATTATAAAATGTAAGGAAGAAAACCAAGCTATTTTATCCCAAGGTCTGCCTCCCCTTCCTCAAGATCTTCCAAAAGAATCCCCTACATTTCACTCTCAATCTAATTTTGAGTTCTATTTGCCACCTCCACCAACTAGTTAATCTTTTCCTCGCCCCTCACCTTTTTCATTTATGTAAATGTGGCATGGGAACATAAATATGAGTATTTGGTTGACAAAAACTTAAAACTCGTGCTTGAATAAAACACAACTCCTTGACAGCCTCATTGGACTAAGTCACATGACTTCAAGATGCCTAGTCTTGGAATCACAAAAAAAGAAAAATAAATGGAGGATCTTGAAGCCTTTGAGAACCAAATTCATGTTAAGGAAGTTGAAATTCTACTTGATATCCCTCAAGAGGTTTTAAATTTTGAATAAGAGGTGGTCTATTGTGTAGAAACTTCTGATTGGGTTGATATGGAAGAATGTTTTCCTTTTCCGAAAGTGGAAGAAATAGTCATTGGCTCTTCCCTGAATATGGAAGATATCATGGATGGAAAATAACTATAATTAAATTAATTATATGTTCACACAAAATTATTTTATATCACATATAATAAGCAAATATGAGAGATCACATAGTAATAATTGATAGTAGAGTAGAATACTAGATAATATAACAAATCCAATTCGAGGGGGAAACCTCCACAAAAATGCACTAATAGTAAAATAATTAACATGATGATAAAAGACTAACCACTACCTCATATATATATTATACTTATCCATAGTTATTCCATAGGCTGACCTAACTAAGAACATAGAGAAATACAATAATAATATAAAAGAGGCATGTAAGCCACAAGTCGGCCACACATATCCCAAGATATGCCAAAGGTTAAGCATGTAGCATGCCCCTCCCCTTGAAAAAATATTTTCCTCAACATTGAGTCAAATTTATATTTTTCTAAAAGAAATATACATCCTCCCAAATAGCATCTACATAGGGTAGATTCTTCTATTTGATCAGGTACTCCTTAATCGCTCGAGACCACATCTACTTAGTGTGCATTTGAAGGATCACCTTAGGATCAATAACAACTCTTCTTTCCTCATCCAATTCTAGTAACTCAATTTGAGTATCCAATTTATGTCCAATGACTTTGTTTAGGCATGATGCATGAAATATTAGATGTATGTGAGTGGAGGAAGGAAACTCTAACTTCTAAGACACTACCAATTTTTTGCAAGATTTGATCAGGCCCATAATACTTAGGGGATAACTTGTCATTTTTATGTTCCTTCAAGGACATATTATTATTTGGATATAAGAAAACAAAAACCCAATCACCAATGTCAAAGTGCTTCTCACTCCTATGTTGATCTACATGTTTTTCATGCAATTCTAAGCCATGTCTAAATTTTCATGCAAACTAACAAGGACCTCCTATTGATGGTGAATATGTTCTTCAACTGCATGAACCTTAAGATAGACCTTTAAGATTGAAGTTATGGATGGTGAGTGGTATCCATATAGTGCCAAAAAAAGGAGACATTTTGGAATAACTATGAATATATGTATTATACCACCATTTAACAAGTGGTAACCAATGAACCCATTTATCTTGTTTATCAGAAACAAAACAATGGATATATCCTTTCAGACATTTGTTGACTACCTCAATTTTTCCATATAATTGAGGATAATATGAATAACTATGAGCCAAATGGGTGACCAAACATGCAAATAACTCAGTCCAAAAATTACGAGTAAAGATGGGATCTTGATCACTAACAATAACTTTAGGGGTACCATGCAATTTTTTAACTATATTGAAAATTTTGAATCTATTGTACTATCAACAAATGGATGTGATAAATTAAAAAAATGAGCATACTTACTAAGATTATCTACCAGAACCATGATAACATTTTGACCATCAGATCTTGGTAATCCTATAATGAAATCCATAGACATATCTTCCCAATGTTGGCTCAGGATGGATAAAGGTTGTAAAAGACCTAGGGTTTTAATCATTTCTCCTTTATTTTTTAAAAAAATCATACATTCAACCAAATATTTATAGACATCCCCCTTGAGTCCTTCCTAGAAAAAATCATGATTGATTCTAAGATAGGTTTTCAAAAATCTTGAATGACCCGCAATTGTAGTTCCATGAAGTTCTTGAAGGATTTTTTGTTTAAGATAATTCTTACATAGGTATGATCTATCTTTATACCATAATGCATCACCCTTCCCTATGAATTTTTCAAATCCACCCAAAACTTGCTAAATATTCTAAATCAAATCACTAGTAGCACTATCCTTATCCCATTCTAATCATGCTTCTTCTAGCCAATCTACCTATAGAATGGTCATAGCATATAACAATGCCTCAACTCATTCATCCTTCCTAGATAGTGCATCTACCACTACATTATCCTTGCCTTTCTTTTAAAACTATTTCAAAATAATAGCCTAACATCTTAGTTACCCATTTATCTTGTTCTTTAGATGATAACCATTTTTCAAAAAAATATTTGAGACTATCATAATCAGTCTTTACCTGAAAGTGATGACCCATCAAATAAGGCCTCCATTGTTTGACTACATGTAAAATGGCCATCATTTCCTTCTCATAAATGGGCTTGTGCTTATTTTTACCCTTAATTTGATGACTTTTAAATGGAAGTGGTATACCTTCTTGCATGATTACAACACCCATACCATACTCAGATGCATCATATTCAACCACAAAAGTATTATAAAAATTAGGAGTAACCAACACTAGAGTGGTGCACATCACTAATTTCAATTGTTCAAATGCCCTAGTAGATGTATCAATCCACTAAAAGGAGTCTTTTTCTAACAAAGATTTGAGTGGGGCTATAATGCTACCATAATTTTTGATAGACCTGTGAGAGTAACTAGTGAGCCTGAGAAATCCCCTTAGTTACTTGAGTGTCTTAGAAATTGGCCAATCCATCATTACTTGGGTTTTTTTTAGGATCCACTTTTACTCCTATATATGAAACTAGATGACCCAAAAACTCAACCTCACAAGATCTAAAAGTACATTTGGAATGTTTAGCATATAACTGATGTTATTCCAAAATTAAGAGTACCTATTTCATATGGTGTAAATGGTCTTCCTAATTTTTACTGTAAATGAGGATATCATCAAAAAATACCAAAACAAATTTCCTTAAAAATGGCCTAAAAATAGTATTCATCAAACTTTAAAAGATAAATGGTGTATTTGTTAGCCCAAAAGGCATAACCAAAAACTCATAATGCCCCGCATGAGTCTTGAAAGTAGTTTTGGGTATGTCTTCATCATAGATCTAGATTTTATGATACCTAAAACACATATATAACTTGGTAAAATAAATAACACCATTTAATTCATCTATAAAGTCATCAATGATAGGAATAGGAAACTTATCTTTGATAGTGTACTTATTGAGTTCCTTGCAGTTAGGGAATATCCTCTAAGTGTTATCATTATTTCACACCATGAAAACTGGTGAAGAGTATTCACTTTGGCTATGGTGAATGATTCCTACATCCATCATTTCATATACCATATTTTTAATTTCACTTTTTTAAGCATAGGGATACATGTATGGCTTGATGTTGGGTGGTGTATTACTAGGAATAAGTTTGATAACATGTTCATATGTGTGGATAGGTGGAATTCATTTTAGTATGTTACCAAAAATAATCAAATGGTCATAAATCACTTATACATATTCACTTTGGGAAACATCAATTTCATACAAAAATTGGAGTTGTTAGTCTTTAGAGGAGGAGGACCTAAATGTTGAAGTAGAGGGGTGTTTGACTATAATTAAGATGAAAGAATAGATAATGAAGAAGTGATATAATTAAATTTATTATGAACCCAATTAATCTCTTTGTACATCCATAAAACATTAGTTTAAACTAATAAAAATTCATCATGCCCCACCAAGCCTTTTATGTCAGCCTAAAGTTGAAAAATCAACAGATTTAAAGTTTTAGATTTCATGTCACTGGTAGAAGGAGTCTTATGAGTTTCATGCCCCCCTTTTCATCCTCGTGTAGAAGGAATGTCCATATACAAACCCTAGGATGGTTTTTTCCTTGAAAAAATTATACCATGGGATGGTACCATAGTGATCACCTCACTAATATGAATCTAATGACTACCTTTGTGCATTAGGTAAATAAATTTGCCACAAAAAGTATAATAGTGGACTATGTTATTGTGATCATTTTATCGAGATGAATCCAACAACTACAAATGAGTGAGGTGAAAAAAAAATTTGAGAATTTTTAATTATTTTTTTCCAAAAAAGTGTTTCAAACAATACTACACTAATAGAAAAAATTAATTCTTCCCACATTGCAAGTTATGTTTTTTCGCTCCTTCCCATCACAAAAGTCACACCTCACCCGATCCAAAAAACAAAACCATAATAAAACTTGCCAAAATCAAAGATCTGATGCCACTTTTAATGAAATTACTTAGATTTTCTCACATAATGATTTTATATCATATAGAATAATCAAATATGAGAGATCACACAATAATAATTGACAATAGAGTAGAATATTGGATAATATAGCAAAGCCACTTCGAGGGGGAAACCTCCACAATAATTCAATAATAGTAGAATAATTTACATGATGATCAAAGACTAACCACTACCTCTTATATATATTCTACTTAACCATGGTTATTCCATAGGTTGACTTGACTAAAAACATAGGGAAATATAACAAGAATATAAAATAGGTATGTAAGCCACAAGTCAGCCACACATATCCCAAAACATGTCAAAGGTTAAGGGTGTAGTAGGAAAAAGTTCCTAATAAGCCTTGGGATGACTTTTTTTCACTCATTAGAACAATATATACTCCACTTCAAGGAGGCTATGATTTAGTCAAAGATGGAGAAGGCAACCTTGGCACTCAAGTGAGTATGCAAAGAAAAATAAACCTTTCAAATCTATCCCTTCAAAAATCATATTCATCTCATGATGGCATGTTTGAAATCATAAATATGGGTTATCATCCTCTCAATCAGTTGGGAGAAACATGTTAGATCTTGAAAGATGGAACAAGCTCCTATTGGCCTTAATCTTCTAAGGAACATGAAACCAATCCTCTTGAAGCCATACCTACCAAGAAGATACTCATTGATCATGAGATGAAGAGTGGAAAAAATTATGAGGTATGTGAATAAGGTCAAAAATAATATATCTACATTAGATACCTATTTATGGATGATCTACTTGAAAGTAGATCAAGTGAAGTGTTAAGGAATAGGTCTGATCTACAAAACATCCAATCCAAGGAGAAATATGCTTGTCACTATGACTCATCTCATGAAAGAGAAGATTCAAGAAAATTTCCTTTTGATCCTAAAAATGAGTTATGATTAGTTAATATTTATGCTTAATAGTTTTTTTTAAGATTCCCTTATGTGCCTTGAGCACATGTGTGTGTGTGTCTTCTTAGTTTTTTTGCTTTATTTTGTGTGTCCTTTGATTTTTATGGTCCAGGTAGTCAATTGATCTTTTCTTGATCAAATATTATGGTAAAATTTTTCTTATTGTGTCTCAAACTTTATATGACTCCCTAAACCCAATGGACTGATAAGGTTACTGGTCTAATTAGTATAACAAGCATACTACCCTTATGAGTCACCAATTTGTTGACCAAATTTGACCATACAGGTCAAATTAGGACCCTTATAGGTAGAAAATTGACTTTTTAGATGTTTTATGGGTTTAATATTTTTTAATATGGTATTTTATAATCCATTTGATGTTATTTAATGCCTTTTAAGCCTTAGTCATAGTCTAATAAGTTTATTTGTCATTTTGGGTCCTTTAGTGGTCTTTTAGGGGTCATAAATGCAAGTGACATGGTTCCAAAGGTGTATAAGTGTCTCATTTTAATTTAAATCATCCAATAATTCAGATTACATATCAATAATGTGATTTTAATCATAATATTATAAGTTATCTAACTAAAATTCAAGAAACTAACTAAAAAAGGGGAGTTTGACACTTGTACGACCCATGGGAGAAGGTGACACATGGTATAAGGTAATGGAAAATCTATTCATATTAATATAACTAATAATATTTATTTACATGATTTGGAAGTGATAAAAAAGGCCTAAAATCATTCTGATCCTTTCTTGCCCTTTTAGACATGCAAAAGTGATCAACAGGTTCATGTTTGGTATGGTTAATATAAGAAGTTTGAGGTCAAAATATTTTGGGATGTGGTAGTAAATTTAGAGAGATAAATTTACATAACAATATTTATAATATTGGTCAACCATTATTTATGAACCATCCTTTACAAGTTGACTATGTTTTTATGCTTGCTAATATATGCACCCTATAGGTTTTGCTCCATTTTAGACAAGTCTATACAATTAAATTGATGATGTTTTTTACATATTATTTTTAATCCATATTAAAATTATCTCCATTATTTTTTTATTTTTTCAATGTTTTTGGATATGTAAATCATCTCATGTTGTAAGAGGGTACACCATTATATGTTATAGGTAGGTTTTTCACCATTTTTAGGATCCTCATGCTTTGGAAATATTTTTAGGGGGTGGAAATAGGTTCATCATCATATTTTAAATGTCATATTAACCCATTACCTTTCTAATCTCATCTTATAAAGCATACTCCATGAGGGTACAATCATAAAACATCATGTAACCAGTTTGCTTAAAAACTATCATACATAGTTAGCTTTTGAGCTATGCAAGGTTCTAAATCACATCCATGGAGTCATAATTATGGTCTTGAAATATCATATAAATTCCAATATCAGAGGTGATCAATTAAAATTATTTCACTTGGATGAAGAGAGACTGCCTCAATCAACACAGTCATTTACATTTTTAGTCTATCATTGATATGTGCCTACAGGAATTTTCAAACATTGAAACATGGAATATAATCTCTCCTCAAGCTTTATAGATCATGATATATTATTTAAATCCATTTTAAATAGCATGGATATTTTTATAGAATCAAATTCTTTATATCATTACCATTACACCAACCTTATCCACTACCTGCAAGTAGATTAACATGCATCTACAAGTGTCTCCATGAGTACCAATAGGTTTGAAGGAAGTTTTTGAGATGAACATGGTTTTATATGGTGAAGATAGTAAATTTTCAATCCTTTAAAAGAGGAATAAACTCATGTAAGGTTAATAAATAGTTCATTATCTATAATTCCACACTTATTTCCTGTATAAGAAAATAACCACCTATAAGTTGTACCACAGAGAGCCGAGGAGTTGTCTTAAGGTGTTGAAACAAGTGACAAGTCTACTATTGGGTTCTTAGTGTGCTTAAAGATATTGTGGTAAGATCATTTAAGGTGTTAAACTACTATGCAAGTTGAAAATCATCTTCAAAAGTAATGAATGAAGGTTTAGGGATCAAATGCCTAAAAGTCTAGAATAAAGGCCTAAGGACATTTTTGGTGGAAATTATGACATGGTTACATGTGATTTTGATGCATTCTAATGGTCTTGGATGTTATTCCCTTCATAAGATAGGGCTAGTAAAAAATATTGAGTGTAGGTTGCTAATGGAGGTTGGTTATTGAGAATCCTAAAATTGCATATTTATGTACTAATTGTAGTCAGTGTCATCTATAGGTCTGAGTCCAAAAGGGACCTATTTAACCCAAGGTTACATACTAGACCACACTTTCACATATGGGAATGGTTCCAAATGATTAAAGTGACATCTATGGCCAAAAGGATCATCATAAGGAGATGATAATTAGTGTTTTATTTCCCACTTATACCTATAGGTCCCCTTTTCACCATAAATGTAGCCTACATGATAGTTGTAGGGTTATCAAAATGACTAATCTTGATAACCTTGATGATAGACCTTATTCCAAGCATGAGAAGAGAAAGTACAATTATATAATGGTTTGAAAAACTTAAAAGAGACTCATTAAAGGTTTTCAAATTCCAATACAAGCATGGTCGCCTACATGTGCCCTTTCAAGATTAAAAAATGTAGTCTACTATAGATGATTATGATATAACAGTGAGCAAATTTGAAGATTTTTTAAGTGTTGGTAGTGCTTAAGAATCAAATTAATGGGGTTTTAGGGGTCATAAATGCAAGTGGCATGGTTTTAAAGGTTCCCAAGTGTCTTTATTTTATTTAAAAAATCCAATAATTCATATTACCTATCATTAATGTTAGTCTCATCTGAAACTTGTAGGTTATCTAACTAAAGATCAAGTAATAAATTTAAAAAGGGGAGTTTGACACTTGTACAACCCATGAGGGAAGGTGACATATGGGAGAAGTCTATGGAATATATATTAATATTATTAAATTTAATATCCACACTTTAAATTCTCTGAAAGTTCCATTTTTTAGCTAAAATTGTTCTACTCCTTCTTCACCCTTTTAGACACATAGAAGTGGTCAGCACGTTTGTGCAAGGTACAAATAGTTGAAGAGGTTTCAGGTCAAATGACTTTGGGAGGTGGTATTAAACTTATATATATTAATTTTCATAATAATATTTCAAGGATTGGTCAACCATTATTTATGAACCATCTCAAACAAGTTAACTATGTTTTTTTGTTCATTATTTCATGTACCCTATAGGTTTTGATTCAATTTGGAAAATTCCATACAATCCAATTGGTGATGTTTATTTAATATTATTTTTTATATATTATTATATTATATTCATGTTTATTTTCATGTTTCATGGTTTTTTGATGAGCAATTTATTTCATATTACAAGAAAGTGTCACCATTGTGAAGCTTCAGTCAGGTTCTTCCTTGTTGCAAAATATTAGTCTTATACAAAGGTATAATGTGAATATAATATGGTGTTACATAGGTATAATTAAAATATAATCACATATTTCCATGATTGGTTTCATCACACCATGCTTTGAGCAACTTTTAATATTACCATTCCTCATAGTCAACTCTTCACTCAATCCCACTTGCAGTCACTTGTATGAGACTTGTCTAGATTGTTCATGGAACTGTAATAAGGGTGTATTAGTTGTAAAATCCATAAATATATTAAGAGAGTTAATTTTTATGTTTTTTTAAAGTACATTGTTGTTTCAAGACTATTCATCACACCAAATAGTCACTAGTTATCCATATCTACTCTGTAATAGGTGTTTGCAAGAAGTTTTCACATTGGAATGGATGTTTTAGATCTTGTATTAAGATATAATTAATATAAACCATGTATTTATGGATTTAAAATTATTTTAAATTTTTCATGAGGTTTTTCATCCACACATATTTCTCCACTTCATGTTCATTACCTATTTACATCTCATACACACCTACAGGAGCCTCTTTGATGACATCATGTTGAGAGGAAAATATTGATATGTGTTTCAATATATTAAGATTGATAAGAGTGAATTAGGATAATTTTTAAAATAATATAATTTATCACAAACATACATACCTTTTATACTACCCAAGTTTACCCACTACTTATATGTGCAACTTCCCACCTTCAAGTGGTACCACAGAGCCATGAAGGCACTTATACAGAAGGTTAGAATATTGTAAGGATTCCTATTGAATATTAACATTTTGGTTGATAATTAAAATAATATTTTATGTGTAAATAGGGAAAAATAAGGTGTAAACCATCTTTAAGGGACCAAGGACTGAGTTCAGGGAGAGTTTCCCATAAAGGTGAAAATAGAGGTCTAGCCCATTTTGTGAATATCTTATAGAAAGGCTATTAAGTGTTTTGAATCATATATATATAGGTAAAAATTATATACTATATCATGGAGAATATTTATTACAAAAATTGGGTCAAAAGGATTGATGAAAAGTGATTATTAGGGGTCTTAAAGATGCCTTTTAAAACACTAAAATCCTACATTAACATCTATAGGATTTGATTTTTGAGTGACTTTTAACATCCTAAAGAGTAGACAAAACATATTATTATGGTTTTAATTGCCTTATTATTTTAATGGTTTACCAATGGACATGTAAATCATTAGGACAATGTTAATATGTAGTGTTTCAAGCTTCATGGACACCTACACGTGTCCCTTCATAGGAAAATGTTCACCTACAACTAGGTAGGTAGACAATGACCTAAACATGGTGTCTTAGTGATGTTTTAACCCATAAAATGTGAAGAAATGTATTATTATCTTCTATTTTACTTTAAATATTCAAGGAGGGCCTTTAAACACCATGTCTAAATCTCAATTAAGTAAATATGCACCTATAGGAATCAAAGAGGTAGGGTATCATAATTAAGAAAAAGAACTCAATTTGGTGAGCTCAAAGTGCATGTCAAGGTTAAGGGATATTTTAAATGATTAAATTAACCTATTATAACGTTATTTAATACCATAATTATCTCCATAAGATTTTTATTATGTAGATTAAGCTTACATAGACCTCTTAAGGCCCTATATGCATCTACGATTGAGTGTTTAGTCTTGATGAAGTTAAAGAGATAAATATTCTTTGGAAAAGAAATAAGGTTGAAAAAAATGTAAAAATTGTTAAATATATTTTAATAATTTTTTTTCAAAAGCTTCAATACTCCTTTCAATTTGACCATCTACTCTTCCTACTAGCCCAAAGATTGTAGTTTGTACAATTGCACTAGGAGACTCATATTGCTCAATGGGTAAAAATGAAGAATATAAGGGAGAAACATGGTTTTGGGTGAATTAAAATATTATTTATAATTAATTTTAGGTGGAAATTTTTTTTAATAAATCTAATTATATTGGTTTTATGCCTTGAGAGGTCATTCTTAGGTGGAAGTGAAAAATGCAAAAATAGTCCTTTTTGGAGGCCTTTTGTGGGCAAATTGAGTTGGTTAGGTGCATAAATGGGGGATTATGAATTATATATTTTTTAAAAAATTTAATTATTATGTAATAAAAATTATAAAACCTTCAATTTTCCTTGAATATTAGGGATATATCTCACTATTTTGTCTCAGAGGTCAGTCAGTCAGGAAAATTAGGGTTTTGGCAAAACAAGCAAATAAAGCTAAAATGGGTAACAAACTTGATAGAAATATTTTGGAACATAAAGTAACATATTTTGAAGTTAATTTAAGTTTAATAGGTGATATAAAAAACTAAATAAATCTCATATCTCTCACAGTGGCCAAAACACTCTCGCACATAGCTCAACCAAGTAATCTACAATTAGGCCTAGTTGGTG
Source organism: Torreya grandis (assembly GCA_037957365.1). NCBI lineage: Eukaryota > Viridiplantae > Streptophyta > Pinopsida > Cupressales > Taxaceae > Torreya > Torreya grandis. Next base: position 1,490,763 of record JARHVA010001155.1, on the reverse strand, counting down.
AATGAGAGGAAGGAAAGATAATGAGTTATTATGAAGTTTTGTGATGAATTTGAGATATTTAATGAGGTATTAAAAATAATTATACACCATCCCAACCATGATATATCAATTTAAATAGCCAAAACTAGCAGGATGCATGTTAAGCCTATTAGGCATTAAAGTGACCTAGAGCCAATTGGGGGTCCAACTACACTTATTAATTTTGGTGAGTTTTATATATGGTTTGAACATGTTAATGGGATGAATTTAGACATATCTGATCCATTATGATGTATTTAAATCCATGGAAAAGTCAATTTTGGACTTTAAGACACATTAAGCCTACAGGAAATGAAGAAACAAGCTCGATAGGCTAGTTTTGAATGCACACATCTTCTCTTAGGATGCACATGGAGGAAAAAAAGTTTTGAGAGGTTATTAGGGGTCATTTAAATAATTATTTTGGAATTTTTTTGTAGTTCCAATGTCAAATATTTATGAACAAAACTTAAGGATAAAATGGACATAAAACCCTATTAAACCCTAGATAAAGACTCAATGAAGGAAATGAAGTTATAAATATTATAAAATGGATTATTTTTCCCATGAAATTTATTTAAACTTTTCTAAGACTCTCTCAATCTACTCCCCATGTTTTTTGACTTTACGAAATTGTATAGATGAGGTACAAAATAGGGTATTTCTAACTATTTTATGCATTGTATAGGTTCTAGGAGGTTTCAAGAGATGAAATAAATTTTGGTATGAATACAAATAATTAATATAACTCCTAATTTACATTTCATAATTCATAAAAACTCCTAATTTTTCCTACTAGAGATCTCATCTCAGCGAATCTAAATTGGCATAGTGAACGTGATAGTGAAAAGGGTGGAAACTTTAAGTGGAAGTATTTTAAAGGTGTTTCTAATGCCTCTAAGGACATGGAGAGTCTTTAAAATTTTAATCCATTATATTTTATGAATTTTCATGTAAAACTGGTCCCTTTTGAAAGCCATGTGTGCTAGGTGTGTGGAAGAAGAGTTTTTTTAGACTATAGATGGTGATGGCTCATTTCTAGATGACTAAGAATGAAACCAATGCATGAGGAAGCATATATATAAGCCTTACCTCTTATTTAAATCATTATATCTTACCATATTCATTTTTTGGATGTTCAAATAGGTTTTAGTGATGAAGATAGTTTTTTGAGCCAACACAAGGAATTTGATGCCACTTTCCAAGAGTTTTATGCCTTGTATGGAAACTTGTACTTCTTAACCTTACATTATCTATTTCAAATATCCTTATTATTAATTTTTAACCTTTTTTATTAGCTTTAAAAGTGTACAAGTAACCTTTGGAATTCCCTTGTCTTGCCTCTCTCCCAAATGCTATAAGTAGTGACTTATTGGGCTCTTTTGAGCAACGTCCATTGGTTAATGGTGAAACCCTAGAAAATTTTATATTTTAATGTATCTTCAATAAATAAAAAAGTTAATTTTCATACTTACATACTTCATACTTGATTTTTGTTCTAAATCTTGTTTATCTTGTCTAGTAAAAAATGGTCTTGTCGAACATGTTATCTTTGATTGTCCACTAAGTATGTAGAAGAGTAATTGTTACAAGTATTTGTGAGTGTTAATTATTAGTGAATGAGAGTTTTATAAGTGTTTTATGAATATATTCTATAAATTATCATTCATTATCCCTCCTAAACATCAAATATATCTCTTACACTTAGCATATGAAATATTGATGTAACAATCTATCTTGAGTTGTGAGTTATGTTTTAAAGAATATTTGATTTGATATAAGTAGTATAAGTTAAATTAGTAGGAGGAAATTAAATATTGGTGCATCACCTTTTATCATTATAAGTTTTTATTCTTAATCCTTTTAATGCAAATTTGTTAAGTGTGTGTGTGTGTGTGTGTGTGTGTGTGTGTGTGTGTGTGTGTGTGTGTGTGTGTGTGAGAGAGAGAGAGAGAGAGATATATATATATATATATATATATATATATATATATAGAGAGAGAGAGAGAGAGAGATTTTCACTTGAAATTAACATGTAACCCACAAACTTTGTTCTATACCTATGCTTGAGATAAATGACTTATTTTTTAAAAATGAATCAAAAGGGAGAAGATACAATTATTTTCCTTAAAAAACTACTCAAACTAATTATTATAAATGTTGACTTATGTAGAGAGAGAGAGAGAGAGAGAGAGAGAGAGAGATTTTCACTTGAAATTAACATGTAACCCACAAACTTTGTTCTATACCTATGCTTGAGATAAATGACTTATTTTTTAAAAATGAATCAAAAGGGAGAAGATACAATTATTTTCCTTAAAACACTACTCAAACCAGTTATTATAAATGGTGACTTATGTAGAGAGAGAGAGAGAGAGAGAGAGAGAGAGAGAGAGAGAGAGAGAGAGATTTTCACTTGAAATTAACATGTAACCCACAAACTTTGTTCTATACCTATGCTTGAGATAAATGACTTATTTTTTAAAAATGAATCAAAAGGGAGAAGATACAATTATTTTCCTTAAAAAACTACTCAAACTAATTATTATAAATGGTGACTTATGTAGAGAGAGAGAGAGAGAGAGAGAGAGAGAGAGATTTTCACTTGAAATTAACATGTAACCCACAAACTTTGTTCTATACCTATGCTTGAGATAAATGACTTATTTTTTAAAAATGAATCAAAAGGGAGAAGATACAATTATTTTCCTTAAAACACTACTCAAACCAGTTATTATAAATGGTGACTTATGTAGAGAGAGAGAGAGAGAGAGAGAGAGAGAGAGAGAGAGATTTTCACTTGAAATTAACATATAACCCACAAACTTTGTTCTATACCTATGCTTGAGATAAATGACTTATTTTTTAAAAACAAATAAAAAGGGAGAAGAAATAATTATTTTCCTTAAAACACTACTCAAACCAATTATTATAAATGGTGATTTATGTATGCATTTGACAATGTTAACCGCCTTCCATTATTTCATTCCAAATGAATATCAACACAATTATTGTGTATTATATTAATAACCAATTTCCATTAAACTAAATATATGAACATAATATAATGTAAATGATGGAAAAGTGTATAAGCTTTCCCATATCAATATTTTTTTTAAAAAAATATCCATTTTCACATTTGTGAAATATTGATTGTGATAAAAGAGAGATGAGAGAGAGTGAAGGGTAGAAAGAGAGAGAGAGGGAGAGGGAGTGTTTCTCAAAAAACATATCTGATTTACTTTTCAACACTATAAATAAATAAAATTATAGTTTAATCCAACTAATCTAAACTTTCCAAATATAAATAAAACTATAGGTATTAAAAGCACAAAATGTCTACCTCTTCTCCACCACTTTTGACGCATATCCCAAGCTCATCCCTCAACAATATCCTTTATGGCTAGTCAACAACCAAAATGAGCCATTGGTAGGATGTTAAATATAGTTTTATTCTTAAATAATCCACTAATCACATTAATGGATGGGATTACCCTCTTAACAAGGGTCATTTTCTTGTCAAAAATTAACCCATACCTTTATTACAATCTCATAATTTCTTACACACTTATTAAATTTATTACAAGAAACATGTGGATTTACTTTAAAAAGTAAACCCACTTATTTACATAATTAATTATATTTATTGCATGCCCACATGAGCCTCTTTCATTTCATTAAATTCTTTTACATAAATTCCTACACACTACAACTAGTGGAGCAAGACTACTAAACTATACTAAGTCCTGAAGTGTTTTAGAATTAAATTAATACCTACTTTATAAGGTTCATATCCTTTATATGATACCTATGTGACATTTAAATTTTAAAATTAAAATATTTCACAATTTTAAGAATTATAATTTCTATGAGTAAGATGTACTAGTTTAAATTTAATTGAACTTCCTCAACATAACTAATTTTTTTAGCTATTAACACAAGGGAGAAAACAAATTAAGTGTCATCTCACTTGAATAATGCATAAAATCAACAAATAAATAATGACTCCACATGATGGGTATTACATAATCCATAAAATGACTTATTTAATTTGCAACCATGTATTATTTTCCTTTCATCTTTAATATTTTTTGTTTCACCATGTAGATTTATTCCTTAATATCTCTATGTATAAATGATTTATTAACATCCGTTTTATCTATCTCAAGATCAAATTTGACAAAATAGATAAAATATCTCTAATTTAAGTCAATTTCACAACATGAGAAAAAATATCACCAAATTTAATTCTCTCTTATTTGAGAGAATCCCTTTTTTACCAATTGAGTCTTATACTTCTCCAATTTCCATTGCACATTTCTCTTCTTCTCTAAAACCCACTTGTAACCTAAATATTTTCATCTAAAAGGAAACTTAGTCAAATTATCATTCTTGTTTATATATTTTATTTCCTTTTTCATGGCCTTATTACAATACTTTATCTCTATGTATCCAATAATTTACTTCACTTTCTTTGGCTCTTCACCATCAGTCACCAATAACAAAAAACTAGGAATATAATCTAATGGGATTTACATTTAAATCATTCTAGACACACATTTTGATATCATAATAGTGGGTATCATAGGATACACATATTTTTATGACTCTTTTTACTTTTTATCTATTACACCATACTCCAATATAAAATTTTCAACATCCACATCAATATCCACCTTTTATGTTTCTTATTTTGGTTACTCCTTTAAATCTTATTGCACAAAAACCTTGTGTAGCTCTATGAATACTAAATTTTAGTTATATATCACCTTATTTATATATGTATTCCAAAGATTATACCCTTTGGTACCATTCACATATCCAATAAATATGAACTTTACAAACTTTAAATTCAACTTTTAATATTTTCTTATGGGAGTAAGCTTTTCAAAAATAAATCACTTGATCATAAGAATGATTTATTTTTAATCCATGATTACTTTAAATTATTTTCAAACAATTTTTATGTGGTCAATATATTTATAATGTAATGATTAGTATCCATAACTTTGGTCACATTAATACTCTAATTATGCATCAATCAACATTCTTCAAGCCTTCTCTATCAGTTTCCTATTCATCCACTCTACAAGTACATTATATTAAAAAGTGTATAGAGTTGTATTTTTCCTTTTAATACTAATTTATATACATAATTAATCAAAATAATTAGATAATTACTCAACCATTTTGTTTTTTTAACACTTTGATCATTTTTTCCATCTAGTTGTCCACAATTACTTTGAACTCCTTGAATTTATTAATAACTTCATATCTCTTTAGGATGAATTATATCCAAATATTTTGATATTATTCATTTATATATTAGTCACTTGAGTAATATTTATAATTTCATGGTTTTTAACTTTCCACCTTTTACTCATTTATAGTCCTTGAAATTCCTTGAATTTCCATAGTTCCTACAATTATTTCAAGATCAATCTAGAAGATCTTAGTTATACCTTTATACTTTGAGCATTTATTCTTGATCCAATATATATTTATGAAAATAAGGTGTTTGTATAATAAATTTCCACATAATTTCAGCTCAAATCCTATAATAATATATCTATGATTATATCTTTCATTTTTATCTATGATGTAGTACCAGTGATAGTCATAACTAGATTATTCCATGAGTTTGTAAAAGATCATAGTAATATGATTCACCTTTCTTCATCATCTATTTTTACATATGAAAAGGATAAATAGTTACTTAGAATGGTGTTGAATGTGTTTAGTTTATCTACAATCATTTCACCACCATTCATTTTCAATAAATACAACTTATTTCATATGAATAGTTTATTTACTAACAACTTTGTATGATACAACATTCCCAAATTATCCCAAAGAAGATTTGTAATATTTTTAGCTAAAAAATTCAATATCACTAAAGAAAAAAAACTACTTGACAGAGTTTATATTTTCCTATCAACTTTGTCCAATTTTCTAGTTTCATTCCCTATGTTTTTCATCTGTTACAAAAATATACTAGAACCTATCTACAAGGAGATCTTCCATATTTAGTTTTCATATCTTTAAATATTGATAATTGAATTTATAAATATATATTATTGTGATTCCATTCACTTTATTTGTGTTAAATTATTTCATATAACTACCACTAATGAAACCTTTTATTACATGTTACCCTATCTTCTACAAACCTAACAATCAAGATCTAATAACAAATTTTGGGAGTAAGGTCTATGCATGATAAAAAAAACATACAGAAGATATATACAATCTATTAAACATTAAAGGATAATTAAACACACACAAATAAATAATATTTAATTATGATCCCCTTTCAATTATAATACATGGCATAATAATTATCTTGGTTATAACACAAACTAAAATATTTTTATAATGTTACAACAATTTGTAAGGATTTTACTATGTCAAATAGTTTTTTACTATATATTACAATGTACACACTTGACCATGTGTATTATTAATTAATTAATATATAATATATAAAATAATAACCTAAAAAATTTCATCATCCTCTTCCTAATAATAATCATTCCTATATTCAACGCTCACTTTGTAACACCTACACAGTATGGGATTATTTAGTCACTAACATTGAGCTAAAGTGAACATTGCATATTGTTAAATAATAGATAAATGTCTAACCACACAAAGGAATTTATTTCACTTATTAAATATAATATATACAATTATAAAAGTGTATTAAAATTCTTTAAGTTATCATCCTTTGCTTGACATGTTACACAAATACTCAAAACACCTTATATTGACTCAACCATTTCAATCCACTTTGAAACTTTCCATAATTCAATAAAACAACACATATAATATTGAAAATATATAAACTCATTATAACATGCTAAAAAAATTGTGAAAATATCGTATTTAGTCTCCATTTAAGCCTACATATCCATCTTTCCTTGCATAGGCAACCTATGCAAAATCCTATGTGACTAGTTCTTGTGAAAAAACATTTCATAACACTAACCTTAAAAATTAATTTAAGGTTATTATATGGGTATTATTGTGTTATTATAAACTAAAATTCCAAATTATGTTATAAACTAACCTTGAACATGAATTTAGGGTTATTAATAGGGCCTATCAAAAGGACCACTAGCCTCTTCCCCCCATAGGCCAAAGTCTACAAATAATTATAGATTCATAAAGGTTTTCCATTCTACATGGCTTATCTGGACATAATCAAGTATGGATAAAATATGAATACCAATACAATATGGAATTAAAAACAAAGTGGAAATTTATAAATTATCATAAAATTCATGTTAGCACATCAAATTTTGGTTCCATTTTCCAAATAGCTTTGTATTTTTTTCAAAAGGCCCATCAATGAGATAATATTCATCTATCTAGAAGACATCATAGTCTTCTCAAATATTCAATAAGATCATCTTAAGAATTTAGAGAGGGTATTTGAAAGGTTTGTATAAATTTGAAACTCCCTTAATTCTAAACTTTTTATTTTTACAATACATAAAGGAAAACTTTTGGGATATATTGTGTTTAAATATGGCCTAGATATCAACTTAGAAAGAGTCTTTACCATCCTCTAGCTCTCACTTCCTTTTCATGATAATTCAATACAATATTTTCTTGTATAGATTAAATTTATAAGGAAGTTTAGAGTTGATTTTTATATAATAGTAATAATTATAACCTTTGTGATAAATAAATACTTGACCTTATAGTGGACTCCAAATAAAAGGAAGATTTTTATAAAATCAAGTGGTCTATTGCAAAAATCCTAGTTTTAAAAAATCCTAACTTTGAAAAGGATTTCATCCTATATGTAGTAGGTGGTGAATATATAATATTACTTTTTCTCACCCAAAATGATTATAATTATTATTATAACCTAATTACCTTTATGATATAAACTGTTAAATAAAATGATCTTAATTATTCATTCATAAAAAATATAGCTTTCATATTGATGAATTATTTTAAGAAGTTTAGGCTCCTACTCTCATAAAATAAAATTATTTAATTTTTTATTCACCCAAACATCAATAGTATATTTTATGGATAAATTTATTAAAAAATAATAGGATGGATTACCAAGATTATGTATTATGTAATTAAAATTAAAACAACCAAACTTTAATAGGTCAGACCCTATGCCAACATTTAGTTGATGGCATAGTCCATACAACATTCATGATATGTGTGCAAGGGGATCCCCCTAGCTGAAAGATGATGATGATAGGATAAAATGTTTCACTTAATTTATAGATACTAAGGTACCCATTAATCTTTAATTAATCCTAGATAATCATTTTCAAACTACATGCAACATATTTTAGATTTATGAATGATATTTTATTTAAGAATAACTTTGATGAGGATTTTTATGTTATATTCAACCCAAAAAGGTAGAATACCTATTAAAATATTTACAATAGTGATTTTTATATAATAATTAGTACACCTAAACCACAATAAAAAAAATTATGAGGTTGGTTATTAGTAGCCAAAAATGATCACAGACACCTTTTGGTAGGTGAGAAAAAGAAAATAATGTTAGTTTCATGTCGTAACAATAATAAATGCTCATCTCCCATAGAATATGATATAATAAATTATAGCTTCTCTTATTATAGGTTTAAATTAATTGGAATGATAATTTACTAATATTTACTAGTTTAGTAGGTGGATTGAGGTACTTGCTTTGAAGGTAACCATAGAAAGAGTGATTATTGATTTCTTTAAAAATATTATAACCATGTTTAGGCTTCCATAAACAATTATTATATATAATTTTAAGGACATTATTAGGGCCTAGGTAATATATTATACTCACAAAATGGACATTTATTTAAAAGCATCTTCCAACTATTATCCTCAAAGTAATGGTCTTGTTTATTCTTCAAACAAGAACCTAATTTTAGTTTTTCTAAGGATCATAGACAAGAATCCTAGTAAATGACACACTAATTAAGTATATCTCTTTAGAATGAGCAAATTAATGCAAATTAATTCTTGGGTAATTCCCCTTATATGTTATTCTATGGTAAATAATCTAGATTCCCCTTATCCATGGAATTTATAGCCGTGGAATTTGCTTCTAAAAAATAGTTGTAAAAACATGATGATTTGATAGTCATAATTTACAAACTCCCAAGTCTAAAATAAGAGAAGAGATAATATATTATAAATATCCACTTGACAATAATTTAATAAATGAAAATTAGACCTAAAATGGGATGAGGATCGACCCAAGCTTGGAAGATAATCCAAGTTTGACATCTTATGGAGTGGACTCAACCAGATCATAGGCTATAAATGGAATAAAGTATTTGAACTAAAAAATATTTATTTAGAACATCTACACATTCTAGTTAATGGGATGTACCTTAATTATTATCCATGAGTTTTGGGTACATCACCACACCATGTATATATGTACATAGTAAATAGTCTCTTGATGCTATTTTTTTGGTTCTAAGTTTTTGTATTTTGTGTGAATTTTTACCTAGGGCTATAATTTAGCCAAATTTCATTCCCATACCATATTAGTTTACAAATGGAAGTGATAAAGAGATAAATAGATGTTACCATAAGTTTTACATAGTTTTACATATGTATGTGAGGCTTATAGTATGCATGTAAGAATCAACCTCTCAATTGCACTACAAAATACACAATAGAAAAATTAATTAGTGTTAGACAACCAATAATAAAACATTTTAATGACAATAGGGATGGATTATAAAAATAATCACATAATTCATGAATTTAACTAGTAAATCCTCATAATAATTTTATTTGTCATCTTATAAATTGGGATCTTAGAGATATGAAATAGATTGGTGGTGTTTAAATTAGACTAGTCACTAGCATCATCACTTAGTGGGGAACACATTTCACACACCATGATTTAATGATTTTAAATATGATCATATGGGTGAAAATTTTAAGGTTATGATTCCCTAAAATAATTAAGAGATCACAATAGAATATTTCCTCTTTATACATGCTATGTAAAGAGCTTCATTGAGTAAAATGTCATGAAAGAGAAAAAAAATCCAACTAATAATCCCTACATCCTAGACACAAATTTTTTTAAATAGTAATTGAAAAAAATTATAGATTGATTAATGTAAATATTTAATTCAATAATAAATGGAAATAAAAGATCTAAGCAAGGATATCCATGAAAAAAATAACTAGTGAAAAAGCTTGACTAGAGGCATACACTTTAGCAACATAAAATAACTTAAAAGATTCATCAAAGGTAGTTATAACTCATTACATATCTCAATATAAGAGTTTTGAGTTATTAAAAGAATGGAAACACCCAAGTAAACCTATTCATAAAATATCCACTGATAAACACTAATTATCCATCATCTCACTCTGTATCCCTTATTCAAGATGAAAGGCCTATATTAACATGTATAAGAACATTTTTGATACATATTTTTTGATAATAACCATTGTTGTGGCCAACACACCCAATTTTCAAAATAAATTTGGTACCCCTATTGTAAAACACAAAACTAGAGTTCCCATACCCATTCTCTCATTCTAGTTGGCTGCCCCTACACCAAGTCTATAAAATCCCATACCACCCTAGATTTTCTCCATAAACAAGTGATATGGATAGTGACCAATTGATCTAAATTTTATACCTCAAAGGTCTATAAAATACCAATAAAAATACCATCAATAGTTCATGGTTAGGATAGGCTTTCAAAAATTTTAAAATGCTAACATTGTAGGTTTTCCCTTACTCAAAGATTCCTAGAGTCTCGGTCTTATTCCCATTATATCAAATACAAGAGTCTCACATGAATTGTCAAAGCTTAGCTAACATCCAAGTGAGAATTTAGTTGGTAGCTATTCATTTCTCTTTAACTTATTCATTTTTTGTGTTTTCCATAGGTTCTTCCATGTGTCAAAGTATTGACATTATGTGAATTTAGGATATTCAACTGAAGATTAGTTAGAGGTTTTACATGAATAAAGATCTTAGAAAAAGTTCTGAGGGAAATTTGGTGAAGGAAAATTTTGAGATAATGTCATGAAAAGGTAACAAAGGCTTGATGTAATAAGAAAACACCATGTGACCTATGTTAGACATATTAGTCTCATAAACTTGATAAGGATGTCAGATCCTCAAAGATGCTAATGTAATTAATGAGTGCAACATGGTTTATTGTTAGATAAGCTAGTATCCTAGAAATGATAGGGATGTAAGACCCTGGGAGATCTTGATGCAATTAAGAAGCATCACACAACCCCTAGTTATAGGTCATCAATACTGCTAATGAAATTTGAGTTTTAGGTCAAATTAGAGTACCCCTAGTAAAAAAATTGGATTTTTATGTCTCTAATAGGGTATAATTTGTTATAATATGGTGTTTTATAGGTTAATTTATGTCAAATAATGTTATATTAGCTTTGGTCAATTAGTTTTTATGTCTGTATATCATTTTTAGGTCATTTAAAGGGATAAAAAGGTGTATTTAATGCTTTTTATTGGTTTATTTGGAAATTTGAAAATTTAAAAAGGTGATTTAATGTCTCATATGTCATTATAATCATTATATAACTAACACTACTAAAAATATGGTAGGTTGTTCAAATAAAAGTTAATTTTCTTAAAGAATAAGAAGAAAATAACACTTGTATGGCCTTATTAGGAAGTGTTCCACTTAGAAAAGGTTTAAATATGATTATTAATCTTACCCAAACTCATATCCATGATTTAATTTATATATAAGTTCCATTTTGAGGCCAAAACCATTCTACACTTTTCTTGGCTTTCTAGAAACACTAAAGTGACTTGCATGTTTTTGTTTGGTACAGTTAGCACAAGTAGTGTCAAGAAAAAAAATATTTGAGGTGTATTCTAAACTCCTATATATTCATTTTAATATTAATAAATTTTATAATTATTAACTATGCTTTATGAATCATCCATTTCAAGTTGACTATTTAAATCTACCTATCAATCTATGCACCCTTTAGGTTTTGGTCTTGTTTGGAGAAGTACATACAATATAGATACTAATATTTATTCTATAGGTTTTTTAAACATTTTTATTATTTTATCCATGAATTTTTTCACATTTGGAGTTTATTATATTGTCCAAGTAACTCACTTTCCAAGATGAAGTCACTATGTGCAGTTTCAACCATTTTCACTACTTTTATAAAGTTATATTCTTTGCATAAGCTTCATTTGAATTGAAAATGGTGTATTATATGTTTATATGTCATGTTTTTCACCTCATTATATTTTTTATTCTAACACCCTATATTTTTCTCAAAACCCATGTCTCCAGCATGCTAGACTAGTCATTCAACACTCTACCTATCTTATTCCACATGTTTGCATGTGGATTTCACATTTAAGGAGATGTTTATAACTTGTTTAAATATATGATTTGTGTAAATATTTCATTTTAGGTTTTTATTTTGAGTTTTAATTACTTTTGGGATTCATTCATCCTCATTTTCTATTCCATTCCAAGCATCCTGCCTACATATAGTTCATATGTACCTACATGAGTCTTTAATGAAGTCATGATGAGAATAAAAAGGCTTGATATGGTTTTAAAATTCTTAGGATTTTTAAGATTTAATTTTGAGACTTTTTGAAAATGTAGGACTGACCATAACTATGCTTGTCCTCTCTATTACTTAAATTCATGATTACTACATGTATACGAAACCTCCACCTACAGGTGACCTAGGCAAAGAAATGAGGACCTCCCTTTGGGATGATGAGACAAGTGATATAATCTTTCTTGAGGTTATATCAAGCTAAAATCATTATGAAAATACCTTTTGAGGTTGATATATTTTTCAAAAAGTTAAGAACCATCTTCCAAAGGGTAATGATTGTTTCAGGCCACAGTCCCTAAAAAGGGAAAACAAAGGCCCATGAGCATTCTTTGAATGGCATTAGACATGACCTCATGAAATTTTGATTCTTTCTAATAACCCTATCTGATAGCCTTTAACATGTATAAGAACCTTTACAAGTTGGAAGGGTAGATAATAGAGGGAAGGTGGTCTTCAAAAGCCCTCAAAGTGCTTATAAAAACACTAAGCACAGGCAATTTAGTCTACATGCCTAAATCCAAAAGGGACCTTTATCCATCCAAATTGAAAGTTAGGTATATTTTATATATATGAATGGTTCTAAATGGTTTAGGTGGTATATATGGACTAAAATATCATCTATGAGAAGTAAAGGCTATTATTTTGCCTTCCAAATATTTTCCCACTCTGTACACTATGTAAATAGAGACTTACAACAAGGTCTTAAGGCCAGGAGTGTCTCAGTCCAAAGGAAGCATAGTTTGGACCTCCATTGAGCATATAATATGATTTTAAGGTGATATATTTGTGGTTTCACACCAAGGTGGACTCAAGTAGATTTTTTCATACCATGAACATCCTAATTAAGGCCCTTAAACATCTACCTACAACAAACATAGTTGATAATGAGCTACATTATTGTTTTGGTAGTGTCTTAGAGAATTAAAGGTGAGTAAATGGTATATATAATTATGTTTTTACTTTAATACTCTATGGAGGGTCTCCAAACACCCACTCAAGCTCTCATATCTACTTAGAGCCAGCTGGAAATGACTGAGATAAGGTAGATAATGACTTGATTCGAGTCTCAAGGTATCGTTCTTAGGACCCTCAACCCAAATACATGAGTATGCATCTATCTTGTGACATTATAAGGGTTTAAAAGATACTTACCAACATATTTTACAAATGAAAATGTCATAATAATATATAGTAAGTTTGAAAACCCTTATATATAGTCACAATCAAGGTAGAGCCTAGATAAATAAGGAGGTAGTGTTTGAAATGATGAAGCAAGTGACTGTAAATAGGGCGAAGTTATTTTAGAGAAAAATAGGAAGAATATTAAGTATTATGTAAAACTTAAATCATGAAATACACTATCTACAAGTCTTAGAATCCACTTATAGCCAAGTATTGACTGAGACATGTAGGATAACTCAGTCTTGATTAAGTCAAAGCATGTGAAGGTATATATATAGAGTAGAGGTGATAAGAAGAACTAGAATACTTTAATATGGATCATGATGATCTAAGGGATCCATAATAATGTAGATAAAATAAAATAAAGGACCCCAAATAGTTTACACTTAGTCCAAAATGCAAACCCCTACAAACAGTTCCCTTTCTACATGTTTGTCTCATAATTTCATGCATTTGGAAGGTCATATGGGATGACCAGGTGCTCAATTTTTTTTAAAAGAGTCCCTAAAAATTGAAGAATCCAATTATACATCAATTTTTTTTTAGGTAATATGGGAAGTTACCCTCTTTTATCTCAGATAGGGGGTACTTCCCTAGGGTCAAAACTAAGAGGATTTAGAAAATGGAGATAAAAATTTGAACCAAAAGTTAAAAGAGCCCTAGAGGAAGGTGTATAAAGTTTGAACACACCTAGAAAAATCATAAATACCAATTATAAAGGAATGGAACTCAACATGGCACCGTGTACTAAAGAAGTTGTAGGTAGACCCATTAGGCATGGTTATGCCTAAAGACCAAACATAGGGTCAGTTTTAATTCCAACTATAAGAGAATTTTATAATGTATTAGAGCATGTCTAGGAGGTCATTAAAAATGTTTTTAAGCCTTTAGAGAGAAATTATGTTGAAAATAAACCCAATTTTTCCTAGGAATAACTCTTGGCTTGTGTAAATGGAAGAAAAGGGTTCGAGTGAGCAACTTTGAATGCTCATATAAATTTTAATGCTTTTCATGGTAACTCAAGAAGTTTGGAGAAGCTATTGAGGACCTAGAAAAATGTTTTGTGTCATTGGATTAAAATTTGGATGTGACAAATCTATGAACAATCTTTAAGACCAAAAAATAGGTCCAAAACCCTACTAAACCCTTGCTAAAGACCAGTTTTAGGAAATGAAGTTGGATAGCTTAAAATATGAAATATTTTGTCCATAATTATGATTGGATGTTGTATAGGACTCCCTCAAGATACTTCACATGAATATGAGTTGTATGGACTTGTATGGATGGGGGTAGAAACATGGGTTTTCTCACTATTTTTTCTATTGTGTAGGCTAAAAGATGAGTTAAAATATAAAATAAAGTCTAGATGGAATATTAAGACATAATATAACTCCCAATATTCATTACATGCCTTGAAAAGACTTATAAGTGTCCTAACTAGGTGATTCAACTCAGGCAATCAAATATAACATATTGAACAAGCTAGTGAAGAAGATGGAAAACTTCAAATGATCTCATTTTCAGGTGTCCATAATGATTATATGTAAATTTAAGGTATTGAAACTTTTCATCCACTTTATCTCATGGATTTTCATGATAAATTGAAGGCATTTTAGAGGCCAAGTGCGTAAGGTGCATGGAAGAGCAATTTTATGGACAATAGATGATTATGGATCACTTTCAAAGGTTTATAAAGGACCAAGAATGCAACCAATTCATGGATAGTAATGTATGATATTATCCCCTTCAATTAAAATCATTTTTAATACTCCCAACTATTTATAGGATGTTAAAATAGATTCAATTATGAAAGTAGGTTTTTTGAGCCAATTGAGAAGTTTTCTTACCACTTTTCATGAGGTTTATGACCTGGATTGACACTTGGATCTCTTGATATTACATGGTTAGAACCATATATTATTCTCATGCATTGATAACTAATTTTATCAGCTTGATAGGTGTCCTTTTGATCCTTGGACTTCTCTCTTCTTCTCTCTCTCATAAGTTCTATAAGAACTAGCCATTTTGGCATTGTATTGGATGTTCCACCTGAGTATGGTGAATCCCTTCTCATTTTTATACATTTTTATCAATAAAATGACTAATTTTTACCTCTTAAATTAATTTTTATAGTTTTATTTACTTTAATGTTGAGTTTTCTTAGTGAAGAATATTGATTCCTTAGTAAGTTATCACATTCTCTCACCTATTTGGAGTTTCTTCTTATAGGGAATGTGAAGTGTTCCAAGAGATGTCCATGTTTAAGTGAGTTTATCATTTCATATATTCCATTTGAGTCCTATTTTATAGTCCTCCTATCCTAAGACATTCTTCCATAGCCTCATAATGTAACATTGATGCAAGAAGATTTAGATTGCAAAAGTGTATGTTTTAGTTAGTTTCTTGGTCTCAAGTGTAGCATACATATTTTAGGAATTCATCAGTCAATTTGGTGTATCACTTCCCTTAGATTATTATTTTTTTATTTATCCTTATCCCTTTTCCTCCCCCTAAATTTATTAGTAGTTACAATCCTAAGTGGTGCATCAAGGGAGTTAGCCCTATCTAGAGATTCACCTTATTCCTTAGGCTTCCCACAAGCCTACAAGTGATTTCATTAAGCCACTTAGATGAGGAGATATTTCCATCTCCTCAAAGGGTGAAAATACAAGTGACAATAGTTTTTGGCATGCTTAGTGGAACTCTTGTTCTAAGAGTTAGAGGACTTTTGGTGTTGTCCTTTACCAAATCAACTTTTAGAGTCATTTATTCAAGAATTAATGGTGACTCTAAAATTATATTATCTATTCAAGTAGCCTAGTTGATCCTTTTGAAATTTTTGGTAACATTCTATTTTGTGTTCTTATTTCATAATGAAGTTTCATGGCTAACCTTTGTATTGAGTACAATTTCACACAAGTTGGTGAGACCTTCCAATAATATGACATTCCATATCAATATAAGCAAGTTGTTAACCAACCCTATCACAAAGTGTATCATCCATATTATGGTTATTTTTAGCTTCAATATGATCATATCTATCCCATACATGATTCTTACTAGTCATATGGCTAGCGTTCTTTATGTCTTGCTCTTAGTCAACCTAGCCACTCCTCAAGCCAACCCATTTCCACCTTCAAGAAGACACTCTTGGAATATGAGAGATATATGTTAGAGCTTAATACTACTTGGGGATGTGGACAAAATACTACTAATAATTCCATGTATCAAGTGAGAAATTAATTAGATCTAGTCAAGAGGGAGTGGGTACTTATTGAGACAATAATTTTGTAAAAGCTCATGAGTGAGATGCTAGATGTGAGTGGTTTAGTCTATTCCTTAGATTATAGGCTATAATTTCATGAAAGGAAGCTTCACCAAGCCTATTAGCATTATTTTCCACTTATACAATTTTTTTATCAATCCTACATGGTTCCCACTCATGAACCCAATCAACCTTATAAAGGAAATCCTTTTTCAAATCAAGCGAAGGAAAGAGTTAAGAAGAATAACATTATGTTTAAAGCAAACCTTGATAGGCAAATTGAGTTGGAAAATATTCATATGCAATAGTCCATGTTGGTAAAAAAAGAAGTGGATTTCAAACCCTCATTTCTCTCTCACATTTTATCCCTACCACTTCAAAAAGAGATGTCTAATCCCAATATCCCAAGTTAGAATAAGATAGTGTAGTCATGGGGAAAGAATAATGATAAAAGTATTAATAAAGAGCATGAAGTTGAGAGGACTCTTGATCATTTACAAAATCATCCTACCATTCCTCAAGAAAAGGTTTCAAATCCTAACATATTAAGCTAGAATAACATAGTAAAGTCATGGGGAAATAAGGAAGATAAAATCCTTGACAAAGAGTGTGAAGTGTAGAATGGAGTTGATCCTTTTCAAGTAACTCCCAGTCTTCCTCAAGAAGTTTCTTATGTTTCATGGTAGCCCGCATTCATTTCTTATGCCCATGATGATTCCTATGACCTTTAAGAAAAGATTTTCCAAGAGAACCTAGCTAATAAAATAGAGGAGTTAGTAGCAAAGATGAAATTTTAGAGTCAAGGTAAGATGGAAAGTTTAGACTTGAAATAAAATACTATGTCCAAACACATCCCATCTCCCTTTCCTTAAGAGCTTCCCAAAAATACTCTTACTTTGCATTCTCAATCTAATTTTGAGCCCTATGTCCCACCTCCACCAACTAGTTATTTTTGTCCTCATTCCATCACCCTTTGCCTTAATGGACCTATGGTGTGGGAACCAAAAGAAGAGTATCTTATTGAGAAAAAATTAGAACTCTTCTTTGAAAAAAATTCAACTCTTTGGCAGCGGCATTGGGCTAGGTCATCAAATTTCAAGATGCCTAGTATTGGTCTCACCATGAAGGAAATTTAAGATCTTGTAGCCCTTGAAAAGAAAAATCATATTATTATAACTTAGTTAAAATTTTAAATCCCTAAATAGGTATTAAGTGATGAAGAAGAGGTAGGTTCTTATGTTGAATCTCCTTGTTTGGTTGATAACGAATAATAATTTCTCTGTGACAAAGAGGAAATATTAAAAGAAGATCCTATCTCAATAATATTAAGTGAAGATGAATAAGCTCAATTCATGGTTGATTAAGAATACCTCATGAATAATTATGAGGAAGATATTACCATAAGGAATCCCCTTGGTGAATAAAAAGATAATTCACAAGATTTTGATTCCATATTTGAGAGGATGTGTATCCATGAGGAAGGTGGCCAAGACTTGAATAAAGAGATGCATGAAGAAGACTCCATGTTTGATCATTACGTTGTGAATTATCATTTCAATATTGAAGAGACAATGGTTCCAAAGGATGAGGAAGACAAAGATGATTGGCAGTTTCAAATAGAGCTATTACAAGAGATTAAAAAGCTTTGCCAAGTTGAAGGCCAAGTGCATAACAAGGTGAATAAAGAATATTCTTAGAGGATAATGACCAAGATTGGGAAGAATTTGTAAATATACATGATGAGCTAGAATAACTTGTAGCTGAGAGGAAGCCCAATCTTGTTTAAATCACTATAGAAGATAAGAAAGTATGCCTTGTTGAACCACCATTAGAGGTCATAGTGGAAGGATCACATGAAAAATTTGTGGTTGTTTGGATGCAAGAGGAGTTCATTTCCTTGGTTAATTTGTTTGGAGTTTCTTGGTTCTAATTGAATATCATGACAATGAAGTTATCAAACATTGTGAAAGAGTTGGAAGCATCAATGGTAGAGTTTAAAAGGTTAAATGCCTCATTCAATCCTCCATGTCATGAATCAAGAAGAGTCTCAATATTTCCTTTGATATATGGGGATGTATGCTCATTTTTATTTGTACATAATAGTTATTTTATAATTTCCCTAAGTTATTAGAGCACATGTGTGTGTGTCTGGTGTATTTGCTTTCTTTGTTGTGTGTGTCCTTTATTTTATGTGGTTGAGGTAGTCATTAGTATCTTGTCTTGATAAAAGTTTTGTAATCAATGGTAAAATATATTATTTTTTGTATTATTCCTTAGATTAATTTATTATCCCAATAGAATAATAAGGCTACTGGTCTAGTTAGTATAGCAGGCATACTACCCCTATGAGTCATCAATTTGTTGACTGAATTGGACTTTTAGGTCAAACTAGGGCACCCCTGGTAAATAATTTGGATTTTTAGCTCTATAATGGATATGATATGTTTAAATTTGGCATTTTATAGGTTAATTTATTTCAAATAATTTTATATTATCTTTTCTTAATTATTTTCTATCTTTATATCATTTTTTGGTCATTTGAGGGGATAAAAAGGTGCATTTAATGTTTTATATGTGTTTATTGGGAAATTTACAAGGTTAAAAACATGATTTCATGTCCCATGTGTCATTTTAATCCTTATATAATTTAAAATACTGAAAATATGGCTGGTTGTTCATAGAAAAGTTAGTTTTTTTAAAGAAAAGGAAGAAAATGACACTTGTATGGCCTCTTTGGGAAGTGTACCACTTGGAAAAGGTATAAATATGACTATTAAGATTCCCAAAACTCATATATATGATTTAATTTGTATTAAATTTCCATTTTTAGTAAAAAAAACCATTCTAATCTTTTCTTGGCTTTCTAGACACACTAAAGTGACTTGCAGGTTTTTTCTTGGTATGGTCAGCATAAGTAGTTCCAAGAAAAAATATCTTAGTGGTTTATTATAAACTAAAATATATTAATTTTCATATAAATTAGTTTTAAAATTATTAACTTTTCTTTATGAATCATCCATTTGAAGTTGATTATTCAAATCTGCCTATTAATCTATGAACCCTTCCAGTTTTGGTCTTGTTTGGTGAAGTCAATATAATATAGATGTTGATATTGATTATTTAGGATGTTTAATAATTTTTATCATGTTATCCATGATTTTTTTCATATTTTGAGTTGATTTGATATTCCAAGTAACTCACTTTGTAAGATGAAGTCACTATGTGCAATTTTAGTCATTTTTACTACTTTCATAAAGTTTTTTTAATCTACATAAACTTAATTTAAATAGGAAATGGTGTCTTATATTTTTATATTTTGGGATGTCACCTCATTATAGTTTTGGGTCTCACACCCCATAGTTTACTCAAAACCCATGTCTCCACCATGCTAGACTAGTCATTCAACACTCTATCTGTCTTATTCCACATGTTTGAAAGTGGATTTCATGTTTAAGGAGATGTTTATAACTTTTTTCAATACATAATTGCTATAAATCATGCATTTTAGGTTTTGATTTTCAATTTGAGTTACTTTTGGGATTCAGTCATCCTCATTTTCTATCCCATTCCAAGCATCCTACCTACATACAGTTCATATGCACCTACAAGAGTCTTTAATGAAGTAATGATGAGAAGAGAAAGGATTGATATGGTCTTAAACATCTTAGGATTTTTAATATTACATTTGGATACTTGATGAAAATGTAGGACTGAACATAACTATACTTACCCTCTTTGCTACTTGAATTCATGATTACTGCCTATATACTAAACCTCCACCTACAGGTAACCTGGGTAGAGAAATAAGGACCTCCCCTTTGGGATGTTAATACAAGTGATAGGATCTTTATTGAGGTTATAAAATTCTATAATAATTATGATAAAACCTTTTTAGGTTGATATATTTCTCAACAAATTAAGAACCATCTTCAAAAGAGTAATGACTATTCTAGGCCATAGTCCCTAAAAAGGGAAAATAGATGCCCATGAGAATTATTTGAATAGCATTAGACATGACCTCGTGCACTTTTTATTATTTCTAATAACATTATCTAATAGCCTTTAACATGGATAATACCCTTGCCAAGGTGGAAGGGCAAATGATAGAGAGAATATGGTCTTCAAAATCCCTCAAATTACCTATAAAACCACTAATCATAGGAAATTTAGTCTACAGGCCTAAATGCAAAAGGTACCTTTATCCATCCAAGTTGTAAATTAGGTCTATTTAATATATATATATATATATATATGAATGGTTTGAAATGGTTTAAGTGGTATCTATGGACTAAAATATCATCAATGATAAAGAAAGTCCATTATTTTGCCTTTGATACATTTTCCCACTCCATACACTATGAAAATAGAGACCTATAATAGGCTATTAAGGCTAGGAGTGTCTCAGTCCAAAGGAAGCATAGTTTAGACCTATATTGAGCATATAAGATGATTTCAAGGTGACATAGTTGTGGTGTGACCCCAAGGTAGACTCAAATATACCTTTTTACACCATGATCATCCTAATTGAGGCCGTTAAACATCCACCTACATGTCTTAGAGTATTCAAGGTGATTAAAGGGTATAAACAATTATTTTTGTGACTTTAGGAATATAGGGAGATTCTCTAAACACCCACTCAATGTCTCATATCCACTTATAGCCAACTAGAAATGACTGAGACAAGGTAGACAGTGACTTGATTTGAGTGTTAAAGTATTGTTCTTAGGACCCTCAACCCAAATACATGAGTATACATCTATCTTGTGACCTCAAAAGGGTTTCAAAGAGACTTACCAGCATCTTACCCAAATGAAAAGGTCATAAGCATTTATAACAAGTCCCAAAACCCTTGTATATAGTCATAGTCAAGGTAGAACCTAGATAAACAAGGAGGTAGTGTTTGAAATGATGAAGCAAGTGACTCCAAACATGGGACAAGTTATTTTAGATCACTCTATGGATGATCTTAAGCATCATGTAAAACTTGAATCATGAAAGACACTATTTATAGGTCCTAAACTCCACTTACAACTAAGTTTTGACAGAGGCATACAAGATAACTCTATCTTGACTAAGTCAAGGCATCTAAAGGTATATAAGGAGTAGAGGTGATATGAATAACTAGAATACTTTAATAGGGAGTACCCTTTTTACAAATTTGTCTCATACTTTCATCTATTTAGAAGGTTATATGGGATGACTAGGTGCTCAAAATTTGTGTAAAGAGTCCTCAAAACTTGAGGAATCCAATGATACATCCAAATTGTTTTAGGGAATAGGGAAAGTACCCTCAATTTTGTCTCAAATAGGGGGTACTTCCCTAGGGTCAAAACTAACAAGATTTGGAAAATGGAGATAGAAAGGTGAACAAGAAGTTAAAGGAGCCATAGAGGAAGGTGTAGAAAGTTTGAAAACACCTAGACAATCATAAATATAAATTATAAATGAATGGAACTCAATAGGGTACCCTGTACTAAAGCTATTGTAGACAGACCCATGAGGCATGTTTATGCCTAAAGGCCAAATAGAGGGTCAATATAAATTATAAATATAAGAGAGATTTATAATGGATTAAAGCATGTTTATGAGGTCATTGAAAATGTGTTTTAGCCTTTGGAGAGAAATGAGGTTGCAAATAAACCTAATTTTGGCTTGGGAACAACTTTTGGCTTGTGTAAATGGAAGAAAGGGGTTTGAATGAGCAACTTTGAATGGTCATGTATCTTATAATGCTTTGCATGGTAACTCAATAAATTTGGAGAAGCTAGATAGGGTCTTATAAAAAGTATTTGTGGCATTGGATTGAAATTTGGATATGAAAACTCTATGAACAATCCTTAAGACCAAAAAATAGGTCCAAAACCCTACTAAACCCTTGCTAATGACCAATTTTGGGAAATGAATTTGGATAGATAATAAGATGAAATATTTAGTCCAAAATGATTATTTTTTATTTTATAGGACTCCCTTATGATACTTCACATGAATATGAGTTATACGAACTTATACAGATGGGGGCAAAAACATGGTTTTTCTCACTATTTTCTATGTTGTGTAGACTACAATAAAAGTTAAGAGATGAAACAAAGATTTTATAGAATAGTAAGACTTAGTATAATTAATAATATTAATTTCATTCCATAAAACAACTTTTAAGTTCCCCAACCAATTTATTCAACTCATCCAGTCAAATCTGGCATACTAGACAAGCTAGTGAAGAAGATGGAAAACATCAAATGAGCTCATTTTAAGGTGTCTTTGATGCTTCTAGGGACATTTAAAGTCTAAAAATTTTTAATCCACTTCCTCCCATGTATTTTCATGAGAAACATAAGGAATTTTAGAGTCCAAGTGGGCAAGGTGTATGGAAGGGTAGTTTTCTAGTCAGTAGATGATGATGACTCACTTTTAGAGGTTTCTAGAGAACCAAAAATGAAACCAATGCATGGAAAGGAATGTATTAGAGTATCCCATTAAATTCCAATAATTTTTAATACTCTTAATTATTTATAGGATGTTCAAATATCTCTAATCATGAAGGAATTTTTTCTAAGCTAGTTGAGGAGTTTTCTTGCCACTCTTCATGAGGTTTGTGACTTGGAGTGACACTTGGAGATCCTAATATTACATGGTTCAAAACATAAATTATTCTCATGAATTTATGACTTATTTTAAAATACTTAAAATTTTCCTTGTGACCTTTGGACTTCTCTCTTCTTCTCTCTCTCACAAGTTCTATAAGAACTAGCCATTTTGGCATTGTATTGGATGCTCCACTTGAGTATGTCAAAGCCCTACTCATTTTTATACCTTTTGATATATAAAATGAGTAAATGTTACCTATTTCATGTATATTTATAGTTTTATTTAATTTAATTTTGAGTTTTCTTATTGAATACTATGGATTACTTAGTAATTTGTCACATTCTCTCACCTATTTAGTGCTTCTTCTTGCAGGGCATGTGAAGTGTTCCAAGAGATGTCCATTTTTAAGTGAGTTTATATTTTCATAAGTACCATTCAAATCCTCTTATCTAGTCCTCATATCCTAATAAATTATTCCATAACCTAATAATTTGACATTAATTCAAGAAGATTTACATTGGAAAAGTGTATGTTTTGGTTAGTTTCTTTGTCTCAAGTGTAACATACATATGGTTATAAGTCAACAATAAATTTAGTGTATCACCTCCATTATATTAGTTTGTTTTCATTTATACTTCTCCCTTCCCCCCACAAAATTTATTATTAGTTTAAATCCTAAGTGGTAAATCAAGGGAGCTATCCATATCTAAAAACTCACCTCATTCCATAGGCTGCCCACAAGCCTAGCGGTTATTCCAATGTGCCACTTGGATGAGGAGATCTTTGCATTTCCTCGAAGGGTGAAAACCCAAGTGACAATAAGTACTCTAGATAATCATCCCATAGCAAAGGATAATATACAGTCTCCTTAACCTAATAGAGATGTCAAGATTGGTAGAGTGGTTGGTTTCTTAATGTTGTTATAGATGTAAAATCTTGAGAGAGTCTAACCAAATTAAAGGACACTGCATGCCTTGAAGGTCAAAAATGCTCAAATATAACCAATGAGATCTCATTTTTATTTTACATCTTGGTCTAAAAAATATGTTATATCTTAGGAAAACTTGATGTAATAAAGGAGAACTAAGAGCATATTGTGATAAGATTCAGTCTTTTTTTGTTTAATAAATATCTCAGAGTCTGGAAGAGATTAACATATCACAACACAACACATGGAATAACTAGGTAGTTTAGTAGGTGAGACTCTAAAGGTTGTGGGATGTCAAAATTAAATACAAGTGGAACTATGTGGGATAATAAGAGGATAACACATGTCCTTAGATTACATCGCATCCCTCCTGAGGGTATTATAATGAAGTGATAATCTATACCTAGTTTTCAACCATTGACATGAGAACTAGTCAGGTAGTGATAAGTGGCACCAAGCCAAATCTCGTATGAGGATTTAAGGATGAGTTGGCCATATACCTACCCTATTGTAGACATTTATGAAATGGGGAACTTGACCCTTATTGAATAATTTAAAATGTTGTAATTGTTTTACTAGATCTATTAAGTAGCATGTAATCATATGCTCCAAATTTAATTCTAGATCGGTAAATCAAGAGGAAGATTGAGGCACTCACTCAAATTTAAATCCATAATGAGTAAGCCACCAAATTATATTAATGAAGGGAGATGAATGTGTATTTCTATAAATATCCCAAGGAAATATCATTAGCCATTATATCTCTAAAATCTCAAATTTAAACTCCTTACTTTCTGCTCCCACCTATTGCTTTCACCACCATATCCTTAAATGAGAGATTTTTTTCAAAATTTCATCTCTCTAGAATGTCCACTTCATATTCAAACCCAAAATTTGAGCCCAAATATAAGAAAACTCTATTCCTAGATGTCTTGACCTAACTTTAAAATTAAAATTAAGTATACAAGGCCATCCACCAAGTTCCTAAGGAGTTCATTACCAATGATGATGATCAAGTTAAATTTGAATATGCCTTGTGATAATATGAGAAATGTGGCTTGCATATATTTATGGCCATGCCTGAAGTGATCTACTATACTAACTTGTTCAACAAGCTACTCCTCACTTCTATGTAAGTGGAAGATGGCATTCACTATTGGTCTTACTCAGACAAATATTGACACAAGATTGTTGACATATTATGAGTGACATATAAGGTATATTATAATCTCCTATACTTCACTCTTTCATATGAATTAGTGGTGGTGCATACCTAGACCCAAACCTTCCAGATCTATAACATCCTTATTGACTAGGTTGAGAACCTGAATGTTAAATGGGTGAACAAGGAAGCTGTCAATGTATTCACATTCTATGCCTTCTAAGAGGATATATGGATTGGTATGATATTATTTAAATTGTTTTTTGGGGCCCTATATTTCCTTTACATAAACATATTATGGTTTCCTTACTTCACATGATCTTAGATGGATCCCAAGTTTATGACCTAAGAAGAGTGATTAATTTCAACATGGTCAAGGCCATAAAATATGCACAAGAGGGGGGACACTTTTACATGATTTATATCATAGACATAATCTATGGGACACTCATTTTTAATCCATATACCTTTCCTTCATGAATTATTGGAGGCTCTATGGTTCATGTAGTTTTATACAAACTCTATGGCCACTAATACAAAAATAACATCTAAGATATTTATGAGTTTTTCTACCCAATGGTATAGAGTGAAATCCATGAGACCCTTATGCCTCATCTATCAAAGGAAATCAAAGAATCATTGGCTCCCATTAAATACTACTAGTATATTTAAGAGGACACCATCATTTGAGTCATGGGATTTCTTAAATAAACCCTCTACTCATAATATCAAATCCTAGATAACCTCATTGAGATGTAAATTACTTACCAACTAGTGGAGGGAAATTTTAGACAATGTATTAATCACCAATAGAAGGATTACCCACCTCTTTTAATCATCATCAAGTACCATGCTTATCACTATTTCCCTCCCTTATAGAATATGATGACTATCTAAGACTCATTGGCCTTAGGAAAAGTTTATCTATGATATGGGACTTGAATGGCATGATCTACACCTATTTAGATAAGTATTTAACTCACCTTAACCTAAATTATTACCACCAACTAGGAGATGATGATGAGTTGTATTTAAAAATAGAGGATGAGTAGGAGGTTCTTGTGAGTATTGAATCCCATAAGAAGGAGAAAGGTAATAATATCTAGACTAGAGCATCCCCAACCCCCTATAAATTTTCTCTTTCTTTAGGTGATGTTAACTTGAATGCCCCTAAAATTTCTATAATAATCCTATAAGGGATCCCACCACATTTTCCCTTATGAGTATCAAATTTGCATGCTATGGCTCCACCTCCTCCACCTATAACAACTCAATTGCTTCAACCTTATCCAATTTAGACCTATGTGACTTGATAGTAAGTGAACCAAACATAGACATCTCCTTAATAGGTGATTAGACCCTAATTCACCTAAGATTTTAGATTCAACATTAGTAGTATCCCAAAAATAGTCCCAAGGTGGGACCAATGGCATGTATTAATGTAAGTTCCTCCCCTCACTCCATCCAATTTATAACTATCTTATGTAAAACCTCTTGGTTTAATGCCCTTCCATGATCTATTCCACTGGCACCACCTCTTTTCCCTATTTCACCCCATCTACTCTTCACCTAAACATCCCTAGCCTCGACCATCCCTATCATCTTACCTTATTTATTTATATATTCCCCTTACATTTCCCAACCTATAAATCTCTTTTTTCTCCTATTAGGCATTCCTAAGACCCAGGTGCCTATGAGTGCCCCATATTTGATATTCATATCAGTTATTCTAGGAGTAAGTGCACCTATGTGCATGTCTCTATTGATTGAGATCATCCCATTAGTTATTTTAATGAATAGATACTATATGGATTTCAATCAAGAAAAAGGTTGAGGAAGAAGAGGAAAACAATTCACTCTTAGCCCATAATACTCATACTATGTACTCTAATTCTTCTTCCTCCACTAGTCTCTATGGATCCTTTAATATTTACCCTAATAACTCCTCTCATAGCTCCCCATCCCATTTTTACATCACCCTTGATACCCATTCATTAGAATTTAATCATAAAATGTATTCCATTCTACTAAATACCCCTATCTCAAGAATCATTGTCCCTCAAGTTGGCATGACCCAAAGATAGTGGTTTGCACAAATTTTCCCTTGGGCTTCTCCATCCATCTTTCCCCCTTCCCCCCCCCCCCATGTTTCCTTCTCCTCCATTGATTTTATAATTCACTCCATACACATTTATTCCTCCTCCACTTTATCCTCTTCCTATCACTACCATCTCTACCACCCCACCAACACCTCCCAAAACCTAAGGAATGGTCCCATTATCACAGGTGTTGGAGATGATGATGCAAGGCACCCTAGAGTTACAATAGGATTTTTACATTACCATGAGGAGCATGTAGATAATCCTCTCCCAAAAATTATTTCAACTATGGTTTTGTAGACCCAAAAATAATTATTATCTCTCACAAATGTGAGGAATCTTGAGGGAGAAGAAAACATGGTAGAAAACCCACTCTCAATTCTCCAAGAAACTCATGATATGTTAGATAATTTTATTGAGGATATCCATAGCTAGGTCAAAAATCTTGAGGAATAGGTAAATAACTCCTTCCCTATCAAGGTAATTGGTAACATTAAGGAGACCCTCCTAAAAAATTTCTCAACTCTATGAAATATGTTAGGGATTATGGTAGAGACCCAAGTGCTCATCCACCAGAACTAGGCCTATCTCGAGAGGATCATTTTAAAATTGATGGGAAGTGTTAGAATCTAACTATTATGATTAATAAATGCATGTTATTTGAGCTAAAAAATTTACCCACTTTATATTTGGGACTATATTTGTGATCAAGGAATCTAAGAAGGGTGGTCAGATCATGTGTTCGAACAAGTAAGAAAACTTGAATAAAAAAACACTAATATGCATAACACCTACTTTCTTAGATCATAGGGGGAGTTTATTAAAAAAAATGGAAAATCTCAATATAAATAAAAATTCCTTACCTTTTTTAAATGATCCAAATGATGTGTTCATTTGGCTTTTTTGGCTTGTGCTCAAAGAGTCTTTGGCAAATAGATTTTTGTGTCTCCTTGGCACCATTATTGGCTTGTCTTATGCTTGTGACTTGGATTGTGATTTTACAATTATAACACTATAGCTTTGAATTATGCACCAAATATTACATTATAGCTTTACTATTCTCAAGCTCTCATAAATTTAATAGGCAATGGCTTGTATTTATAGGTTTAAAAACTAACCTCAATTGAAGGTGAGTTAGAGTGTCATTAGAGCTTGGAATGGGTTAAAACCTAAGCTTAGTGAGTTAATTAACCCTATTATATTTAAAAGGTTTAAAATGGTTATGATTGGAATGAGTAAACATGTTTATATATTTTAGGATATTCAACAACTCACAAAAAGGAAATAAAAAAACCAAAGAATATCCTAAAAATTCATAATTAACTTTTTGTGATTTATCAAATATCTCAACATGCCTATTCATTGCTAATCATGACCATTTGAAACCTTTTAACTCTAATAGGGTTAATTAAATCACTAAGGTTAGGTTTGAACCCATTCCAATCTCTAACTACACTCTAACTCACCTTGAGTTGGGGTTAGTTTCTAAACCTATAAATTTAAGCCATTACCTATTGAATTTATGAGATCTTGAGCATAGTAAAGTTATAATACAAGATTTCGTGCATAATTCAAATCTATAGTGTTATAATTCCAAAATCACAAGCCAAACCACAAGCATAAGCCAATCCAACAATAGTTCCAAGGGGAAAAGGGGCCACATAACTCTATTTGCCAAAGATTCTTTGAGAACAAGCTGAGTAAGCTAAATGAACACATCATTTGGAAAATTCAAAGAATGCAAGTAATTTATAGTTTTTTACATTTTATTTTAGCTTTGTCATTTTTTTTTTGTTCACTAAGCTCCCCTTATGATCTAGGCAAGTGAGTGTTATGCATGTTAGTGTGTTTTTATTCAAGTTTTCTTACTTGTTCTAAAACATGATGTAACCACCCTTCTTGGATTCCTTGATAAAAAATGTGCCACTGGGCATGTCATTTTTTATCAAATAATCCAAGAAGGGTGGATAGATAATGTGTTATAATAAGTAAGAAAAATTTAATTAAAAAAACACTAATATGTATAACACTTACCTATATCATAGGGGGAGCTTAGTGAATAAACAACAAATGAAAAATCTCAACTAAAATTCAAAGAATTAAAAATTACTTACCTTCCTTGAATTATCCAAATGATGTGTTCTTTTCTCTTGCTCATCTTGTGATCAAAGAGTCTTTGGAAAATGGATTTGTGTGTCTCCTTCTCTCCTTGGCACCATTGTTGGTTTGGCTTATGCTTGTGTCTTGGCTTGTGATTTTGGAATTATAACACTATAAATTGTAAATATGTACCAAATCCAACATTATAATTTTACTTTTCTCAAGTTATCATAGATTTAATATTAAATGTCTTTTATTTATAGGTTTAGAAACTAACCCCAACTCAAGGTGAGTTAGAGTGTAGTTAGAGCTTTGAATGGGTTCAAACCTAAACTTAGTGAGTTAAACCCTAATAGAGTTAAAAGGTTTCAAATGGTCATGATTATAAATGAATATGCATGTTGATATATTTTAGGATATTTGACAAATCACAAAAAGATAATTATGAATTCTTAGGATATTCTTTGATTTTTAAATTTATTTTTTTGATAATTCATTAATTTCTCATGGTTAAATCAACTAAGAATTTGGTTTGGTTTAGAATTTTAATTAGGAATTTTATAATTTTAAAGATTTGAATTAATTTAATGTGTGTATTTTCCCCATTTCATAGTTTTATAAGCCAAATTGCATGTTTTAATGTCATGGAATGATTGGAGATGAATATATGAGATGTTTTTGTTGTTTATGGTAGGATATCCTAATTAGGGATGTCTCAATAGGATTATGAGCTTTGATGAGTGTTGCACAAGTGAATTTGGGATGTTTAGTGATTTGTAGGATTAATTTACAATGGTTGGTATAAATCAATCTAAAGTTCAGTATGAAGCCATTGGTGGCTAGTTTTAGGTGTCTATAATATTAGACCTACATCGAGACCATAGAAATTGCTATGGAGGAGTGGATCACCATAGCCCCAATGGTAATGTTACCCATGAAAGATGAAAAAAATAATATATTATATTATTTTAATTAAGTCAATATCTTACTATTATTCCACTTTGTAAACACTCTACTAGATAGGGTGAATTTGGAGCTCACCTAGGTCACTTTGACCAAGTCATGTGGGGAAAGGTGGCCAAGGCAAATAAGGAGAAAACTCAAGTGGTCCTCAATATTTTTAATCAATCTATAATGATCATCATCTAGGTGACTAAAGTCTAGGTGTTAATGGAGGCTCCCCTTTGGGTATACCAAAGACTTTCAACCCAAGTAGAGATGATCTTTAGGGAGACTTCAATTAAAATTTACAATCTAGACCAGGAGTTTGACCTCATGGTAGTCACGTTATAGGCCAAGGAGGAATATTCAAAGTAGTTGGGAACTAGCTCATCCATTCTACCTTCACATATCAGTTAAGTAGTCCCCCATGGATCTTATTGAGGAAATCAAAGGGATTTTATCCTTCTTTTGAATTATGTGGTTGTAACCACCAGGTATGGCCATTATGTCTTAGGATGGGAATAGCACACTACTTGTGGGTGAATCCCATCATTATCTATAAAAGTACAAGTACATTTTAATTTTAGTGTCGATAATTTTTAGCTCAAAATTGCTATTGAAATCAAGCCAAGATTTTCCCTATGGCTCCCTTCACCCCTTTTAAATTATAAATAATTGGCCAAGATTGGTACCTTTGTAATAGAACTAGTTGTTTTAATCAATAAAATTTTAGCTTTTATGTAACACATGTTTTGTTTATAAAAGTATATCTCATTTCATTTTTAAAAGAAGATTAGTGATCATATAATTTTTTTAAAACTCTGTCATTTTATGAATGTAATTATTATGATGTGTTTGCCTATCATAAACTCTTTTTGAATTCCTTTCATTTTATTTACAACAATGATAACCTATGTACTATCCTACAAGTTATTTTCTAAGTTTATGTGTTATTTACTATGGAATTATAATATTGATATTTACTAGAGAATCAAAGATTAAGAATTCTTAAATGCTTCCCTAGACTCTTTCCATTATGTAATACTAGAGTTAAAAAATTTGGTGATACTCAACATATAGTGGCATAACTATGGTAGATGTGTTTGTCTTGATTATGGAAGCATTAATTTCACCTTGATCTAAAAACATTTTTTCCTACCTTATCCTTCTTTATTTTTGTGTTTATTTTGGATTTAGAAATTCTATTTCTCTTTGATTTATAGAATGTTAGATCAAAGTGTATGAACATCAATAACATATTCAAATGACTCACTCATTTACTCTCAACCATCAAGATTGAACACCTGGTGGTGGTATTGCATCTCTTAGATATTATTCCACACATACTCCATTATGAAGCCAAATACCCATAGTTGTTCCTTGGGATAATTTCATATCAGTCATAAAATAAAGGATGAATATTCCATTAGTTTCCCCACTATTCCCTTTGAAAATACTCAATCTCATGAGTATTTTGGAATAGGATCTTAGACCAAATAACAATTGGCACTATAAAGAGGGTTTTTATTTTTCAAGGATAATTGTCAATAGGAACCTAAGACCTAAAGGATTATTTTTTTGACTAAATATTTTTCCTATTATAATATGTAATTTCACCCTTGTGGAGTATTTATTCAAGCTCCCCCACTCCTAGTCACTATGGGTCACATTTAGTGGGGTTAAACCTCCATAGAAGGATGGTTTCCTCTTGATGGATCACCTAAACTAATGATTACATAGGGAAAAGGGTTAGAAAGGGGTAAAAGGGTTCTTAAGAAGGCTAAAATGTGATTTACCAAATAAAAATGGGAAATTACCATAAGATTGAACCCACACTAGATCAATACAAGATAATGTTATCTCACACAACCTCAAAATCAAGCTAATTGCATAAGTATTTCATAGACTAGATTCAATAAGAAATGAATGCAAAAAAAGAGGTGTTTTAAGACTCACTAAGATCTTACATAAATGGGAGAAATAATACTAATCCATACCTATAGATAGCTTGAGAACACCCTAAAATAGGTTAGAAAGGAAGATAATGGATATGGAAGAATCTCCTTTACAAGTCCATCATGCACAACTCACTCAACATATATATAAGGCAAGAGATAGGTAAAGAAAGACTTTATTCCATAGCCTTGTGAGAGTCTAAAATCTGAGAGAGAGCTTAAAATGTGTGAAAGAATGGGGTCATATACAAAAAGGGAGAAGATAAAAAAGGGAACACATTAACCAATAAAAATCAATGATTTTCCACCTTTCATGAATTCCCATCGTATGTTTATTTAATCAATACTAATCCTTTTCAACAATTTAACTTGTATTTGACTCCAATAATCTTCAAGCTTACTCATTCGCTGAGAGATCCACTAGAAGATAAGGGTTTATTTTTCATGATGAGTCATGACTAAGTATATTTGAGAAAATATCTTTAAGATATAAACAAAATCAATTCTCCAACCACTTCTCTAACCACCAAATATCTTCATTTTGATTATCTACACCATTTCCACTTGATTAATTATGAGGGTAAGGTACTTATATCCACAAGCTAGACAAAGCCATCACCATATCTATTTCAAGTGGATATAGTTACCTATTATATCAAGGTTATAGCTATGGCAATAGATGATACATTTTTCCATAACTATATATCTGCCCTTACTCCATCTTAGCATAGATCTTTATTATATATTGAAAACCAATCTAATTTATTAGTTTTCATATAACTACCATATATCGATAAAAATCCTACATGATGCATAGCCTCATTCTTGATCTCCATTTAGTATAAATATACCCATTATGCCTTTAAACCTTGTAATAATATAGGACTCATTATATGCATAGATCTTCTTTAAATAAAAAATGAACATAATCAAGGAAAAAATATTGTAACCCTAGAAGATAGACCCTACATGTTTCAAATATATGAACCAGAGGTTCAGTTAAGCTTTAATGGCAATAGAACTTCAATATCGATAACCCTAACTACATGATTGTGTCTGATTATGACATTAAATTGAGATCTAATGGAGACATATCTCTTTGAAATATTGTATTTTATTATACCTGAGTTAAATTTGATCTCTATTGTAATCCCTTAGATTTTGAATTTTAATATTGACCGCCGATCAGTTTGCTTGCTCATCATTGGATCTGCATTCTCATCTTACATGTGCACCATTTTACTTTGTCTATAGAAATTAATGTCTTCCATAGATTTTTTACTATTTTAAGATGCTTAAGACACTTGGTAGCTTCTCACTTGTCTTTAAAATCCACTAAATTATTGACATGTCACTTGATATTGATCTTAGTTTATATGATTGAATGAACTCCATTGATTTTCTTAAGCCTACTAGCTTTATCAAATGATGTGAACCATTAAATATTTGATTAGATACTTGAAATATTTCCACTTTTCAATTTTATTTTCATGCTAACCTTTTGACTTGATGCTCAATATTGATCTTACATGCATGATCAAATACATGTCATTAGATCTTTGAGACCCATTGACACTATCCTCCTCTATATATTATTGGATATTTATGATATGATTTAATTCCAACCATTGATATTTTAGCATTTGAATTTAAATGGATACTTTATAAGGCTTAAACTTGACATCCACATGCATGTTTCACCGTGAAAGTCTAACTTTGAAAGCTTATAACTTGAGATAAAAAACTCATCAAGTCACAAAATTTGTAGATCATGTTCAAGGAATGAATAAATTAATGTCCATATAGTCTTTTAGATCTGAGAGGGTTTCCAAGCATAGTTATACAATAAAAAATCACGTTGACTAATCCATTTCTTCAAGATGTGTTGATGATAGTCTATCTCTTTTATGATTATGCAATAAATTTCAAGGCTCAAAATGAGTTTTTGAGACCTGTGAAACTTGTTTTATGTCCATGAAGGTCATGATCACCATGAGAACCTACTTCCTCAAAATTGGAAAACAACACTTTATGTTTTCTTAAACTGTTTCAAAAGAATTGCAAGTTAAATGTGATCTTTGGACCACTCATTCCATCCAAAACTCTATTCAGCTCATCCATTCAAGAAAAATCTTTGTATGTGGGCCAAAAATTTCCAACACCTTTGGAAACTCACAAGGAAGCATTCCTATTATACTTGAGAACCCATACTATTTATCTTGTCTAGTTTATTAGGTATGGAGTTATAAGTCTTTTCTCTTAGTTGATCTAAATTAATACAAGGATTCACCTCTAGATAACTCCTCTTGAAGCAACAAAAGAACAAAAAAATAAAGGCAAGTGCATGTAGGTACTTATATAAAATTAAAAAAACAACCAACCAACTAAATAAAAATTCACAAAGGAACTTAGAGGAAAGCATGAAAACTACTCTAATGTATACAATAGTTTATAGAAATTTAAAATCACCTCCATCCTAGGTAAAATGGAAAAAATTGAGTTTTATTCACTTGTAATAGACCAAGATGAAAAACACCTTGCTTTGGAGGTACCAAAATTGGCGAACCAAGAATTTTTATGGCTAATACTTTTGATGTGCTCTCTAATGGATGAAATGGAACAAACATGTCCTTAATGTACACATACTAGTCTAAGTCTTCCAATATTGGTTCATGTTGGATGGAAGGAACATGTTCTTGATGTTGCTCATCACCCTTGAGAAAGCCTTACATGAACACTTCATTTAGGCTCTTGGAAGCAGTTACACTTGGTTCACTTGGTTGTTCAAAAATACCATGTCCTTCTACCTTGTCCTAATGAAAATTAGGACTGATCATACTTGGAGTAGCATGCTCATAATGCTTTGGAGGAAGGACATGTATCTTAACCTCTTCAAACTCTTTGGTTATGGCATTGAATCACTACCATAACCCTTAAGAATTTTCACTAGTATGTTCATCAAATTACATCACCTAAGAACTTGAGATGTCTCTTTCATCAACCACAATCAATATTTCATCTTGTTCTTAATTTGAAAATGAGGGTTAATTTGACCATCCAAGGTTTAAAACATCACACCTGTCTTGCTCAAGATTTGATTTACTTTCCTCTAACTCCAACATATGAAGGTTATCTTCAATTAACACCTCATCTGTAAGTGGACCAACCTCAGGCACTTGGTTATTATCCTCTTCTTCATCTATGTAGAATGGACCTTTAGTATTCCATTCAAGTTCTTCTTTATTCTCAACTTGAGGATTTTCCTCTTTAGGTAAGTTTGTTACATTAAGTTTCTCCATTTCACTCAATAAATTTGAAATGCTTCCATTGATATTGTAAGTTTTTTGAGCTAACCTTGAACTCGATAATAGGTTCATGAATTTTATCCTCTTTCTTCTCATCAAGAGTTTGTAACTTTAAAGTTGAAACATTCTCCTCCCTATGAAGTGGTTGCCTATCATGATTTCCTCATCATAGACACTTGCATTTTCCTCCTATGGCTCATTTATGATTGTAAGCTTTTCCTCTATCCTTTTTAGAACATGTTATTTCTCCAAAAGGAAGATGGTTTGAGGGTGAGGAATTTCACCTTAATTGTAGCCTTGAAGAGTATCTTTCTAGCTAGGGAATCCAAATGGATTCTTTGGTAGCTCTTGAAATGGTTATTGGACATCCACAACCAACACCTCCTCCTTTTTATTTGTTCCCTTCTAAATTGATTTCCTTGATGGAAATGAGTATGGAACAAAAGATTTTTATTCCTTTTAAATGGTTATAGGAGAGGTTGGCCTCACAAGTGAAG
The DNA here is from genome assembly GCA_037957365.1 of Torreya grandis. Taxonomy (NCBI): domain Eukaryota; kingdom Viridiplantae; phylum Streptophyta; class Pinopsida; order Cupressales; family Taxaceae; genus Torreya; species Torreya grandis. The sequence continues at coordinate 1,454,131 of JARHVA010001155.1, read as the reverse complement.
GCATAACATATCTAGGATCTAGTATGTTGGAGAAGATCCATCATGGAATGGCTTCATGTTCTTGAGTGCGAATTGGCATAGGGGTAGGAGAGGGAAAATTGACTGGCTCAAGTTTGACATACTCTTTCTCCCACTACTCAAACACCATTTCAATGGATAATACAAACCCTTTTAATTATTTCTTATCATCTTGTGGATAGTCAGCTCCTTTAATAGGTACCCACACATTCCAAAACTCTTGAAAAAAGTTCCTTATCCCCTCCATGGAATGAATGGGGAAGTCTTATCCAATATTAACCCTCTCATTGATCTTTATGATTATTCTATTCTAGTATTGCCTCTCTAAATTTTGATAATGATAGACTTTAAGAAGGTTAAATAGAGGGTTGATCAGGAACTTTTGAATGTTGAGATTGAGGTTCTTAGAGGGGAGAGGACATATAAGACTGATCCAAATAAGTCTTCTACTCCTGATAATATATCAACATATTGTCTACATTCTAGATCATGCTTCTCATCATTTATATATCGTCATTCTCACAAGATGACCATTTTTTACCCTCAAAAATTGACCATCTATTCTTGACCAACTGAAGCTCACTCCTTGCCTCTTGTAGAACATATATATGGATGATTGGAGAAAACTCCAAACCCCTACCAATCTCCCTTAGTGACTCAATATAAACTAATAATGCTTTCTTGACTCCTAACAAGAATGTAACATGATAAGTTTGGTATTGAAAAGGGGAATTAGAGGACTGGTTTAAATGTAAAAGAGGCTAACCTTAGTCATATGCATGGGTGGGAGGAGGAAAAAGGCCATGATAAGACTGATAGGCTATTTGAAGGCCACTTGGGGGGAACACATAAACATTATTTTCTTGATAAGTGTGATGTTGAGCTAGAGAATAAGCATATTGATCAAAAGATGGTTGATTGTAAATACCATATTATGAGGATTAGGCACTTAGGTTTCTTAAAATAGATGATAGATTCTTAGAGTCACCATTGATGTTTGAATACTTGCCTCTAAAGGCTGATTGGATAAAGAGAACAATAAAACTCTTCACCATTGAATAAACATATTAATTCCTAAATGCACACTAGAAACTATTGTGACATGGAATTTCACCCTTTTTGAGAATTTCTTTAGGCTCCCCCAATCCCAATCAAAATACTGGGACAACCACAGACTGTGGGTAACCTATAGTGGGGTTGAAGCTTTGAAGAAGGCTAACTTCCTCTTGATGGATCACCTAAATTAATGATTTCATAGGGAAGAGGGTTAGAAAGGGGGAAAAGGGATCCTAAAAAGGCTAAAATATGATACACCAGATAGAAATGGGAAACTCCCATAAGCTTGAACCCACACTAGATCAGTACAAGATAATACTAGCTCACACAACCTCAAAATCAAGCTAATTGCACAAGTTTTTCATAGACTACATTTAGGAAGTTTTGAATGCAAACAAAGAGGAGTTTTAAGACTCAAGGATATATTATATTAATGGGAGAAAGAACACTAATCTAGACCTACAAATAACTTGAGAATACCCTAAAAGAGTTAAAAAATGAGGAAAATTTATATGGAAGAATTTCCTTCACAAGGTCATCATTCACAAATCACTCAACATTGATCCAAGGCAAGAGGTAGGTAAATAAAGTATTTATTTCATCAAGAGGTAGTTATTACAAATTCTTGATAGGATTTAGCCTAATCAAGAGGAGAATATCTTGTAATATCCCAAAGAGTCCCATACTCTTCAAAATCAGATATTCCTTATGAGAGTCTAAAATCTAAGAGAGCTTACAATGTGTGAAATAATGGGGTCATATATAGAAAGGGAAAAGAGAGAAGAGGGAACACGTTAACTAAGAAAAATGAATAAGATGTAACCTTTCATGAATTCCCCACCATCTTTTGATCCAATCAGGACTAATCATTTTCACAAGTTAACCTACATTTGGCTCTAATAATCTTTAAGTTTTCTCATTGGATGTGAGATCCAATAGAAGATAAGGGTTTATTTTACATGATGAGTCATGACTAAGTTTGTTGGAAAAAATATCTTTAAGATCTGAATAGAATCAATGCTATAACTACTTCTCCAACCACCAACTCTCTTTATTTTAAATCTCCATACCATCTCCACTTGCTTTATTATGAGGGCAATGTCCTTATATCCTTAGGCTTGAAAAATACATCACCATGTTTAATTTAAGTAGATATAGGTAGCTTTTATGTCAAGGATATAACTATGTCAATATATGAGACATTTTTATATAAATATATATCTACCCCCACTCCATCTAAGCATAAGTCTCTATTATATATTGGAAACCAATCTAATTTATCAGTTTTCATATAGCTACTATATATCGATAAAAATCTTATAGGCTACATAGCCTTGTTCTTGATCACCATTTGGTAGAAATATAACCATTTTTCCTTTGAACCTTGTAGGAACTAAGGACTAATTGTATGCATAGATCTTATTTAAATAAAAAATGAACATAATCAGGCAAAAAATATTGTAACCCTAGAAGATGGACCTTACATATTCTAAATCTATGAACTAGGGGTTCATATTGAGCTTTATGGCAATGAAACTTTAATATTGACAACCTTGACTACATAAATATGTCTACTTTTGAAATGTAACCAATCTCTAATGATGATATATCTCTTTACAGCATTGGCTATTGTTTGACCTGAGTCAAATTTAACCTCTATTGTAGTCCCTTATCTTTCAACTTTTAATATTGACCATCGATCACTTTTCTTACTCACTGTTGGATCTAATTTCTTAGCTTACATACAAACCATTGATCTTTATTTGTATGAATGAATGTGAAAAATATATTTTCTACCATTTTAATGTGCTTAAGACACTTGGTATCTTCTTATTTATCTTTGAAATTTACTAACTTGTTGACTCATCACTCATTGTTGATCTTAGTTTGTATGATTGAAATATCTCTATTGATTTTCTCAAGTCTACTAGATTTATCAATCAATGCACACCATCATATCTCTACTCAGGTACTTGAGATCTTTCCACTTGTCAACCCCATGTTCATGCTAAATTTTTGACTTGATGATCACCATTAATTTAGGTGCATGATCAAACATGCACTATTGGATATCTGGGACCCACTAAAATTATATTCTTATGCACACTATTATATGTTCATGATATGATTTAATTCCAAACATTGATCTTGGAGAATTTAAATTCAAATGGCTAATTTATGAGGCTTAAACTTAATGTCCCTATATACATTTCATCCTATAAGTTTAACTTTTAAATATTATAACTTGAGATAGAAATATCATTAAGTCATGAAATTTGAAGAGCATGTTCAAGGCATGAATAACTTCACATCAATATAATATTTTATCTCAAAGAGGATTTCTAATCATACTTATAAAATTCACAATCAATCTAACCAGTCCATTTCTTCATGACATACTGATGACAGTCTAGCTCTTTTATTCTTGTGAAAGAACTTTCAAGGCTCAAAATGAGTTTTTGAGACTTGTGAAACTTTCTTTATGTCCATAAAGGTCATGATCACCATGAGAACATGCTTCCTCAAAATTGACAAACTACAATTTAAGTTTACTTAAAGTGTTTCAAAATCTTTTCAAGTTACATGTGATCTTTGGAACACTCATTCCATCTAGAACTCTGTTTAGCTCATCCATTCAGGCAAAATATTTGTCTATGGGCCAAAAATGGCCAGCAGTTCCCTCTCCTTTACACTCTCCATTATTTTTTACTTCAAACACACAACACAATAGCTAACAAAAAGGAAGTCATTAAGAATTTATATGATAATTATTTTTTTATTTAAAATTATGCTTATTAGTAGTAACATATTAGCTATTATGTATCTCTAAAACATCCTAGAGTTTGGTTTACCCATCACCAGAACTAGGTCCCATCATGGCCAGATGGTGGTTCCACCCTTGTAATTCCATAAAAACCTAGGTTCAATAGTGTTAGGCCTACCATAGTTCTAACTAGCTTCTCTTCTCAGTATCTCCCAAATAGATCACATAGGATGGCTTGGTTGGTTGGTTTAGCCATTAAAGTGCTAGGAGTTTTATAAAAATTACCTAGAAACCCCAAAATATATATTCCCCATTTCACTCCTAGTGTAGTAAAAACTATGGAAGAGCATGTGACCTCTTACAAAACCACACAAAACCACCCTAAGACTCTTGAATATATAACACAAGGATGTAACATGTAGGATTTTCCCATTCACATTTATAGACTCAACCTATGATTAGTTACTCAACATTCCCAAAGATTTGATCCCTAGTTAGGACCATTTTAGTATTACCTTCCTCACCTAGTTTAGGTAAGTGATAGACACCAGTGTCCTATACCAATAATTTTGCCTATATTAAATTAGAACCCAATGATATTATTAGGAACTTTAATGATAGGTTTTAAAATATGTATAGTTGAGTTACTATTATCTACCAACCCAACCCCCAAGTAACACTTTAAATGTATAAAAATGCATTAGACCCTTAGGCATCTATGTTCCTTAGATGAGACCCATTAATAATGGACCTACCTTTGGATTATGCATGGGCCATCAAGGTAGATCGATAGTTAAACCCAAAAGTTCATATGATGTCCCTATTCTTAATGTGTTTACAAATATGCCCATGTTAAGCCTCTTACCAAAGCTAATCAGAATATCATTATGCTTCAACCACTCCTTATAAAAAATCAACTCCCATTGAGTCATGCCACACCAAAATAACACTTGGGTTTTATTAACCAAGATAACCATGAAAATATTCCTCAATTTCAACACTAGGTAATATTGGTAATGACTAAAAATATCCAAACAATACCCCAAGAGTTCATAAAGAATGATTTGGATGTCATTTAGAGAATGATACAAAAACTTAGTAATGACTTCTATGGCATATAAAGGAAAATGATTAATTCCAATATGATATTTCTATCAAATATTTCATATATCAAATACCAAATAGGAACTACAATCATTCCCATAATCCACTAGAACCCTCATCTAATAGGTTATCAAAATTTAATATCATATAGCATTACTTAACTAGTGTTGAGTGAATAACATGGTGGCCCATGGAGAAATTGACTACATAAAGTTCTGTTGTGCCTTTTAGATCTTCTAGAAAGAAATGAAAGAGTAAGATGTGATCCCTAATCACCCAAATGTTAAGCACAAAATATACTAAGAGGGGGGGGGGGGGGGTGAATCAGTATATTATATATCGTATGAATCTTTCCTTTAACCAAAATCCACTTAATCAAACATTAAATATATGCAATAAAACTCAAACAATAAACATCCACGCAAGACAAAGAGAGACACCAGATATAACATGGAAACCCAATGTGGGAAAAACCATGGAGAATCAATCTCAAATATATTTGTGAGAACAACCCCACAGGAGCACCATACCCCTTTGCCAAGTAAAAACATCAGCTTCAATTCATGAGCACCACCCCACAAGAGCTTCAAACCCCTTTACTGAGCACCAACCTAGCTGTCATACATGAGCACCAACCCATAGGAACACCAACCCCTCTGCCGAGCACCAACCTAGCAACAATTCATGAGCACCAACCCACAGGAGCACCAACCCCTTTGCCAATCACCAACTTAGCAACAATTCGTGAGCACTAACCCATAGGAGCACCAACCCCTTTGTCTATACCACACACCTATCTCTCAATGTTGTTATCTCAACAAATGATAGATCAATAAACATCACCTTCCTCTCTCTCACTTTTGCTCTTCTAAGATAGATATAACAAATACAAATCATCTCTCATAATTGCTCTTCTAAGCTAGATATTACAATATCAAATCAACCTCTCACTTCCACATTTACAAATGGCTACTCAAGCCTTTATTTATAGCTTTCCAAATGACCTTTGGCCTCCCCCCTTTGTGACCTTTCATTCCTCATGGGAAATGGCACTAGTCTTGGATGACCCTTCATATCCAAGCATTTGAAAAGTCATGTGGTGACCCTTCATGACCAAAAATGTCTTTCCCACTTTTGTCCTTATCTTTGGTGACTTTTCATATTCCTTAAAGTGTCCCTTCATGAGAAATTCAGCCTTTACTCTTTTGTCTTCACTTGGTGACTCTTGGTATTCCCCAAGATGACTCTTCATAGGAAAATGTGTCCCATCCTTCTTTTGTCTTTATCTTGTGACTCTTCGACTTCTCCATGGGCCCTTATTTTGTCTCATATGCAACCAAAAATATATTCATTAATATTAAATAAATATTAACTCATATTAGCCAAGATAAATAACATTAAATGCAATGGGGCCTTTACCACCAATAATACTAAACCTTTAACATCAATGACAATATTTCCAACAATCTCTCCCTTTGTCATTGATGGTAACCTCAATCCTGAAATTGCCACATCCTGTCACCTACACATCTTGTCATCTAAAAACATACAGTAACTCCCCCTTACTGTAGCAACATGTACCTATTCCCTGTACCTATTTTCTACACCTATACCTATACATGTTATTCTCCCCCTTTGACATCAATGGCAAAGGGCCTACCTAGAGCTAAAACTTAGCTCCCCCTCACTTGATGCTGAACATCAATGGTAGAAAGTAATAGAAATTACTCCCAACTCCTCTCGCTGATCTTTGAATGTATCCTTTGATCGTATATTTGCCTTACACTCAATATATTATGCTTATGAAACATTCTTAGTCTTGCTTCTACCATTATCCAAAAATAAAGTACCTTTTCTGGCTATCCTGGCAGTGGTTTTATATTTGAATCTCACTGTACCACCATTGATCTTCTTTACTCGTATTTCTTGTCATATGCCTCAAACATCCGCTATCAACGAACCATGGCTGATCTTTATCTCTTACATGTAAAGCTGTTTGCACCAACATAGAATATTTAGGTTGTTTCTTCTGCCATGAACATGACTAAACCTTTTTCTTGATGAATGGAGCTTTGAAACTTTGATCCTTCTTGATTGAATCTACATGATTATCCTTTTCTTTCTCTCTGAAACTGTTAGCTCTTTTTCAACATTCTAATTTCTTATGACCATAATCATTTGAAACACTGCATATGCAAGAATCATTCTAATAACCTCAAACCATAATACTGATGCAAAATTTTCTTCAAAAATATATTCCCTCAAAAGATATACAAATTAATCTGTCAATTCACCTTCTTATCATGCAAAACATCCAAGACCCAATAACACCCACCATGCTTCAATTTTCTTAAAAGTGTCTCCTTGAAGCCTAGAAGAGACACCCCCACACAGAAGGGTTCTAGAAATAAATCTCAGGAGATTCCCACATCTCCTTTGTTTCTTCCTTGATCTTCTTGTGTTTTTATTTTAGAATCCGTTTAAGCATATCTAACCTTTTTTCCCTACTAACCTTATCATTTATGATATTTTTCATCTTTTCAACTTTTACAACTTTCTTATCTTGACAAAGCTCATGCTCAAATGTAACAAGAGATTCTTTACAATCCTTATCTGATTATTTATCTACTATATCAAGTAATTCATTTTCATTATTAAACTCAACCTGATCAATCTTTTCTATTTTAGGTCTCCACACCTTAATTTGACTCTTCTTATATCTTTTAGGGGCTTTGTAACCTTTGACATACTTTGAATATCTCTTTACTTTATTTTGGCATAATCTAGCAATATGGCCAACCTCATGACAACAGAAGCAAACAATATTTCTCATACCTTTTTCTTGAATGTGATTGAGATCTCCCTTTGACTGATTACTTCTCCTCATACAATCTCTTGCCCTATGACCAACATGATGACAAATAAAACAACAGCCATGAAAAGAATTTGAAAACTTGAAAGCATTGGGCTGCCTGATTGGCTTCTTTGATTTTCCAGCAAAACCTATATCCTTCTTTCCTTGGACTGATATTTCATGATATTTTTCAACCTTGATTACAAGCTTCTCATGATTATTCTTTAAAGAATCTAACTCATCCTTCAAATGATTACACTCTTCTTCTTTTGATGTTAAAATTGAAGTTGCAACCTCTAAGTGATTTTTAAGATCCTGAACAAATACCTTATTTTCTCTTACTTCTATAGCCAACTTAGAATCCAAGATACACACCTTTTCCTTAAGAGCCTCCACCATAGATTTTAACTCTTGATTCTCCTTCTTTAGCTGCTTGGCCATCTTGTGCTTTTCTTTGATCTACCTTCAAGTTGTTAAACTCTTTCTGAAGGAACCTACTCTGATACCAATTGTTAAGCACGGAATATACTGAGAGGGGGGGTGAATTAGTATATTATATATCTTATGAATCTTTCCTTTAACCAAAATCCACTTAATCAAACATTAAAGATATGTAATAAAACTCAAACAATAAACATCCACACAAGACAAAGAGAGACACTAGATATAACATGGTAACCCAATGTGGGAAAAACCACAGAGAATCAATCTCAAATATATTTGTGATAATAACCCCACATGAGCACCATACCCCTTTTCCAAGTACAAACCTCAGCTTCAATTCATGAGCACCACCCCATAGGAGCTTCAAACCCCTTTGTTGAGCACCAACCTAGCTGTCATTCGTGAGAACCAACCCACAAGAGCACCAAACCCATTGCCGAGCACCAACCTAGCAACAATTCATGAGCACCAACCCATAAGAGCACCAACCCCTTTGCCAAGCACCAACTCAACAACAATTAGTGAGCACTAATCCATAGGAGCACCAAGCCCTTTGTGTATACCACACACCTATCTCTCAATTTTTCTATCTCAACAAATGATAGATCAATACAACATCACCTTCTTCTCTCTCACTTTTGCTCTTCTAAGCTAGATATAACAAATACAAATCATCTCTCATAATTTCTCTTCTAAGCTATATATTACAATATCAAATCAACCTCTCACTTCCACATTTACAAATGGCTACTCAAACCTTTATTTATAGCTTTCCAAATGACCTTTGGCCTCCCCCATTTGTGACCTTTCATTCCTCATGGAAAATGGTGCCAATCTTGGATGACCCTTCATATCCAAGCATTTGAAAAGTCATGTGGTGACCCTTCATGACCAAAAACGTCTTTCCCACTTTTGTCCTTATCTTTGGTGACTTTTCATATTCCTTAAAGTGTCCCTTCATGAGAAATTTGCCCTTTACTCTTTTGTCTTCACTTGGTGACTCTTGGTATTCCCCAAGATGACTCTTCATGGGAAAATGCATCCCATCCTTCTTTTGTCTTTATCTTGTGACTCTTCGACTTCTCCATGGGCCCTTATTTTATCTCATATGCAACTAAAAATATATTCGTTACTCATATTAGCCAAGATAAATAACATTAAATGCAATGGGGCCTTTATCACCAATAATACTAAACCTTTGATATCAATGACAATATTTCCAACACCAAAATCATCCAACATAGGCAAATCCCCCAGCACTACCATGGTATGGGAAACCATGGAATTCCTTGTATAGGAAGAAAATGAGCTAGAGGGGGGTATTAATGAGGTGTAGTCATTTTAGCAATTCCAAAAGAGAAACTATGCCCTTAAGAATATTCAAACTCAAGAAACCTTCACTACCTCAACTCCCTAAATAATGGTGTAACCCTACTTGACCAAAATGCTAGGAATAACCCCTTACTTTTAATACCTCAAGAACCTAAAGATTATATGGAAGCCCCATAGATCCAAAATGAAGGAGGTTATAATATAGTAGAGGACATGAGAAAGATCAAATCTAACTTAATGTTTTATGAACTTAAGTAGATCATAGAGCAATGTGATCTTTTACTAAAGTCCTTAACTATGAAGCTAACTCAACCCACCCATGAAAAATGAAAAGAAACTCATACCAATGTTCTCATTCACAATAATAATATGGAAGTTCCTCTCTTCCTTCTGACCATTAGGTTATTTGGGAAAAACCTACATAATTTCCTAGTGGACTTAAGATCCTCAACTTATGTAATACCATCAAGCATTTGAAAAAATTTAGGGTTGGTCCCTATCAATTCAAATAAGGTAGTGGTTCAGCTAAATAAATCTAAGGTTAAAATGGTAGGCAAGCTTTTGAATGTCCATATAAAGCTAGAACTTGAGCCTAGTATTAAACACTTCATAGACATCTAGGTGGTAGATATTCTTAAGGCCTATGGAATGTTCCTTAGTAGAGATTGGTATAAATACCTAAATGGGTATATGGACACAAAATTCTCTCATATATGGAAACCCTAGATAGGGGTATCTAATCAAATTAGGATAGATAGAGAGCCTTGCATAAAACACATGATAACTGAGTACAATGCCATTAATGATAAAGCAAACCTAGAATCATTAAAAATATGGATATGTACATTCATTATGAATCAAACTAAATATATAACTAACAATTAATTGAACTTGTCAGGCCTGTGGACTCTTTATGTAGATGGGGCCCATTCTAAATAAGGTAGTGGGGTTGATGTTATACTAATAAACCCATGAAAGAAGAAATACCTAGCATCATATAAGTTGTATTTCCCTTGTATAAAAAAATTGGTAGAGTATAAATATTTAGTCCTATGATTAAAATTCACATTTAAACACAAGGAAAACAAATTAAGAGTATTTAGTGACTTAGAGTTCGTAGTCAACTAGATCAAGATTAAATTTCAATGCAAACCATCATACCTTAGAAGGTATAAATATAGAGATTTGGACTTAGTTTAAATTTTTAGCACATTAAATGTCATCCCTATCCCTAAGGGATAAAACCAAGTTGTTAACTCACCCACATCTATAGTAGCAAGCTTGAGCCCTAAATGACACTGAGTTACAAGGATTCTCTATGGAGCTTCTCCTTTACCCTTTTATCCCAAAAAATGTGATGAAATTTTAGTTTTTTTAGGTTGACCAGTATATCATATAGTTCATTAATATCATGTGGTTATTTTAAACATAGATCATTGATAAGGTGGATAGGGATAACCCCTAAAATGATCTAGACAAGGATGGGATCCTTAATATTCAAGGGAATTGGATCCCAAAGGGGATGATTTTATCAAAAAGATAGTTTTATATTTTATACCCCACATTCCATATAATGAATCCCAAGTTTTAGAAATAAAAATTCCATCTTATTAACCTCTAATATATAAAAATACCTCAGACAGTCAATGTGGTTCTTGACTAGATAGACTCCAAACTGGAGTAGTTGTGAAAACTACTACTAAGATACAAAGACATAATTATATGGGCCTATGGAGACTTTAGTGTCTTTGACCTGGGAGTCATAACTCATAATATCCCTCTAAAATTAGATAAGAGACCATTTATATAAATGTATATACTAGTAAACCCAATCATGGAACCCTTAATACACAAAGAGGTCTATAAGTTACTCATTGTTAGGATAATTTTACTAATTTTCCATTTTACCTCGGTGGCCAACCTAGTGCCCATACAAAATAAAAATGGAGAAATCCACCTATATTTATACTTATATAATTTTAATTAAGCCTCAGATAAAGACAATTACTCATTACCTTCCCTTGAGGAAGTAATCCAAATGGTGAATGGATCCTAGATGATGTCCTCTCTAGATGAATTTTCAAGATACAACTAGGTATTAGTTAATTAAAAATATTGGGCCAAAACTAAATTCACCACTAAATGGGGTACATTTCCTATAATTAAATTCCTTTTGGGTTGATAAAGGTTGGATCAATCTTTCAAATGGTAATGGATTTTTATTTTGAAGGACTAATTACTAAGTATATAATAATTTTTATGGATGACTTGACTGTGTTTTCAAAATATAGATCGAATCACATACACCACTTGGAGAAAGAGTTTAAAGGATGCAAAAAGTATGATATTTCCTTAAATCCAAAGAATATTTTGAGGTATGGTATTTCCTTGATTCCAAATAAGAGTGTGTTTAATGTCACCGAAGGTAAGCTACTCGGTTATATATTCACAAAATAAGGTATTTCTATTGATCTAGGAAGAGATAATGTGATTTCTAAATTTCCTTTTCCTAATAGAAATAAATAATTTAAATCCTTATTTGGTAAAATCAAATTTGTTCATAAATTCATTTCTAGATTCATTGAAATTGTAAAACCCCTAAACACTATGTTAAATGAGGATATGAAGGTGTAATGGCATGCAAAATAGAATAAATGTTTTTAAGATATAAAATATGCCATTATAAAATACCCAATCATTATCATCTTAGAATTTACACAATATTTATATATCTACCCCTTTGCTTATGAACACAACATTACTACTTGCCTCACCAGAGATTAGATGGAGAGGAACATTTAATTGCTTTCATGATCACCAAACTCAAGGATGAGAAACTAATATATTCTACTCTTGACAAAAATGCCTATGCCCTAGTCAAATTAGTGAATAAATTTAGACACTTCATTCTTAGAAATAAGGTGCATGCCATCATCTAGACCCAAACATAAAGCAAATGTTAGGGTAGAATGAATTATGTAAACACAGAGGTTGATGAATGACAAAGCTATAAGAGTATAACTTGGAGATCAAATAGGCCATATTAGTTTGAGGCCATATCCCTACCTAACTAATAACTACGATATACCTAAGAATTATTTTACACCAAATAGACCAAGAGGTGATATGACAACTAGATTACTATGCCCTAATCATGTATTACTTACTCTATAAAAATACACCTCCCAAACTCAACCATATGTAGAAGAGAGATCTATGGTTTAAGGATAGATAATATAATTTGAATAAGGTAATTCTCTTCAAAAATAATCATGAAAGAGTCTACCTCATATGTTTGTCCCAAAATAAAGCCAAGGAACTAATGGAAAGTTTTCATGAAAAAATGGGAGTTGGTCACCCTATAATAAATTACATGACATATAAGTCCCTTTAAGAAGGCTACTACTAGCCTAAGTTATTTATATATGTTCATGCTCATGTCCATGTTTGTCATCATTTCCAGACCTTTTCTAAGAGGGAGACCCATGTGGTAATACCACTTCAACCCATGGTGGATTCAACACCATTTTCTCAATGGGAACTAGATTTCATCAAGGTCATCAAACCTAACTCATGTTATGGACACAAGTTTATTTTCATGAACACATATTATTATAAAAAGTGGTTTGAGATATTTACAACAAAGAGAAACACCACTAACAAATTCATCAAGTTCATGGATGACATTATAACCACCTAGTTTGGGGTCCTGATATCTTTGGTATGTGATAATGGTTCCATCTTCCAATCCATGGATTTTATAGAATGGGCCCATGAAAATGGTATCATGATGATTATCTCATCCAATCACTATCCACAAGGAAATGGATTGGAATAATCCACCAACAATAATTTAATATTCACCGTCAATAAATCTATAGGAAAGAAGCCTTGAGAATGGCACTCATTACTAAAGTTCACTCTATGGGCTAAGCACACTAGGTATAAGTAATCTCTCAATATATCTCATTATATTTTGGTCTTTGGATTGGAGCCAATAATGTGAATCATGCTCAGACTATCAACTTATAGGTTTGTGGAATGATTTATGGAACTAGATGACAAAATAAATTCTAGACTCTTAGATATCATTTAGTTAGAGGAAGCCTAAGATGAAGATCTATTAAGCTTCAACAAACATCAAGGTAATATCAAATGATGGTTTAATAAGAAGGATAATATGAAAAAAATTAGGATATTTTATTTGGTATTAATGTAGGATAAATCCCACAAAAAGAAATTCCAACACTCAAATTTTAATCATCTCTAGACTAGCCTCTATTAGATAGCCAAAATCCTAGGCTATAATCCCTTTCATCTCAAGGACCTAGAAGGCAACAACCTACCATTCTTGATAAATGAATAATTCATAAATCACTACTTCTTGAATGATCCATATAATATAATTTAAGAATAGCCTTGAAAAATGATGGTAATGTACATAATAGGTTAGTTTATTTTATTTATCTTTTTTCTTTTCCTATTGTGTGTTTTATTTATCTATTCCTTTGTTTATTTATGTCCTTACAACATTAATTTGCCCCAAATATGGACCATAATAAAAATTAATAAAATGAACCCCATTGTGAGGGATCTCTCGAAAATAAAAGTCAATAACCACTCTGAGTGACAATTGAAGCCTAGAAGGTAATGTCAAATTACATAGGGCCAAAGTTGATTCTTCAATCTAAATAAACCAAGGATGGTGAGAGAATCCTTTACATTTCAGATCTTGAGGGCCTTCCTAGAGAAACAAGTGGATTTTATAACAACTCGCATCCTAGTAGAGGCCACTAAGTTGCACTTAATTCAATGTCTTACAAAAGGTGGGACCATTCAAGGTAATAAAAAAATGACTAGATATTTAGATCTTCCTCTTCACCCTAGCACCCATGGCTTGGTCATGAACCCTCAATGGAAAAATACTTCCAAATATATTTGTAAGGAAAATTGAAAGAAGATTGTAAAAACATGCAAAATTAAAATCTTGAGTCTTCCTCAAAAGGTCCATTTAGGTAACCTCCATCGTAGGCTTTCTAACCTAGCTAGCATTAGATAAAGGCCTAAAATGGGATCATAGGTATCTTTATCAAGTCTATAGATTCATAATGGTAGTAGATAAATTCCCACACCATTCTCCTCCAACCCATGAAATCATTAATTCCCTTGAAGAGAGATAATGCCCAGTTCAACCTTAATTACTTGAATAAAGTCTGAGATTGGATAATTTAATTGAAAATCACTTCTTATAAACAATAGTGTATTATATAAGATTAAATTTTGGTATGTCTTTTTTTAACACGACTTTAGTGCTTTCTTTTTTTATATGTATAAAGATCTCTCTTGTAATCTATGTTTCATATAAGAATCCCATTCTCTCATTTTGGTTGCCTATACTTATGTCAAGTCTTTGAATTCCCATGTCATCCTAGTTTTCTTGAACAAGTGGTATGGATAATGACTAATTTTGTGTTTTCCACAAGTTTTTATAGATTTAAAAGTCTTGATGCTATGTGATTTTAGGATATTTGACTGAAGAGAAGTCAAAGGTTTTACATGAGTAAAGATCTAAGAAAAAATTTAGAGATAAATTTTTGAAATGTTAATAAAGTCCCAATGCAATAATAAATTTTCACATAATCTATGTTAGATGTATTAGTCTCCTAGACTTGATAGGGATGTCAAATCCTAAGAGATCCTGATGTAATCAGTGAGTTCCACATGGTTTATTATCAGACATGTCAGTCTCTAAATATTGATAAAGATTTCAAACCCTAAGAGATCTTGATGAAATTAAGAAGTGATATGTGGATCTAGGTTATATTTCATTATTACTCTATATAATCACCCCATGTCAAAGAAAAATGGCTACTTTCCTAGACTTGACACATATTTTAGATCCCAAGAGAGATTGGTATAACTAATGAGTACCACATCAACCAATGGAATAGTGGTCAATATCTTAATCTTAATATATATGTAAGATCTTGGGATATCCCTACCACCTCAAAATATGTCATGTGACCTGAATCTTATAGGTTCCCATATTCAATAAATGATCTCTCACTATTATTAGACATGTCAATCTCCTAGTCTAAAAAATATTTCAGATCTTAGGAGAGATCGATGTAATAAGGGAGTTACACATGGCCTATTATTAAAATATTTAATATATTTTTATCTAACAAAGATGTTAGAGTCTAGGAGAGCCTAACATATCATAGCTTGGCATGTGGTGTAACTAGGTAGTTTAGTAGGTGGGCCTCTAAAGGCCCTATGATGGATAGAATAATCTATCCTAATGGTTGATATAATTGATTATATGTGATTTATTACTCTAAAGGGATTTATATAAGTATAATATCAACTTTCATTTATTCATCACCTATCTACACCTATCAAAAGACCACAAAGACCAAGATAGCTTATGAAAATCACTTTATCAAGCATTTAATAGAATAAATATTCCCTATTTCCATACTAGTCATAGGTAATCACATATATAGGTCTAAAATACTATATTAGTAGTCTAAGAGATCAATTTTCCAACTTAAACCTAGGTCACTATTATACTTATTGTACACAATATTGCATGATTCACACACAAGCCAACACATAGGGGATAACTATGTGAGTATGAGGCCCTCTTTTGGGTTATTGGATATGTAATTAGTTACCTCTAATAGTGGGGTATTTTGGGTCATCTTGACACCATGTTCTCACTAACCCATTTTTCTTCAAGGTCATTATGAAGATGGAGAACTAGGGTTTTACCATTTTATAAGGAGCAACATTCCATGACCTAGATTTAAATTCACTAGAGTGAAGGTGAATTAAAACCCAAAAGACTATAAGTGATTACATCCTTTTCCAAAAATTATTTTGTATATTACACTTGCATCAAACTTGGACAATAACATTAATGCAACTATCCCAAAATAATGTTAGTGTCTAAATCACCATAAGTATCAGATGATCTATCATCTAACAACTATTCCAAAATCTCTTTATAGCCTTATTTATACTTTTTCTAGATCCAATACTACATTGGCATAAAAATAATTTAAGTACATCACTTATTTATCATTTTTATATCTAGGATAGTTGTACTTTCTATATTTAGACTATCTTAGCATAATAAATTAAGTGCATGCTTATATCTAATTTTATCATCTAATTAGCCCACTATAGATATTATCATCACCCTTATGCCATTTCATTTATATATTACCCTTTAATAAAATATAGTTTTAATGATAATATCACCTTAGATCAAGATTTTAGGGCTAAATATTTAGTGAGACCAATCTTTGAACATCAAACCCTAGGATAAATTAGGGTTTTTTAATTTTATCTTGATTGATGTACTTTGTTACAAATTTCAAAATTTTCATTTGTGAATCAATGGAAAACATTAGTGCAAAAACCTAATTCCAAATGAAAGATAAAGAATAATTTATTAGTCATATCAATAATATCAAGATCATAATGAATGAACTTTTGTATGTTACAAGATATGAAATAAGTAAATAAGAAAAAACTAAGGATGCCTTACCTAGTGATCATGAATCCTTAGAAGGTAATATAATTGAGGCCACACCTATAAACCCACATACATATAATGGGAACATATATTATGTCTTTAAACTTTTATTTCCTAAAAATATAATTGATTCATCTATAATGTAATTACCAGTTATTTTAACACAAATACCAATTTCAATGCCTATTACTACTCAAAAAAAATGCCATCCCCTTTGGTGACCACTCAACTTGACAATATAAATCCCATTGGGCTTATATTTTAATCACTCCTTCAAGTTATAAATAAATTGAAGGATAAGGTTACAAACATTGAACAAAATGCTTTAAAATCCCCTCATTTTCTAGATTCACAAGATGTGTTATATAACCCTCTTTCACTTGAAATATATTTGTACCCTTTGCCAACTGGATTTGTTGCACCTAAGTTCACATTTTATAATGGTAAGGGTGATCTTGAAAAACATATTCAAATATTTAATGTGGCATTCTTTGACTATGATTCCAATTATAAACGTTTGGCCAAATTATTTCCAAAAAGCCTCAAGGACTATGCTTTAAGGTGGTTTTATGATTTGCCTCTCAAATATGTGAAAACATTCAAAACTCTTGAAGACCAATTTTTAGTATGATTTTATATTAATATTTATAAAAAGGTTTCTTATGCTCAAATTTCCAAAATCAAACAATGAAAGAATGAACCTGACAAATAATATGTATTGAGATATAAGACAATGCTAGCCAAAATGACCAATCTTATGGAAGATAAAGAGTTATAAGATATATTCAATCAAAATTTTATTTTTTATTTAAATGATTCAATTTTTTTTAATAATTTAAAATATTTTAATGAATTATGCCATTTTTTAAGAGACTGTGAAATCAAGATTATGTCACTGAATACGCTCAAGTATGTAGCAAACACACTAGTTGCATCTACATCTCGTACATAATTCACAATTAAGACAAGTTACAAGTCAAAACCTCCTGATCTTAAAAAGGAAACAACCACCATGGTTAACATAATTTCACAATAACCTAATTATCTTATCTTATCTAATGCACCAAGCATACAATTTACATGTTTACCTAAGCCCCAAATTCATTACTCTCATAGTAATTAGAGTGTCATATTATATCTCTCCCTCATCCTATTGAGGTTGATATGAGTTTTCCTCTCCTAAAGGATATGATTTAAATTCTTATTTTGATTATTATTAAGGACCAAGGAATTATACTAGATGCTTTACCTTGAATAAAAAGATCCAATATCTTATTGATGACCAAAATATTACATCTTAAGATCCTCCAAAGGAATTTGGATCACAACCTGGTGATCACCATAAACATAAAATATTAACCAATCCTTTACAAACCCAATCTAAGAAGGAACCAAAAGTTTAAATGGAATTTATTTAACATTCCCCTCCCTCACATTATGGTCACCCATTCGATGGGATTATTGTTACTTACACGTGACATATACCTCTTATGGTTCAGAGACCTTATATCTACTTTGATGATAGTGAAATTAAGGATGATGAATCTAATCTTCATTATCTATTCATTCAATCATCTATTGATAAACACCCTCTACATAGTGTTATGATTGATAATTATGTAAGTGAAAAAAAAATTAACATGAAATTACTTACACACTCGGGTTATACTCATCATGATTTACAACCCTCTACGATATTAGTTAGAGCATTTTATGGGACCTCCTAAAAGTTTCATAGCAATATTGAATTACCTTTACAAGTTAGTTCCACACATGTGGTTACTACCTTTTTATTTATACCTTCCACAAGCATATTTTATATCTTATTGGGAATACCTTAGATACACACTCTTTGAGTATTACCATCTACATTTCATGGCAATGTTAAATAAATTCATGCCAATCAAATAATTATAGTTTTTGGAATTCCATATGAGAATCCTCTTGAACAAAGGAAAATTATACCTAGAAAAATAACTATCAAGCCTATTAAGGATAATTAATTATAAAAAGGTAAGCAATAGGTAATCCCCTTTATTAGGTGGCTATTACTTGATAAACCATTACATAAGAGACATATAGTTGATTCTATGGAATCCCCATCTTCTGATACTCACCATATGCAGATATCTAGAAAACCTCTAAATGTACATATTATTTTTATTCCAAAGAAATAAATGAAAACTCAATGATGGGTTCTAATAACCCCTAATCCTATTACTCCTACTATTGATACATCACCATATATTCATATTTTACATATGCAAAGAACCATTGAAAAATAATGATAGATATTGCACCTATACATGTTCCTCAATGGTGTAAATAGGTTATTACACTAGATTCACAATGGGGAGATATATATGACCATCTGTTGGATAGAATCATAGGATTATATTTCCTCTTAAAAATGCCAGAAATACCAAAAAACCATGAAAAAAATCCAAAAACATTTTCAGCACCTACATGTTTGATTGGCTCCTTGTCACATGTATGTTAGTTCCATGTTTATGGATGAAATATTAAATTAATATTACATAAATGTATGTGTCACAATTATATTTGATTATGATACAAGCATACACAAATACATGATTTATTCTTATTTTAGATATTGGGCTTTCCCTTTCCTCACGTCACATGGACAATGGGGGCATCTGTTTCATTGATCTTGATACATATATGTTATATGATTTGATGGTCACTTTACATTATCATGTTTGAGCTTACATATGTACTTATACATACCTATTATCCATGATTATATATTATTTAGGGTACTCGATATGTTATACACTTGAAAAAAAATTTCCTAACACACTTGGTCCATGGGCTTCTATGACGTGTTTATAACTTTACTTATACTTTACTTTATGCACTTTATTGAGTGTCTTGCCTTTTTATTATATTCCTTATTTGAGTATTTGAATATGTTCCTTTTATTTCAACCCCTATGCCTATGTATGCTTTCTTTGACATTTACATATGGAATGGTTTATTGTATGGACATTTTAATATGTCATCCTTGCCTTTATAGAAATTTGACTAGGCTATTTCCATTTGATTTTGTAGCATTTAAACATGACCTTTGTTTGTGATCTTTTTAGACCATTACCTTTCAAATTAATTTTGAGTACTCTTGTGTGTGTGCTTGTTTTCTTATTGAGCTTATATTATTAATATATAGATTTTGATGTGATACTTATCATGCATATTAGGTCTACATGTTATCACATTGGTTATATGTGCTTTAATGTTATATCTACCTAGACATGTTCCTTTTATATGATACATGGTTAAAATCATATATTATATAGTTAACTTATCCATTCGAGGTGAGGTAACTACTAGTTCCTATCTTTCCCTCACTTTAAAGGTGGGAATATTAGTGGGGGAATATCATAGAGGCATGCTCCCCACACTTGGTAAAATTTCAATATTCAATAGAGGCATACTTTGGAAACATGTTCTCCACACTCATTCAATATATGATACTTATATAAATTTCTAGATTTAGTGGGGGCATGTTTTAGAAGCATGTTCTCCACACTCATTCAATATATGATAATTATATCAATTTTTAGATTTAATAATTGAATGTCATATGAGATTGTCTTATACACATTCATAGTTCTCAGCTTATGTGGAGGCATGCTTTAGAAGCACATTCTTCACACCTATTCACTATTCAACATCTCTAGTTTATAGTGGGGGAATGTTTTGGAAACATGTTATCCACATTGGTACTTATATCGATTTTAATATTTCTCCATATATATTGGGGGCATGTTTTGGAATCATGTTCTCCACACTTACATAGTTTTCTAAATTGGTAAAGTACATATTTATATGATTTAGATTCATAGTTTTGTCATAATTATATACATTGGCACCATTATTATACATAGTTCAACATTACACATATATAAGGTGAATATGATATATAACATGTGCCTAATATTGAAAAATAAAATTAGTTTCATAATCCAAAACTCTTTTAAGGACTATTACCACATCACAAAATTTTTTGCACCGATATCAATAAACTTTTACAGACTTTATTAAGCCAATATACTATAGTAATTGGCTCACTTTTTGGTATATTTGAGGTGATCAATCAATATTTTCAATTTTTTAGGTTGGACTTGATCATCAAACCTCACCAGGATATAACTATCATTGGGTTGTATCATTGAGCTAATCTCAACTACCAGGTGGTAACTCAATTTTTCTCCAAAGTTGGGGGCATGTGCCTTTCAATCTCTCTATATATCTATCTCCTTAGATATATACACTCTAAAGTTTTATATATATTTGTCCTAATCTCAATTTTAAATCCTTACAATGATACATAATTTTTAAATTAACTTACCAGTAGGTAAGGTAGTTACATCAACACACAGGTGTAATCCTAAACCTTTATATTTTAATTTCAATCTATGTCAAGTAATTTCAATTCCATATTATATGAAATAATTTTATACTATAACATTTTCTTGGTTGTAGATCAGTCACCATCAAATTGCTGAAGTTGGGCACATGAAAAGATAAGGTGTGAGTACACACCTAGGTATGCATTCATTTCCTTTAAAATAAAAATTTCATTACTAGATTAAAGGGGGGGGGGGGGGAATTTAGAAAATATTTTATGATTACATAACACCTCAGTCTTGTACACTTGGAAAACTTAGACTTTGGTTGGTCCTCTCAATTTTATACCTTTCTTACTTCCATAAGTCTCTCATTTACTAAATATTATTATCCATAGCCTATATCTCTTAGTTTGACTAGTATATATTGATGACTTAGGTCTTATATATTATCCATAATGATTAAAATCTACTTATCTTCCATATTTTAAATATTTAAACATGTACCTACTTTCTTACTCCTTGAACACTAGTGTCAACATTAGTATCCTAACTTGATGCAAGTGTTAGCTGACCTAAATTCATCTATTTTATAAATGAAATGTATCTTAATGATTTAACTAAGTCATTTTATGAAAGTTATGCCTCTAAAGGGATTGATATAAATATGATATTAACCCTCATTCATTCCCCACTTAGATACACCTAGGAAAAGACCATAGACACCAAGAAAACTTATAAAAATCACTCTATCAAGAATTCAATTAAACAAAGATTCCATTTTTCCATAAAAATCATAGTTCAAAACATATACATGTCTAAATTACTAGAGTAACCCAAGAGCCCAATTTACCAAGTTACAAGTTAAGTCACTATTGTACTTACTTTGCACAATATTGCATGATTCACATATAGTGGAGAACTACATGAGTCTAAATCCCTCTTCTAGAGTATTAGATATGTAGGAAAAATCCTATAATAATGGGGTATTTAGGGCCAACTTGATACTATGTTCCAACTAACACATTTTTTCCCAAGGTCACTATGAAGATAGAGAGTTAGGGTTTTATCATTTCATAAGGAGTGACATTCCATGACCTAGATTTGAATGCACTAGAGTGAAGGTGAAGCAAAAATTAGAAGCATCTAGGTGGTTTTATCCTTTTTAATAGTTATTTCATACATGAAAATTATGTATAACCTAGACAATAACATCAATGTAACCATCCCAAGCTAACATTAGTGTCTAGATCACTATAAGTGTCAAATCTAAAATCTTATTATTTTAGAATCTCCTTCTAGCCTACTTTTCTCTTCTTCTATATCTAGAACTGCATTAACATTAGTATAATCTAAGTTCATCACTTCTTTGTCATTTATATATCTAGCATAATTATACTTTCCATATTTATATTATTTCAACATAATAAATTTAGTGTATGCTTTTATATCTGAGTTTAGGATATAATTACCCTATTATAGATTTGATTATCACCCTTATTAAATTTCATTTATATATACCCCTTTAATAAAATATATGGTTAATAAGATCACCTTATATCTACATTTTAGGCTTGAACACTAATAATGAGCTTCTGGAAGATTACCAACCTAAAGATAAGATCCAATCTTGTATATTTTAAGTTGAAATTGGTAAACAAATAAGGCATATAAAGCTCTATCTAATGATGATACACTTGATAAATTATGTGATCAGGTCCATAGTTACTATTATCACATTTAAATGTACCCTATTAGGTCATAATACCTATTCAAATTATCACAATGAAAAAACTCCTAGGTGTGGGTAACCTATATCAAGAGTGAATCTCTAGAGAGGGATAGTTCCCTTCCTCAACTATAATTCACCTAATTTAGGATCAGATTATAGACCTAAAACCTATTATAAAAAGGCCTAACTAAGCTTCAACTAGGTCTCTTATAATGAAAATGGAGGGATAATGAAACTAAAAATCACAAATAGGTGATGCACCAAGTCTAGGGACCTCATCCACCTACCTAAAAGAGTATAATAGAACCTATGAAATATTGAATTTTATCATACAGAATCTCCAAATTTGATAGCTCTTACATAATTTATTTCCTATGATAACTAGTATGGATGACCCAATGTCATTACACATGGTAAATTTTTTTAATTACCTAAATTAGCACTTACATAAACCAGTTGTAACATGAAATACAACATATAAAAAAATATAACTTATGGCATAAAGGTGAGGGGAATTAGGCTAACACAAGGGAAAATAGATTTTACCACAAGTGTATATCAATAAAACATAAGAATTCACACAAAGTACAAGAATTGAGAAGGTAAAACTAGTATTTTATTAGTTTAAAGTCCTTAATCTATCATTTAAAATACTCTAAATAAGTAAAGTTTTATCATACCTAGCAAAGGGATACAAAATAATGCATTTCTAGCCTTATATGTAAATAGAGAAGATAAGAGCACTAATAAAATACATAAATGTTATTTTATATCATAATTCATCCTCTATAGAGAAGAAACAAGTAAAAATGAGGTAATTAAGTCCTCAACAAATTAGGCTTGCCATCATGATGGTCTCCCATTGAAAATTGGCATAGTATTGAGTTAGGATAACAAACTTGTTATTTTTATCCTTTAGTGGCCTTGTGTATGATGAATGTTTTATTTTAGGGCTACTATCCTTGATAAAACCCTATATTAACTACCTTAATTCACCCTTCTCTACCTTTATACATGCATGTTAGAGCTTTGTTAGATGGTTGAATTGAAGAAGACCTCCTACACCATTTGGAGTTTTGTTTGACCTACCATGATTAATTTAGGGAGGGATATACACACCCCAATGATCAATTTGCAATGCCTTATACCTCTATCACATCATTAATGACCCTTAATCTCCACCCCTAGTAGTGCTTAACATGTTGATGAAGCAAGGGCTAATAAAAACTAGCTCTAATATTCAATTGAGATCCATTTTAGGGAGGTTGAGAAATTATTTACCCTTCATTATTTCCCATAATAGCTTATTGAGGAAGCCAAGGACCTATAATTTCATGTTTGAGATCACATTGTCTCACCTCTTAACTTGTAACCTTGCAACTTCATTAATTCTACCTATACTCAAATTATCAAATCTACATTCACTTATTGTAACTTATGAATATCATCGGATAAACTTGAAGGCTCATTTTATTTTGAGTAGGAGATTAAATATTATTTTTCTACCTTGAAAATCAAGAAACTTCCCCTAAAATCTTCACCCTTTAGATTATTTACTCAACTCTTGTCTAGATAACCTACAACAAACTTGTTAGACTATAAATTCATCTTGATACTCCTTTAATAACTTAAAAACACTATGGATCCATGAATGAGAGTTTGAAAATAGCTAAATATTTCATCATGGTTTGGTTATGGCTTAATTCACTACCCTCACATTAAGAGAATTAAATGCCACTAAGGAACAAAATGGAGGGAAACCATCAAGTCAAATACATTATTAGAACATTTGTACAAATTGGAGGGTTTATGAAGAGACTTAAAACATTAAAATGACTCTATGAGACCTTATATACATTTAACTCTCTAAAAATGACTTAATGAGTAACCTAAGACCCTTTTTAACCCTTTTATGAACTCATAAGCATCATTTAGGATCTTTTTCGCTTCATTTCACATCAGACATAATGGGAGATACCTATGCAATAATAATAGGTTTATCAAAAATGTATTTTGACCATTTTTATATGTATTTACCTTTCAAAAATATTTCATAACTCCAATTATAAAATAGGCTTGACTAAGTGACCATGATTTTAATATTGAATCATTAAAACTTCTAACAAGATCTTTCATTCAAGATCCATTTGAATTTTTTATACATGGAATGGGGAATAACAAGGCTAAAAATACCCTAATAATATGTTAGACACAAATTTTTCATTTAAAACCAACACAATAATCATCCTATGGGACTAACACTAACCCATGACCTCAGAGAAAGAATGTTAACATCAGCAAATAAAGAAATATGTTCAATAAAACTGTCAATGACTTAAACATACATGTCATTGGGATGAAATATCATCATGAGGTGCTTAAAAGGACTGTACTTCATTGGTTTTGTTATAAAATAGTCCATTCCTATGCAAATATGTTGTCAATATAACCAAGGTGGCTAGAATAGCCAACAGTGACCTAGATACTGAAGATAAATTAGATGAAAAGGAGGTAGTATACTTAAATGATATCAGATGTAAAGTTACCCTAATAATTATCTCATAAGTAATCCTAATATGGTTTTAAAATTTATTGTAAATTAAGGATATATAATATCAAGTGGTCTCAAACCTTAAGGTGTAGGTACCTTAATACCTTTTTTTTAGTAATCCCAAGGCAAGCCTAGGATAAGTCACGTATTTGAAGTAGATAAATGAAATATTTTTTAATTATGGAAGAATCAAAGAATAAAATTTATGCCAACCTAATTACACCAAAATATACCAATTAAAAATTAGGTGAGACTCCTAACCGCATGTTAAAACCTCTAGATGGTCAAGAAAGGATGATGCAAATAGAAAAAATCCCTATGCACCCAAATATTCCCTAACCCCCTATGGTAAGGTCCTATAAATCCTCTATATATTAGAGCACTTAATCAAATATTTTGTGGGGGAGGTTATGACATTAGTGATAGAAACCAAAATTAAAAAAATATAAAGATCCATTAGGATGTAGATCCTCAAATGAACAAGGAAATTAAGTAACAAATAGATGTACCTATTATTCCTTCTAGCAAGATTCTAAAGTACAAATGGAAATTTTTAAAGTATTTATATGGTTAGTCTTATTGTTTCTATAAATGTGTCCATAGTTGAAGTTTCTATGACTCCTCTCTTTTTTTTCAACTTTTGATCACTCCTCTCGCTTCCACTTATAAATACTTCTCTTATTTTTAATTCTCTTTATTCTAAGTGTTTTTTCCCATTATTTTGTGTCTCCTCTTATTTATCCCCTATTATAATATTTTTATTTTGGGCCTCTATATTCCTCTTAGGTTTTTTAAATCCTTCCTCCATATCATTTTTACAAAATAACCCTTCACTACATCTATATGTATGCATAGATTAGGGTGACCATTCACTATCCTCTTTCTCTCAATAGACTAGGACTCGAATATTGCCATAGCAATAAACATTTCATGTATTTGGAATGAAGGTAGGGAAATATAATAATAGAACCAGAAGTGGGTAATCTACACTCAAATTTCAAGAGGAAATGTTTTCAAAACTTAAGCCTATGACATGGGGTATAACTCTTACTAGGTATCAATGTGTATAAGTGATTATAATAAATACAAAAAAGGTTACAATAAAAGATTGTATCAAGGATATAATAAGGATGTTTCATGCAAGGAATGGATGAATAAGTGTAACCTAATCTAAGATAGTTATCAATACTAAACTAGCAATAAATTGAGAATTGCAATGGTAAACCAATGGGTAGTCCATGCAACCTAAGGTGATAAATTAAATCATAATATCTATACCATATTATTCATTATAAGGAATATAATTTAAAAGGATAAACACATACATCTATAATAGTAGTAATAAGTAATATAATCTAATATACTAGAAAAAATAAATGAAAGAGAGTAAGGATTAAAATACTTACCTTTGGGTGGAATTGTTGATGCCTCAATATCCCCCTTTGTCTCAAGTGGAACTTTGAAATAGATGTTGTAGGTTGAAGACCTCAAATGTAAATATTAAGAGTTATCTATCCTTAGTGGGGACTCAAAATAATAGGCATACCCCCTCAGTTTGACTTATCATATTGATATTCAAAGACCATAGGAAATAATATACCTCTAAGATAAGTATCTAACATCTAGCTCCTCCAAATAATAATTAGGAGTAGAAATGTGAGCACAATAAAAGTAGATAAATGTGATATATGGTTTAGGAATGAAATATATATATATATATATATATATCTAATACCCAAAACTAACCCTAAAATCTAATTTGATGGTATCATTCAGGTTGATATAGTTGGAAGGATGTCATATTACATAATATTATATTATCAACGTAGATACAATACAAACTATAGAAGATAGACTCATAATTATATCAGTCATAATGATACAATATAGGGGAAGATAAGTGTGAAACAAACAATATTATTCTTGATAATACAATA
Organism: Torreya grandis; assembly: GCA_037957365.1. Lineage (NCBI taxonomy): Eukaryota > Viridiplantae > Streptophyta > Pinopsida > Cupressales > Taxaceae > Torreya > Torreya grandis. The sequence goes on along the minus strand of JARHVA010001155.1, from coordinate 1,426,426 downwards.
AGATATATGGAAGCTATAAAATATGAATGGAAATTAGATAGAGAAGTAAGATAAAAGAAGACTCAAAGGAGGTAAAACTAGTAGTAATTAAAGTATGACATAATAGTATGCAAACATATCTCATAAAGTACAAGAGTTGATCCCACTCCATTCTTGATGCACCCTTTAAGACGTCCCCTAAAGGAGATTGATGTACAAAAAATACTTTTTAATATAAAGTATCAATAAAATTATGATGTGAAAAACATCAAGTGTATACATATGCCCCACCTAAATCTCAATATGTTTCAAAATAGTATAACACATGATTGTGCATTATGATAGATACATAGTAACACAAAATATCATAACTAAAATAAAATATATGACAATATATACCTTCACTCACCTCATTGAGTTAATATATGATGTATGTGTTGCAGTGGAAATAAGGATATAATTGAGAAGCATAAAAGGCAAACCTAAAAAACTAGAGAAAAATCTAAATTATCACAAAAACAATATGTTATCACCTTAAAATTTTCTACTTCACTAAGATGTTAGCACTTCTTTAAATTTTTGAAAAGGACATATGAAATTAAATATATGGTTAAAATATATAATCTGGTGGTAAATAACTATAAGTTTCAAATTTTGAAATTTTTACTATAAATAGGTAAAAATAATATTGTTTGTCCTTTTTATATTTTTGGAAAACTAGATCTTTGTTTGTCCATTTTTATCGTTAAGGTGGATGATGTCTTGAAGAGGATGAGGTAGATGTGTAGGAGTTCAGTTTGGTTTAGTTCTTTTCGCCATGTAAGTAGGTTTTGTAATTAATGTTTTATTTGTTAAATTTGAGTAAAATAATCTACATTTATGAAATTAGGCATTGAGGAAAATTGGCGCAGTGTAATTTTCCCCAATAGGTGTGAAAATGTAAATTAAAATGTGATGGGTAATGAATAGCTAAAGAAATTTCAAATTTAGGGTAAAGGTAATTTATTATGGCTAAAGGAATAATATCCATAACTGAACAATTACATTGGCCAAACTAATGCAATCGGGTAAAGGGAAATTATAGTCTATTTAATACCATATTTTAAGGATCCATTTTTTTAATCACTCATCTTTGGAAATATGACTATGAGACTATGATTTATATGTTCTAATTATTAAATTATGTAGTTGATTCATGTCTAGATGAGGAGTGCAAGGATTTCATGAAAGATCTCATGCATTTGGAACCATGAGAAAGACCTATTATCAATCATGTTTTGATTACTTACTTATGAAATAATCATGCTTACATTTATTTATGTAATGTCTATTTAAAAATTTGATTATGTCTATGAAATATAACTACTTAACTCATGTTGAATCATTGGTTCTAAGCTTATAAAATAGAAACTACTTATATATTGAATCATATGAAATTATATGTGTATGTTGATATTCCATGAATTATTGGATATGAATAATTGATTGAAATTTACTTATTTGATTAAATTCTATAGTTTTGGCTATTAGGTTAGAGGAATTTGATGCTTGCATATAGTGTGTAGGAACAGGAAAAGGGCCAATGAAGGAAAGAGACTATGCTAAGCATGGTTATATCACTAATCAATTTCACCCTTAAAAACCCATCATAAACCCATGATAAGTATTTGGTTTCCTATTATTACACCTAGTAGATGCAACATCTAATTAGCAAATAGCCTTTAAGCTCAGTTGGTGGAACTTATTACTACCTAACCCAAAGATCTTGCATCCAATGTCTATAATGTCTAGTGGTTAACTAGTATATCTTCATTTGATTGTCTTAGTACTATTATCAAGTGGTAAAAGAGGTAAGGGAGTATTATAAGAAACCACATGAGCATGTGAAGCCACTATGTGCCTTAATGGAAAATGGGAAATAACATCCCTTAATAAGGCATGAGCTGGTAAGTGACTGGTGGTTGGCTCATGATCAAAAACATATATGTAGGATTAAAACACCCTTATCTTAAACATTTTTACAATTAAAAAATAAATGGTATCATATGATAAAAATAATCAGTATATGGGATTAGTTGGTTAGGGGAGCTGAGTTGAGATAGTTGAATAATACTGCCTAGGTAGTTTGAAGGCCAATAGGTGGGCTTCCTTATAACCCATTTTTTTATTTTTTTTATTTTGATGAAATTATTATATTATATATTTTATCTTATTTATTTAAGGATAATAAGACCACTCATTCTATTCCACCTATTTTATTGTTTGCATATGGTTGAGCATTGGCTGCCATGTATTGTTTGCCTTTTTTAAGGCCTTAGAGAGGTTGTTCCTCCATAGTTTGAATGAAATGATTTTGGTTCTTTGTTTGTTATCTTACTTAAAGGATAATAATACCAATTGTTTTATTTTACCTATCTTATTATCTTTTCATGGTTATACATTGGTTTCCATGCAATTTTTTACCTAGTTGAGGGGCTAGGAGAGGTTATGTTCCTCCTCACTTAACTTGGATGATTTAGTAATTGATTAAAGTGTATTAATGTTATTGTGACATAGTTCAGTGGTTTTATATGAGTAACATAATCATGGTGAAATAATGTCAAAACCTCTTATGTTAGGCATGGTGGTAGAATGCTTGACCCTCCTATGAGTGTCACAGTGGAAGTTGTTAATCCCTATCATGATGAGGCTTCATGGTAAATTGCTTAACCCTTACATGAATATTGGAATGAAGAAATATATTGATGTATCCTATTGATACTCCAATATTTTAGTAGGACTTGTTATGATATAATCCCTTGATTGCTAATATTATATTCATGAATGTTTTGCTTCACTTGAATGATCATTTAAATGCTTGTTGCTTAAATTTGGGATTGGGAGTCTATTTATGGTAATAACCAAGAATAAGACTATAGGTGGTATATGGTATCTTCCTTGTGATTATAATACCCTTGCTTATATACCCACCGTTACCTTTAACAAGTAATATAAACATGTTCAGAGTTAGGAGTCTTGAGCTTGAGGGTGTCTAGAGAAATAGCTTGATGGTGATAAAAGGTTAGAAGGTGAGCCTTCCTTCTAATGGCTATAAGATGATTAGGATCATACATGGAACACCATTGAATACTATTTGATTTATATTTACTTGATCAAAATTAATTATGTATCTCTCACGTATGATAAAATATGAATGAATATAATGTCTTACTAATGTTGTAGGAGCCAACCCACTTGTAATATTATTGTTTAAAATAGAGTTTGGATAATAGTCTAACTATGGATTAAGACATATGTTTTCCATTATTGACACCTTAGTTTCAATCTAAAGATGTAATTATTTATGAATGTTTGATTTATAATATCTTAGGAAGAGTCGTGTTTGTATCAAAATCTTTATCCTTTGAGGCACTTTCAAAGAAATGAATAGATTAAATTCCTTACTTATATATTTGTTATGAGTGAATAGTATATTAATCATTATGAATTTATATTATGTGAATGATAATATTTAATATAATTAAACTTATTTAAAAATGAGTGGAACTTAGCTAAATGGATATGAGATTGTTATTGGGAATAACAATTCATCTTGTTGAAATGAATTAAACATTGATTTATTTGTTATTATTATACCAATCATGAATAAATATTTATGATTTATTTATGTTTAACCCTTTTATAAATTGAGTAATGTCTGGATACGACCATTTTTATTCTAACCCTTTAGAATGAGTCATTTTTTAAATCTAGATCTTAGGCCTTATGGCTTGTCTAATAAAAGATCATGAGTATTCAATTAAAACTTTTTGAGCATAACCTCTTTATTTAGCATAGGTATCTCCTCTAGATTTATCTAGTTTAATGATTGAATCAAGTTTTTGAAAGGATGAGTTAAATGCATCTATTGAGTTATGTATTTTTATTGGAATAACTATAGAAATAGTTTGATGGAACCTGTGATGTGGTTGTGGATTAGATGGATGTCTTTTGGAAGAATCCCCTAGGATTTTATAGTTGATCTATTTCATGTTTTATCCCTTCCCAACAACTAGGTAATTTCATAAAATTAATGAAGTTTTATTAAGCTTAGATATTTAGTGTGGTTTTTAGTGATCCATTTCTTTAGAGACATTAGATTGAGTAGTATTGCCTTGTGTTCACTTGATAAATCAACTAAATTTATGAGTTTATTGGTTTAGAATTGTGTTATTTTCTCTATGTAATCTTTCACTTCTTTATAGACTTGATAGCAATAATGTAGGCATGTATATTTTACCTTGTTATGTTTCTAGTTATAGATCCATATATGTGTTTTACTTTAGATCATGCCTTAGACGATTATCAAGCTCTTGATGTCTTTTTTCCTTAGCCATTTTATTTGTTGAATAATTTTATGTTTTACCTTAGCCACTTTTATTTTGAGTTTCTTTCAGATTTTGCCTTAGTCAATTTTTGGGATTTTTGATAGTTGGTTGGATGATGCCACATGGCATCCTCCTAGTAGCTCGAGGGATTAGCTGGAAGGAAAATATTTTTATGCCCCAAAGTTATATGTAACTATTAATTGGAAGAATTTGGGATTGTAGAAGCTCAAATGGACTAATTAATTAGGGTTAATACCCCAATGATTATGTATTACACATAATCAAGGAGGTCATCATACCAAAGCATTATGCCTTTGGGTTTGGGTCCCTTTATTTGAAAGTTTTCCTTGATCAATTTTATGAATTTGATGAGTGGTTCAAAGGAAGCCACATATCACCATCCCACTAACCTAGGATTGATGTCATCAAGGTTAGATGTATGGATTGTTTTGGGATAGATAAGAAGTGAGATGTTTCCATGTGGTGTCACCCAAACAACCTATGAACCCAAATAAGACCATGTGGAGTGAGAATCCTTTGGGATAGTAGAAAAATAGGATATTTCCATATGGAATCATCCCTATAACCAAAAAACACAAAGATGACTGCATAAAATGATTAGAAGTCCCAAATCATAGAGGGATTAACCAGTGTGGGATAATACCCTGATACCTCCATGATTCTAATGATTTAGGCAACTACCAAGTGGCAATGCTTGATGCACTAGAAGTTTAAGTTTAAGTATACCTAAGGTAGATAAGTGGAATCTACTAAATTAAGCAACAATCAAGTAGGAATTTTAGAGACATCTTCATGTCTTTAATGCATCCTCTTTTTGTAAAAATCTCATGAAATAATACTAAGTTCTAGCCAAATAAATTAGGACTATGGAATTTCTAATTATTGGCTTACATCTATTAAAGTCTCATGGTAGTTGTAAGATATGTTTTGAATGATTGAATGGATATTTTTATCTATCCATGATCACAATTGTGATGTTTAGAATATTTTTTTGTCATGCATATCTCTTAGAATAAAAAATGAGAATGATATTTTGGTATCAAAGCTTGGTTTACAACACAAAGATATCTCGATAATTTATTTATTTGTCTTTTTAGTTTTTTCATGTTTTTTGATGTCTTTCCTATTGGCATGTTGAAATAGAAGAGGATGTCAAGCATATCATAGTGATAATTATTTTGGTGAGCATGAGCCTCCCATTTAGTAGGGACTAAATGAAATTATATCCTAGATCCTTTTAGCCAACAAAATATGCAATATGTTTTGTAGGAGAGATTATCAACAATACCACATGAGTTAGAAAGGCACTCTTTATAGCATTCCTAGGATAAATAGAGATCAATTGAAAGAGACAGGTCTATAGGCCATCCCCATCATAATTTTGAGGATAATAGATGTGAATTGCATCACCATGGTGGGAAATGATAGAGATGAGACTTAGACAATCCTTATATAGCCATGCCTAGTGACTTAGTAAAGGATTTTATCAAGTTACATCCTCATAATTTCAATGATACACATGAAGGATTTGATGCAGAAGCCTAATTGGAAAGTATGAGAGGATATTTCACCTTATATGATTATGAACCCAATGAGAAGGCCCATTTGGGGTCCCATCTTCTTAGATATGCATCCAATATGTGGTGGTAAGGAGAGGAGTATAATATCCACTTGACACTAGCATCCCTCATTTGGGAGTTGTTTGACGAGCATTTTAGAGGATGCCACTTGTCCCCTAGATATGTTCAAAATAAGGTAGATGAATTTCATGACCTTCAAAAAGGGACTGACATTATTTCTTAGTATTAGTTCTATTTTATATATTTGATTAGGTATGTGTAGGTTTATACGAATGAATTAATCAAATTCAATACATTCATTAGAGGCCTAAATGTGGAACTAGATGATGCAGTGTACATTTTAGCTCTTACAACCTTGGAAGAAATAATTAAAAAGGTCTACTTGACCAAGTAGTCTTGTGGAAAGACTCAAGATGCATGATAAAGGTTTTTTGGAAAATTACAATCCTAACATGATTCAAGGTTGTAAGGTATGCATACTACACCTAAGGGAGGTTGGAAAGTATCTTAATCCAACTTTAGGACCCATCAACAAGAATAACATGAGATTAACAATTCTAGACATAGATAGAGTAGGAACTGATTGGATAAATACCACTAGAGGCAAGATGATGATATACATTTGGAGCATTTGGATTTTGGGACTACATGAACCTAGTAATTTGAGTAAGAAATATAATTATGGTCAACTACTTATTTTGGGCTTAGAACAATTAGAGACCATTTTGGATGAGACCAGTAGAAGGGTGTTTTATTTAGGTGTGGATCTAATAATAATGATGCATTATATTGTCCTCTTGGACCATCATCTACCAATAGATATAATTCCCCATTATAGAAGAAAATAGTGGGTGATGTGGTTCAAGGATGTAGGATTTAAGTAGTGGTGGAGGACCACCAAGCCAACCACTAAGAAATGATCATTTAGACAATAAGTAAGATATGAAGAATTTCAATTTCTATTTTATTTGATTTAGGAGCATAAAAATCATTTTCTTTCTTCCATGGAGCATTTTGGGTTGGTGGATATTAGGTAGCTGGAAATTTAGGTAGTTAAGTTGGCCTTAGGGGTTAAGATGTTCATTATCTCCTTAATGAGTAGTTACATATTATACCTTGGTGTCTTCTCCACTATAGTAGAATTATGCATTATTCCCTTTGGCACATATGATGTTTTCTTGGGTATGGATTGCCTTGTAATTCATAAAGACAATTTATATTATCATGACAAGCTTATTGAAGGTGAATATGATGTTGGGATGTCAATGGTAATATCTTGAGTCAAGATACTTCTTTCCCTTCACATGATCATTATGATACAAATCAAAAAGAGTGTAATGAAAGTTTTTTAGTTATTTACTATCATGGTAATTGATAGGTTTAATGAGTTAGAGAAGGCTTATCTAGATGACCATCATATTATATGGAAATTTCCTAATGTATTTCTAGATGGATTCCTGGGTGTGCCTCTTTTGTAGGATATTGATTTTCAAATTGACTTAATACCTAGGGATAAGCCCATATTAAAATCACCATATAGAATAACCACCCTAGAGTTTTTGAACTAAAGTTACATCTTGAGAAAATCTTGGATAAAGGATTAATTCATGCTAGTGTGTCCCCATGGGGAGCGCCAGTCATCTTTGTAAAGAGGAAAGATGGATACCTTTAGTTGTGCATGTATTATTTATAATTAAATTAGGTAATGATTAGGAATCATTATCCATTACATATAATTGATGATTTTTTTGATAAAATGTTGAGAGACAAAGTGTTCTACAAGACTAATTTTAAATATGGATACCATTAGTTGCGTATCCTAGATATTGATATTCATAATATTATGTTTTGAATATAGTATGGGAATTACGAATTTACAATTTTATAGTTTGGGTTGACTAATGTTCTAGTATTAATCATGATTGTGATGAATGAAGTGTTTTTCTCCTTTTTTGATCTATTTGTCTTGCTTTTTCTTTATGAAATTCTAATCTATTCATAAAATGAAAAGTAGTATGAGGACCATTTGAGATAGGTCCTATAGGTTTTAAGAGCAAAATGATTGTTTTCAAACTTGGAGAAGTGCACATTTGTGTAGTCTGAGGTAAAATATCTTGGGTAAATAATTTTAGGAAAAGGAATCTATATTGATCCTACCAATATTCATACCATTATGGAATGGTTAACACCCTATAACATTGTAAAGGTTCATAACATTATGGTATTGGTAGGATATTATAGGTACTTTGTTGATAACTTATCTCACATTGTGAATCTCATCAATTCACTTCAAAAAAAAAGGGAAGAAGTTTATTTGGACATCAAGGTGTGAGGAATTTTTTCAACTATCGATGGAGTGAATCACTAGTGTACCAATTTTGGTTGTGCCTAATCCTATGTGATAATTAATTATTTGTGTTGATACATCAAATTAAGGATTAATATTTGTACCCATGTAGGAAGGTAGAGTTATTGCATATGAATACCATAAACTCAATTATTATGATATGAGATACCCCATGCATGAAACAAAATTTTTATCCATCATTCATTCTTACTTAAGATGGTGACACTTCTTTCTTGGTCATCATTTTTTAATAAGGATAGATCAGTTAAGTTTGCAACACATATTTAATCATTCTAACTCAACACACATCAAAGACATTGGATGGAATTGTTATGTGAATATAACTATGAAATTGTGTATATCAAAGGAAAGGAAAACATAGTTTTTGATGCCTTAATTAGGAAAACCCATGATTTATTATTAATGAGTTTTTGAATTTACCTAAAAATAATATTTTAAAGCAACTTCTTGAGGAAAACATCTATAAATAAGTAAGACAACTTTTGGATTTTGTTATGAATGTAAAAGGTAAAATTGAAGTCTATTCTCTTGACATTGATGGTTTGTTGTTCCATAAATGGCATATCTATGTTCCCTTAGTTTGTGGATTACATGAGCTAATTTTGTCTGAGTCACATAGATATCCTTACCAAGTGCACCCTACGGTGATGGAAATTCATACTATATTGAGGAAATTATATCATTGAGCTAGTTTAAGGTGTGTTATTTTTGATTTTGTAGCTTGTTGTCTCGAGTTATAGAGGTTAATATCTAAGCATCAACATATAATAAGATTATTATATCCTCACAAAATTTTAGAATGGAAGTGGGGCACTATCTCCATGGATTTTATTGTAGGTTTGCCTACGTCAACTTATCATCATGATGTGATCATAGTAACCATGGATAAGTTAAATGAAGTAGCTCACTTTTCTCCCACAAAGACCACTTACAATGATAATTTAGTGGTAAAGTTTTTTATGTATGACATTGTTAGATTGTTTGAGATTCCCTCTAAGATTATTTTAGATAAGGATATAGTATATACTTCTCACTTTTGAACTTATTTATAGAAGGAATTAGGAACTTAGCTTAATTTTAGTACTTCCTACCATCTTAATACTGATGGATAGATTGAGAGAGTCAATTAGGCTTTGTAAGACTTATTTCGCATGTATGTTATGAACTAAAAATCATGTTTGGAAGACTATTTTTATCTTGTTGAATTTGATTACAATAATAACTATCATAGTTCAATTAAGATGGCACCATTATAGGCTTTGTATGGTTGAGCTTGTAGAACCTAAATGAATTAATGTGATTACTTTAAGACCAATTTTGACAATTTTGTTTATCTTTTATACTTCCCAACATGATTTAATATGATTGATTGAATTAATTCATTTATTTTTATCCCATTTGGTCTTTCACATGCTTTCCAATTTTATTACATTGTTTTCATACTTCCCATTTTGATTTAGTGTGATTTTACTTATTTTAATTTGGTGCCAATCCTTTATCATGGTTTAAAAAAAACTTGACCCTCTTGTTTACCAATATTTGGTTTCTTATACTTAGTCATATTTTGATATTACACATTTTCCAATGTGAAATAGTGTGTAATACATTTGTTTCTTATTAATTATACTTTGCCAAGTCTTTTTTGCATATTTTTGTTTAACCATGCATGTTTCCTACATAATGATATAAAATAAAATGCAACACATATATTTACTATATCATATAAAACACAATAAAAATACATTATATTAATGCATACAAAACCATAACCATAATACAAACATATAAGATCAACATCCAACTATCAAAATAAGATATATATATATATATATATATATATATATATCATGTGTTTATGATACAAAGTATAAAAATACATTACTCCAACTCTAAGGTTAGGCTCTATCATGTCTATCTCATGGCCTAGCCATGCTTCCCATAGATTCCTTAGATATTACCCTCTGAATAATACATTATAAAGAGGATGTTCAAGATCTCAGGCCTGTTACCTATCCCTGTAGGCTAGCCAACTAGGCTTATATCTATCTTAGATGAATTATGGTAGCTAAATTCACATCTCTCTCCTAAACCAAGGCCTACCATGCTTATGCCTCTCTCTTTCCCACCACTACCAATGGCTATAGCCCATATGTATTTAATTTTAACCACCTTTTGGACTCCCTTGCTATTCTAAAATAAGTCACCTTAGCTAGGGTAGATGGTATCACATGCTCATCCAATATGGTAAGGTCATATGGCATCAACACACCATCCAAAATATCATGGAGTGATCCCATCACTAGGGATCCCCATTTGGCCTCCTCCTCATATAGAGGATCTATAAAATTTAAACTAGATAGATGTTAGATCATATATATATCTCAAAATCTATTTATCTACAATTTATCTATACAACTAGTATTCTATTTTCAAAACTTAAACAAATGTTGACCATTTATTACTTGTTTGAGTGACACATATCACCATCTCCCCATCTACTCATCCATCAAGCATAGTATCTCCATTGGCTCATCACATTACCATTAAATCATCACTCAATGGAACTCATCACATCTTTATGATGCCTCCTAAGCCTATTGTGACTAATCTAGATCAGTCCACCTCCATCAGGTGTTCTAATAGATTTGGTAGCCAAGATGCATCCATTAAGTGCCAAAATATTTGGTGCCCCTACAACCATCATATAAAAAAAGATGTATTAGACCTCCATATCACTATTAATCAAATACATTGTTGTAAATTTTAACAAAAAACACCAAATATTGTCATAATATATTCATTTTCTACCACTTTGACCTATTTTTATCTTAATTGGTCATTTTAGTACTTAGTCAGGTACCCTAGGCCTTAAAATTACTATATTATCCAGTTTATTTCACTTTAGTACTATACCAACCACTCAGTCATATACTAAGTTGACCCAATCATACTAGGTTGACCATTTGGACTTAATAAACTAAGTCAACCCCTTCATTTTTCCCCCTTAATACTAATTTGACACTTTGAATTGACCAATTAAGTTAGCCATTAGGTATTAATTCATCCCTCTTCTCTAAAAAATTAAGTCATCCTATACCTACTAGGTTGACCATGTCAAAACCTAATTTTCAACCTACTAAGTTGATTAGGCCAACCTAGTTCTTTCCAACTACCAACTCTTTGACCCACTAGCAATAAATGCCTTCAACATTTATTACTTTGATTCCTTTCAAACCCATTTCCCCATTTGACCTCTAGTTTAATTAAAAAATTCTTGGGGTTCATTCTAGTTTCTAAAATTTGTTTAAATTACATATTTCTATAAAATACTTAATTTCAAATAAAATACTCAAAACAAAATTAAAAATCTCAGTTGCCTACCTATGTTATACTCATTGTAGATGTAAGACATCCTTCTCCTCTTAGCTATCATCTCCTCACCATCTTGGATCTTTTGGGTTTTTCTATGTCTCTCATAGCTCTATTTTTCTCTTACAATAGAAAAATAATATAGAATCAATTATTTTTTACCCTATTTAAAGTTACTATTCATAATTATTTACCCTTCAAATATTTACTGTCAAATTACTTATTTTTATCATATCTTTTATTTTACTAACTCATTTTTCAAACCATAAAAATTTCTAGAATCATGATGTCATAGAGAATCTTTTCCACTATTATATTCCTATATTGAAAAAAAAATTGATTTTTCATTCTTTTTTGTACTAATCTCTACAAGTTTGCCTAATGTTCCTCATATTTTGAGCCTTCATGTCTCTCACATATCGTTCTTTATCTATAGCACTAAGGTAATAAAAGGTATGCATTTTTCAATTTTGTCCTTTCATTTATCTTATTTCTTCCTTACTACACTTTATTTAGCATCAACCTTATGTGTCATCATGTTCTATTCTTGAAGTACCATCCCGTGTTGTACTTATGTGACATGTTATGAGCTTTAAGTGGGGCATATGTATAAGCATAATATTTTCAAACTTTTATAAATTACTAACATTCTTTATCTTGTAGGAACCCATCATGTCTCAATCTCTCTAAGTGCACACCCTAAGAGGTGCATCGAGAAAGGGGTGGGTAGACCATTGGTGCTTTGTAGGATTATTATCCTTTTTTTTCACTTTTTATCTACACACTTGTATCCTAAAAACCATTCTCCTAAACTTTTTCTTCTCTCTTAGACACTCCTCTAGTCATTTACCACCTTTTGTACCCATTTTCTTAACCTAAAACCCTTTTCAATGGTTGACATGACTAGGTCAATTAGATTTACCTTGTACTATTATCGGTGAAACTCATTTAGGATCTAGGTAATATCTTGGCCAACCTAACATGTGATCTAGTGAGTTTTTATCAATAATGATACTAGGTCAACTGGGTCGACCATGTCAGCCAAAATTTTCTTAAGGGATTAGGGTTAAATCTACATATATATACAAGATAATTTCACCATTATTTAGAGAAGATAATAATAAGTAATATATATTGTACATCTTCTTATACACCATTCTACTTGAGGAACAAGCTTATGGTTTCATACGTTCTTTAGAGATACGGATCTTGTCTTGTGGAGAAGTCTTTTATATACATTGATAGGTTATGTATCCTAGAGATCATTTATCCTTGGCATCCTTACATACCAAAACAACCTCATAAAAATCACCTTGTCTAAGGGAGAGATTGAGGATAGGTGTTTTCATCTTCAAAGGTAATTATTCCTAACTTTGTTCCTCATTTGTAAGAGTAGATAGATATGAATTTGTACTTTTCTTCCATGCATTAGGATTTTTTAGACATTGACATGAGTATATGTCTCTTATGCATGTTTAATTTTTGTATTACCCCCACTTTGTGCCAAAAGATTTAGTGAGAACTAGATTAGATTTTTGATTTACTTGTTATTAGTTTAGTTAATATGAAAACATAATACTTAATTAGGGTTATTACCTAATTTTGTTTGACTAAAGGCTTTGAAACCCTCCCTAGTGATATTATTGTGGTAATAAATTCCTTAATCGAGTCTATTAGATCCATATTGGTCATGTTAATTATTACCTAATGTATCCCCAATTAGAAGTGTAAGTGGGATCTATCTTCTCCAAACTAGGATTGAATTGTAGATCTAATACATTTGTTATTGCATACAACAAGCATATATCTGATATTTATCAATTATATCTTACCCCACAATAATATGAAAGACCTAATTAATCATATTTTCCTATTATTACACATCTTACAATGATAAATTTAAAGATCCTATAGTGGATACTTATTTTTAAAACTAATAGGCCAAAGCCCCCTCCTGGCCCAGTTGAAACTAGTTTATAAAAATATGTATTTATATTGAAATGAAGACATAAAATAACATATAAATTTCAAGGTTTTGGGAAACATAATAAATTTATAAAAGAAAATATCATTTCAAATTTTCATCAATTTATAATGTGCCTTGGATATAGTAAGGATTCTAGATTAAAATATGTGCCCTTTCAAATGAATCATGGGTATTATGATGTTCGTAATCATTAAATTTTTATCAAGAAAAAATATTTACATACTTTTCTAAGTCTATCATGAATCATACACAAGAGGTAAATATTATAATAATCTTATAGCTTGCACATCATGAATTTATTTATGAGGTAGTTAGCCAATTTTTTTCTACCATAGACTAATTTAACCAAAAATTTGTCTTGTCAAGTCTTCACTTTAGTTCTCAAGCTTGAAAATCCTTCATAAAGCATGTTTATCATACATTAAGGTATGTTTGACAAGTTTAAGGTAAATGTCCTCCTAGAATCATGTTTATTTGGTCAAGATATGTCCTAGTCAAATAAGTCTAAGGCATGTCAAGGTTGGTAAGTTTTTTTTCATGTCATATAGCTTATGTCATGTCATTTTATATCTCCCATGATCCATATGAGTATCCCAAAATAAGTCAAACATCTTGTTATAACATTGTAACTAATTTGAAAAGAATTTTTGACCATTTTTAATATTTCAAGAAGGAATATGGTAAGAAATGGAAGGTTTATAGCAGAGGTAGGTGGTTAACACATCACCACACATATTTACATGAATTTTAAATCTCTAAGAACACTTTTTCATTCTATTTCAATCATTTTATAAGTAGAATATGATAGTTGTCAAGAAAAAAAGGAGAGGGTTTTCAAGAGGTCTATATAGGTTTATAGAGTAAATACCACTTCTAGACACTCCTATGTCTTCCTAAATTTCCATAAAAGTTAAAATAAATGAATTTTAAGATGTTGCAAACTCAAACATAGAAAAAACCTACTCATCCTTCCTATCACTCTCTTTGGTAGCTCTAGAAGGCACTTTGCTTTTTAGTTGGTATAAGTAGGAGAGAGAAGATTGGAATCTTAGATATTATGAGTGATATCAAGTCCCTATAAATGTATACTTTATTTAATTAGTTTCTTGGTTAATCCCCTTAACTCTATGAAAAATTATTAAGAGTGTAAGGGGCTCACAATGCCTTATTCATTTAGACAGTGCTCAGATTTACCTCTTTGTCTCCACCTCAGAGCTAAATGGAATAAAGTGGTCATTTTGGGTTGATTTAAAGGTTAAAATATGAATCTATGGTGTTAACATAATCAATTACATCAAATAAATAAGGAGCATTTGGTAAGAAACTAATTTTTCCTCCTTGGTTTGCATGTTGTAGTCAGGACTGCAAGTAGGTTTTGGACTATTTTAATTATTTTATTTCCTTCATTGGTCTTTAAATAACCTATATTAACCCATCATTATTCATAAAAACTTCCTCATACCAATCCAAGAATTATATGAGCCTTGAACTTGAGGGAAGAAAGAATATCATGAATTTCAAAGAATGGTTACAGGTGATACTCTAAGGTAGACCCTATTAAGGTCATGGAGAGATGAAATAAAGGGTTTAAAATGAAGCTATAACATGGTGTCTTATATTTTATCATTTCTCTCTCTATCTTCATTCAAGTTTAAAATGATAAGATAATAAGGAGTTCACTTATGGAAATAGATTGTGTCCAACTTGTAGGTAGGATTAAAGGATTCTTGGCAATCCTTATGTTATTTTCCTTGAGGAAAACCTATAAAAAAGTGAAAAAATATCCTTCTTATCCTAAGACTAGTCAAGGTAATAATAGGTAGTCAATATAATACCATAATGGTGTTGAAATGAGTTTAAACTTGAAGTATACACCTACAATTTTGTTTTCATATTTTGAGGTGTTTGAAAGTCTCATGGGAATTTAAGGATATTCCCAGACATGAGCAAAGTGATAAAAATCTCATATAACCTTTTCAAACTTTACCCAATCAATTGAAAATTCAAAACATGTGGAGACCAGTATGAATATCCATGATTAATTAGGACTCTATAAACCTACAGACATATATAGAGGGTATGAAAAGAACATATAGGTTTTGAGTGTGAATTGAAGTGTGAAGGCTCTTTTCGGGTCTGATAAATATTAAGGAAGGTTTATAATATTTTTTTATTCCTTGATATGAATAAAAAAACACCAAGACTCTTAGAATTCTAAAGAGGAGGTAAATCATCATACTTGTAGTCAAAAAACTCAAATGATCACCTAAAACTAGGTGATAAGTAAAATCAGGAATAAGTGCCCTCTTGTGTCAGAGTGGTAGTGATATAGAGATATGATATAATTAATCATGATTTGAGTAAACCTTTTAATACTTGTAAAAAACTATCATAGTTCAAAAATGTTTATTGAAGAGGTTTAAATCATCAAGCTACAATAATAAGCCTCATTCATGAGCCTAGACCTACCTATATCAAAAATAACATTCATGAAATAAAAGTAAATCAATTTATACCTTTCATTACAATAATGATAACTCAAAAGAAGGATTATTGAACCCAGGCAACCAAGAGGCCTAGTGAACTCCTCTAGGTCTGAGTACTAAAATAAGGGTTATAAGAAATTTTTAAGGTGAGTGAAGGTGAAAATGATTTTGGGTAGTTATAAGGGATATTAATTTTTATCTTCATTAAGTCTAAAGTAATAATCATAGAGAAAATGACTAGAACATACCATTGGGGTCACTTGTAACACCAAGTAAGCAAACTGCAAGCATTAACTAGAAAGGACTACAAACTTTATAAATAGTTGTAAAGGAATTAAAATCATTGGAATATGTAAATAAGGATTTATAAGACCTCAATTAGGTATTCAAGGCCAAAACTAAACATTCTTGTACCATTTCACCCAATTTCTTCTCTTTTGACCTTATAGTTTGAAGGTCTTTTAGCCTGAGAAGCTTGTTCTTCATGTGTGGACTTTGATGATCAATTTCATGGGGTTATTATATATTTATAAGAGTTTAATTATGTTATATAATAAAAATCCTTTGCATTAGTTCAAAAATCCAAGCCCTCAACTCTATGAATAATTGTTAAGAATTGAGTTGCCTTAAAACCTGCTTAAACCCTTCAAAACAACCTAATAGAGGGGTGTAGCTTCATAAGTTACCAAAATGGATTGGATGGGACATTAAATGTCATTAATTTTATTTAGGACTCTCATAATCATCTTAATGAGTGAAAATTTAGCATGTTTTAGATGACTGTGTATGGAAAATGGCCTAAGAATTGGGGTTGTAGGTCTATTTATAAACATAAAAAATGGTGAAAGTTGTAACAAGTGTCCTAATAAAAGAGGAATGATTTATTAACCTATTAAAATATTATTTTACTCTCTACAACTCTTTACCAAACCTTTTAAGGTAAAAAATAAATCACAAATTCATCATATAGAGCAGAAATGGAGATTGTTACATCAGTTGGTTTAAAAGAGATGTGATTGCAAGCCTTAAAAGGGATAAATGGAATGTGAACTAAATCTATAAATACTCAAAAACATTCTATCAACCTTTATAATTCTCTAAACACCATCTAAGTTAAAATCAAAATTATGAATCAAGAGGAAGAAGTCAGGTTAGTCTTCATTGAGTTGTTAGAGTGTTGGCATAGTTGTAAGGAGACTCTTCTAGGTTAAATTTAAGCTCCCTGACCTAATGTAATAATTATATGGTAATATAAAATTGAGATGAAAAAACCCATGTTTCAATCATTATGTTTTTTTTTTTAGAAACTAAGTCTTGATAGCAAAATAAATCTTGAAGAGAAGCTTAAATTTCAAGTACATGTTTTACTTGATGAAGAAGCATAGAAGAGATCAAGATTGGTGTAGAGGTGGTTCAATCATACCATGTGGTAGTATAATACCTTTTAACTATCCTTACAGGTGTAAAGGTTTATCCTTAAGGGAAAGGAGTTAGGATCGAGAAGCTCAATATTTCCAAAGTAACATTCCACATCAATATTCACAAAGAATCTCATAAACACTTGATCATGAAATCTCAGGAGATTAATTGACAACACATTTTCAATAATCTTGGTGTCAATTTTCCTCTCTTTTTAAATATTGTTATAATGAATTGTCATAATGATATTTATACACCACATTTTGTCTCTCCTCCCCACTTTTTCTTATAAAAAAAGAATTAAATGAATTGAAATGCATTCTCACATTGGTTATGGTGAAGCCCTATCAAAATTAAGTCTTGTAATTACCTATTGGAATCAATTTAAGTTGGATATTACTATATTCATATTGCATACAGTGATCTTGAATGGGTTGTTTTTATTAATTCTTTGTGATAGTAACTGTGCTTCTTTGTATTTGTCCTTTTTATTCATACCTCTATGTAACTTTGGCTTCTTTCACAGGTCATAATAAGTGCCATACATGTTTTGATTAGTTGTAAAATTGATAATTCATTAGTGCCTAATTTTATCACCTCTTGTCTAATTATATTAAGACTTTGTAATCTCCATAACCTTCATATTGAAGTATTCATGTGATAGGTATTGCCTTGAAATGGTATAATCAAATTGTAACTTAATATTTCATACTGCATTATTTAGCAAGATGAGGATATTATGTTTGGTGCATCACCTCCAAGTTTATTATTTGTTATAACTATCATATTTAACTTTTACAAGCCAATCAAGTAATATAGTTGTTAGTGTAGGTGTTTTACATGGGAGCTATCCCAAAATATATTTTTTGATCCACTTAGAGGCCACCCACAACCTAAGACTAATCCCATTATATATCTAAAGTTATAGGTTTTGAAGATACCCTCTCAAGGGTGAAAATTTGATATATAATAATTATGGCATGCCCATGGGACCTAATTAGAAATAGGTTGTCCAATATTGATGTTGGTATTGAAAAAAGTGCATTTGCAGTGGCCTTCATGCAACATCTAGCGACTCCAAAAAGTTCTAAACTCTTGGTTGCTGATGAGTGAGCCAATTTTCATGTCAAAGGTTAATAAAAGATAAAAAGTGAAAGGCATCATTTTTGAATTTTTTGAATTACCTTCATATCCAGTCAAAAGAAAGAGATTACCTCGTACTCTCCCTTATACCAAGTCCCCTGTAAGAAAGCTTCATTTCCCCTTTAATCCAAATCTTCCTAAGGCTAGTAAGATGGCTAGAATTCTATCTTTTATTGATTTCAATGTTGGTTCTCCCTTAAAACTTGACTAATATGATGACATACCAGTGGTCTCCCTTAAGAGTGTCCCTTATTTTAGTGGATAAACTACTCTTACTCCCATTGAACACATTAGGGACATGGAAAATTTCTACAACATCCATAATATAACACAAGAAAATGTGGCCATTATGTTATTGGCAATTAGTTTTAAAGGAAATTATTTATATTGGTATATAAACTTATCCCCTAATTCCATTGACTCGTGGGATGACTTGGGAGAGAAATTGAGTAAGATATTTGAAGATAAGAGTGACCACTTATCCTTAGTTGAGCAATTGACCACTATAAAGAGAGTCCCCCAATAACTCATGTAGGATTTTAATGCTAGGTTGCAAAAGACATGGGATAGGATCCCAATTCTTGTAATACCCACTAAAAATTATGTATTCCTATATTATCTCAAGGATTTCAATAGTGATATAGTTGTTATGATTTAATTTATGGGTGGGAATAACTTACGAGATGTATATGAAATTTATATTAGAGTTGAGAATAATCTAATCCAAGATATAAAACTTTATCCAAGGCCCCATATGCCATTTTTTCCTAACATTCATCCCCCTACTCCAAATTTTTATCTCATTCCTACTATAAACAATCATGAGTTAGTTGCCTCTAGTCAAGCAAGTAATCCAAATGATGTGAAAGGACTATTTAGGACTCTTGAAAATAAAGTCATGGAAATGGAGAGGGAAAAAAATTATTCTCATAGACCTTATCAAACTCCACCCAATATCGTCAGCCTTATCAATCAAAAAATAGGCCACCCTTCCAAGTAAACTCTCAAGGACAAGGCCATATCACTAAAGTTAGACTATAAACTAGTTATAATACAAATGTTGAGTCCATTTCAAGGTATTTAGTACCTAACCAAAAAAATATAATACAAGATCAAGATTTTCCTTATCAATGGAATCAATCTCATGAGAAAAATATTAATCAAGATGGGGTGTTTAACCAAGATTATGTGTCACAAGATAAAACAATGCCTTCTCTAACACAAGATAAGGTTTAAAATCAGATTATGTTTATTGGAGATCAATTTTATTCAAGTTCTAAACTTTTAATAAGAGGACTATTTTTTAGTGAGTCAATTAGGAAACACAAGTAGAGTAGTAGATAATTCTATTACAGCCAACACTAGGTCTAAAAGGAGGGTTGTTGAGGAGGCACAAGAGAGTAGAAAAGGTCCATCTATAACCCCCTCTATGATTAAAGGGATAAGAGAGTATAATATAGATTATAAGGATCAAGAGACTCAAACAAATCACAATGAAAAAATTACCTTCATACACCAAAGTTGGCACAAGGTGATGTCATAACTTATATAAGACAAACAAAGATTGGTGCTCCTTCTTTAAACATATTGAACAAATGCAAAAGATTCATGTAAATATGCCTATGTCAGATACTTTTTTATTATTGGATAAATGGATATGTTTTAAGAGGAGCTATATAATCTCAACTCAACATCAAGAGAATCAAAAAGAGGTACTATTGCGTTCACAAACACATCTAAGCCTAGTGAGTCACAATAAGGTAAAATGGATAAGCCTCCTCTGTTTTATGTTTTAGTGATCATTGGTGTCTTTTTTTTGCATAAATATATGATATATAGTGGGGATAGTAGATTGATTATGACAAAGAATATAATAGATAAGCTAAGCCTCAAATATGAGCCCAATACCAAATGTGTGATACAACTAAATGGTTTAGCCACTAAGACAGTTGGTTATCAAAGGTTTGAACTTACTCTTCATGCTTGTCCTAATTTCTCCATTATTCAAGATGTGGTTGTTAAATTTCCACCATACTTTTCCCTTTTCTTGTCAAGGGACCTCATGAAATGTATTAATGGTTATTTATCATTAGATTAATCCTACATGGATTTTAGGACCAGATATGACACCAAAGTTATCATAAAATCAAAACCTATCTTAATGTTTCAAATTGAGTCATACATTAAAAATATCACCAACTGTCAATTGTACTATCATTAATGAGGAGGATCATCCTAGTTACCAAGAACCAATTTTTCCTCTTAAAGACATTTTAGATCTATTCTTTGATGAATTTGGGGTAGAAAATCATGATTTTGACCTATATAGAGGTGTTGAAAAGGATAGTTTTGGTGTTTATTGTTTACATGAATAAGGTAAGTCCATAACTTATATGTATAAGCCTAATGATGATAGTAATGGTTTATGGAAAAAAAAATTGATGGGTCAAGAAGCAAGAATGGAGTAGGGGAAGGTATTATGCTTATTTCTTGATCAAATGAAAGGTATTATTCTACCAATAGATTTTTGTTTAGTTGTACTTGTAATGTATTTGAATATGAACCTATTATACATGGGATTAAATGGGAAATAAATAAAGGAGTAAATCAACTATAAGGGATTGGAGATATTGAACTAGCTGTCCACTAAGTAAGAGGTAAGAGTTATACCAAAAACACTTTGTTGAATTCCTACAAGCATAGAGTGTAGGACCTTATTGAATATGTTGAGGTATTTAACATATAATCAGTCTTAAGGGAAGAGAATACACATGTTGATAGGTTGGAATTAGTTGGATCATAATTTGACATCCCCAATGATGTCAAGAATTCAAAAACTTAGACACACATCATGGTAGTTATAAATCCATAAATACCAAACAATGATGTCAATTAAAAAGTGTTTTAAGGTGACAAATACATAGCATTTTTTATAAAACAAGAAGCAAAGTTTTATTTTAAAAACTATGACAAGTTGTATCACCAACATGGGGACCAAATTGTATAATTAAGGTCTAATAACCTTCCTAAAGGGCTAGTTACTATTGATAATATATTCAATGAAAGTGACCAAATGAGAAGAGATAAAGTAAGCATGTCTAAAAAATAGGAATATCATGAGAAGGTGGCCATATTCAAATATAAACACATAAATCTTGGAAAGGTAAGTACTTCAACTAAGAAGGTTTCATTTATTGAGTTATGTAGAGAATTTTTTGATGTCTTTGTTTGGGAGTATAGTTATGTCAAGCAGTTTGAACCCTCATTGGCTCAACACACTATAGAACTTGACCCCAATGCTAAGCCTATAAAGAAAATTCAAATGCCCATCAATCCTAAATTGGAGGTGCTAGTGAGAAAAGAGCTCACCAAGTTGATGAAGCCAAAAATTATTTTTCCTATCAAGAACTCTTCATGGGTTGCCAAATTAGTTCCTATGAGAAATAAGAGTGGTGGGATTCGGTTATGTGTGGATTTTAGAGACTTGAATATGGTGTCATTAAAGGATAAATATCCTTTACCTTATATGGAATAAATCCTTCAAGTAGTGGTAGTTTCTCAATATTTCTCTCTTTTAGATGGCTATTCAGGTTACAACCAAGTATTGGTGAAAGAAGATCAATATAAAATAGACTTAACTACTAAATGGGGGATATATGCCTACAAGATAATGCCATTTGTTATTTCCAATACAAGTTCCACATTCCAAATTTCCATGGATATGGATTTCCAAGGTTTGATCAATGAGATGGTACTAATATACCTTGATGACATAACAATTTTCTCTAAGAATGCTAGTGATCACTTTAATCATCTAAGGCTAATCTGTGAAAGGTGTAAAAATATGGGGTTTCTCTCAATCCCAAAAAGTGTGTTTTTTTTCATGAGGGTAAACTCCTTATCCATATTTTTTCTAAGGATGGGCTTGCTATATACCCTAATAGGGTGAGTGCCATACTAGTTTTGTCATTTTCCAGGCATAAGAAAGCTTTGAAAAGTTTTCTTGGGAAGATTATTTTTTTAGGAAATTCATACATGGTTTTACCATCTTATGAGACCTATAATATCAAGCATTTGTCTAGATCAAGTAAGGGAAGGCTAGTTTTGAAGCCATTAAATAAGATATTATTCAAGAACCCACACTAATTAATCCTAGTTTCTCTAAGGACTTAATGTTATATGCTTTTACTAACATTGACACCATATCTTATATGTTAATAAAGCATAATAATGAATTTGAATATCCCATAGCCTTTTTTAGTCGAGGGTTAGAAGGATATGAAGAGAGGTACATATATGTTGAGAAATAAGTATTGGTATTTATAAGAAGCCTTGATAAATTTAGGCATATAGTGTCCAATAATAAAATACACATCATGGTAACCCACCCAAGTATAGGAGACTTCCTATTGAATAATAACTTGAATGATAAAATCACTAGATGGATAACCAAGGTGATGGAGTATAATGTTGAGATCAAGGCCACTAAGCTAATAAGAGTGAGAGGGTTATATGAACACCTAGCACCAGACCCTTAGGAATGAGAAGAGATAGTTTTGGAATTGAAAAATGGTCCTAGTATAGTTGTTACTTCACCTTCTCCAAGTTGGACACAAAAAATGGTAAGGTTTCTTCAAACATGTGAGTGTCATATGGGTCTAGATCAAGTAAAAAGAAGATACTTTAAATTTTAAGAAATACTTTATGCTCTTGTTGATGGGGTTATTTTTAGGAAAGATCACAATTAGGTGTTGTTAAGATGTGTGGAATTAGATCAGGTTGATAGGATTATAGAATAATTTCATGATGGACCAATTGGAGGTCATTTTGCACCTAAAGCCACATCTTCAAAAATAATGAGAATCGATTACTATTTTCCTATCATATTTAAGGATTCATATCTTTGGGTTAGTAAATGTCAAAAGTGAGAATTATTTGTAAGTTAATAAATACTTATATCCTTTCCTCTTAATCCTATTTAGGTTAAACAACCATTTAGGCAGTGGGGACTTAACTTCATTAGAATGATCAGTCCATCTAGTGTAGGTCACAAGTGGGTGCTTATGCCTACCAACTATTTCACAAGGTGGGTACAAGTAGTGGCCCTCAAAGAGGTTAATGATACTTTAGTTCTTGACTTTTATGAGAGCCTAGTGACAAGGTTTTGGGTGCCTAAAAAAATAATGTATAATAATGCATTCAGTGGTGTAATAACAATGGAATGGACTCTCCAATATGGTATCTACTCAAGTAATTATTCTAATTATTACCTATTATCATTTTGACCTCACAGAACAAATTTCAACACCTACCATTAATAACTTGCATGAGAACCCTTTTGAGCTTACCTATATGGCCTCAACTAGTCATTATCCTATGAATGTCTCTTCAAAGTCTTTGAGCCTTGTTAAGAGTGTCATGGTGTTCCATGTAATATTTTTGTAAAATCGTGTGTCACGACTACCTTAGGCCTATTTGATGATGTGATAGTGGTCATAATGATCATGGAGTGACTAGGAAAGTTGTCATGGTCTTTATATAATGTATAACGATGGTCTTAAGCATGTGTGGTAGTATTATGGATCCCTAGTATAATATTGGGTCATTTCAAGATGAGAATGAGTATTACTATCAATGTGAAGGTGTCCAAGCTCCTTTTGATTCATGGTGTGAATCCTAGTGGTGTATGTCAAGACCATTTTCCATGGCCTTTCTATCCAAGTCTATATCAAATCTTCATTAGCCATTTCAACACCCTTAAATGTCTCATAAGAGTCAATATGCCTTGTAAAATCTTTAAAAAATGGAAATATTATAGTGTTTCATTGTTCAAAATGGTCTTGAAAATGTCTTATTCTCATTTTATGATTATGACTAAGCATTTTGACGTCATAAAGGTCCATTTTAAAGCTCATTTCTAGCTCCCACTAGCCAAATAGGCCGCACATGTTTAAATATGCATCCTTTGAACTCTTCCTATCATACCACTCAGTTTGAAATGTCAATTAACTTGTGTTTTCCCTCTCTTTACCCTCAAATGTCAGTTCAAAGTCAAAACATGTAGAAAATAATGGAAAAAGATAGTTTTTATGTATTTTATTTAGAATTGTATGGACTGTATGGACTATTTCATATAAAATGGGATAATTTATTGTAGAGGATATTATTATATATATCTAGGATAATTTTTAGGTCAAAATCATGCAAGAACATTCCAAAACTATTCATCTCTCTTCATTGGGTTCCATGGCAATCCAAGTAGCCCTTAAAATTTATGGATAGTATGGGCATGAGAGATAAGATCAGGATTTGGTCTCTTGGGGATATAAATGGTTACATTAACCTTATTATCCATTTAATTTGTCTATAATATCATTTCCATATCTTTATGAACAAACATTAACAACCTAACCACTCTAATGACCTTCTTCATCTATGTAGGGTTTATAATGTGCAATGGTTTTGGTCATTTTTTAAGGAGTTTATAAAAATAAATATTTGATATGTATTTATGAGGTCATCATAGATCATATCCAACACCATAAAACCCTATTTCACACCTGTGGGGGTGTGATATTAAGAAGAATCCCCATGTTCTCTATCTTAAAACTGCATATAGGTTTCCATATATTACAAGGTAATCAAATATTTATAGTGTAAGTGAATGGTGGTTATGGTTGTGTAATAGATCCTTTAAATTATATTAAACCTATATTCCCTCCCAATAACATAATTGATCCACTTTTAGTCCAAACTGATCACTCTAAGGTACTATCCATAGTGTGACTGTCATGAGTAAACATGGTCTCATTTACAAAAGGAAGATATAGTAGTTATGAAGGGTCTCTAGTAAAATTATAGATGCACATTATTGTTCATTTTATATTATTTTATTTTCTTTTTACTCTCACTTCCTCTTTCATGATTAACCTATGCGTTAACCATTCCCACCCTTAGTCTACTATGCAAGATAAACCTATAGTCATATCAGTCCTATTATGGGGGTTAAAAGATGAGGTGACAATGTTAAATTAGACTATTGGAGACAATGATGAAATATGAGGAACCATATGGTCCAATGAAATAGAATATAAATGAATAAAATATAGTATACAGTGATCAACACTCCTAGTCACCATAGATGCCAACTCAACCATCTCTCTCAGGAAGATCACATACAATCTAAACCTAGAAATGAAACCTACATGATGAATATAAGTGAGGAAATATGTGAGAAATAAACACTAATTTTAGGTTAAATAAGGTAATATAGGTGGTCAACAACACAATGAGATCACTCAAAGAGAAATGGAAGGTCAGATTCAGGGTCAATATTATATCCACCACCTAAAAAAAACTCAACCATGACCTCAAAGTACATACACATGGGAGACTAATTATTTTGATAATTAAGGAAATTAAGGATGTCAATAAAAACATTAATGGACCACCAATAGTATTATATCACCCTGAAACACCATACCCACATCCTTGATGCTCCCACATAGTTAAGCATGCTCACACAGTCAATATAAGCCTTACCAGGTAGTTTGAGCAAGTAATATGGTCACTATTGATTTAAAAGGTAGGAGATATGGAAGATACTTTAATAACCATGAATACATAATAATGTAATGTATATTAAGATACATATGGTCATACTCGATTCTAACTATGTCCAAGAATACACACACTCACAACTAACATACATATAATAGACCTACAGTGAAGTATGTAGGTGAGATCATTAGGAAGAATTAGAAGACATGAGAAATATTAAAATAATTTGATGTGTAATATGATATTATATTTTTACAGTCACTCTTAATTATTATCTAATAATTTGGCACTTCTACATAGGATTAGGCCTGAATGGCCTAATTATGCTTGGTTAGGCCTAAAACTAATACACAGCCTAGGCAGACTTAACTATCATCTATAGGTAGGGTCTTGGATTAATATTTGAGGACACATGAGTATAAATTTCATAAAGTGTACTAATGTTTCTAAGATATGAGAGCTTATGTTGGTAAAATAACCTAATTACTCAACCAAGCTAAATAGGCATAATCTAGTATACAGACCAATGCCCAGACTTGGGGAAATGAGATTGTTTGAGACTATTAGAAACTCAAAAATACTATATGGAAAGGAAAAATAATAATAAATAGGTTATAATAAGATAAATAGTCTCAAATGATCAATACACAAACTCATTTTAGTCATCAGGGTTCAATAAACGTGACTACTTGTAAACCTTAGGACTATTATATGAGAGCATACAGAAGAATGATTTGATGAGAGACATGATCCCCAAGCATGTTTTATGTCCCTTTGGGTATTTATGCATATTTTTTAAAAACTCCATAAATAATATTTAATAGTGGAATAGGGTACTTAGAACCTAACACTCCTGTCAAAGCATTCTTGGGCTTAATAGTGAACAATGGTATAAGATAATGGGTAGGGGTGAAATATTAGGTGATTGAGAGTAGATACAAAGGTTGGATTAGGTGAAAAATGTTTCCATAATGGAATTATAACCATTAAATCAACTTCAAGAGACTTATTCCCCTACACTACTAATATACACTCAAGCTGACAGTGAGATCACTAAACAAACCCAAGAGGGAGTTACAAATAGAGTTATAAGCTTGAGAATTTGAGGGAAAATATATGGGATGGGTAATTATTAATTTATGTTTTATTATGATATTGATCCCATTAAGTGACATACATACCACTTTGAACTCTAATGCATAGTTTAGGCTTGTTAGGCTTAAAATATTATTTTAGGCCTAAAAACTTCACCACCACCTTGGAGTACACTCAGAACCTCCTAAACAAGTTTAACACTAGGTTAATGTATAGGAAGATGTTATAGGCCCTAGGAGAGATATTTCAATAATGATAATGCAACAAGAATTCCTTATTAGTCTCAATAATCTCCTCAAGCTACCACAATCCTAAATAGTTAATTTGATCTATTTGTTAAAGTGCTTGTATCTCCCACCACAAAGGGACTTAGGTAAAATGATCTTAGGGGATTTTTGGACCCATATGGACTCAATATCCATGGTAGAGGGAGTTGGTTTTAGGGACCCATGTTTATTAATCACCTCTAAGACTAATGATAGGTATAGAAACCTTATAGAGAGCTCATAGTCCATCATCTTATATCCATATCTCTCCACACCAGCTACATGGGAACAAAATATTATCATACATTTTAGGTGTGTCTATGAACTAATCATCCATGACCATAAGTTTGGGATTTTAAGTCTCATTTTTATGAACCATCGTTAATATGGTAGACCTCTAAAACCCTCCTTAAACCCTACTACATACTAGTCTAGGAAAAAGTGAAAATTTTGACAACCAAACACTCCTAATTGACTTAATCAACATCGAAAACATATAGTACACTTAGAGGAGACCCTGGTCATGGTATTTGGTTATATGAAATTGTTAGAAAAGTATACTTTTTTCAAATAATTAGATAGATAACATGGTGTATAACTATTTTTAAAGATGTCAATCATTAGAGGTGGAGGTTTGATACTTTTTTGACCTTCTAAAGTAATTATGTGTCTAGGAATCTACCTAAAAATGCCTCTACAACTCCCCTCAAAATAGTCAGTCTATAGAAATGAGAGAGAAAATGGCCTAGTTACCTAAGTTAAATAGGGTTATAGGTGTGCAATTATTTTAATAATTGAATCATGGTATAAAACACTTGTTTAAGCTTGTCACATTTTGGTTCATATGATCCTAAGGTCTAAAATAGGATTTTATGGTAACCAAACACACCTAGTTAAGTAATTAGGCCTAATAAACCTACTTAGTTAGCCAAGAGGAATGAAATATGGTGTTGATTGATTGATAGGAGTGTCACTACAAATTTATTACATTATGTAACTGATACTAAGGGTGATCTAGACACTCTTCACAACCATGATGATAGTTTGAAGGTAGTTTTCTAGTTTGATCAATATGCATGAGAGGACTAGTGAGATGATCAATCCCTCATAGAGGCTAATTTCACTTCATTACACTTTGTAACTACCATATAAGGAATTAAATAATTCCTTATTGGGCATGGTCATGATTTTAAAGTAATCAAATAGGTTAGTTACAACTCCCATTACCCTACCTCAATTCTAAAAAGGGCCATTAAAGAAAACCAACACATGGAGAGAGTTGAAGGAAGATTGTGTAACTAATGAAAATAATATATGGAGTGGACCATGGTAATTTATGACCTATTATCTATAACCTCATTCCATATTTCCCTCTCTTTCTCTCCTCATTTTTTATATATCCATACCTTAACGCCTTGATTTGTATCCCTTACCTATGTATGAGGAAACTCTACCTAGTTTTGTACTTTATAGACCTTTTATAATGATGAATAAACTATTTTATCTCCTTCATAATTACATCTAGTGTGTTTTTATTTGTCTATATGATGGATTTCCCTCCCTTTTAGGTATCCCACAACCTTTAGGTTGATCTCATGTTATTCCAAGTTTGAGCTAGATTTGAATAGTTTTCTTTAAGAGGGCGAAACATAGGTTGTTAATAGGTCTAACATGCCTAATGGGACCAAATTTAATAATTTGATCCTTCACATAATCATCTTGGTATTCAAAATTATCTTTAATCACTCACATGCTAGTTTTTAGTCAAATTTTCATGACAAGTCATCATCTCAAGGGTAAGAAAGGTTATTTTTCATAGTTACATTATTATGCATGTGCTTAATAATTAATTATGGATGCACATGGAGCATAATTATATCATACATGCCCTTATGAGAAGCCCCATGATCTATTATAATTCCATCATGGCCCCTATCAACCCTATTCTAACCCTTATCATCTTTACATTCATCCTTGTTAACCCTATAATGAGCCTCTTTATTGGCAAAATACCAACCCCATTGTGAGCCTCATCTACCTCCTTAATACTCTAATTATCAATTTTATCAGTCATGGAAACATAATTATTTTCTTTTATATCCCACTCATGTCCCAAGTCAATCCATATCAAGCCTTAAAAATACCCTATTAGACTATGAAAGACACATGGTGAGCATTGACACACTGAAAGGGTATGGATAAGAAATCCCTAAGCATGTGATTGAGATAATTAGAACTTCATTATAGTATGCCAAATAAGAGTGGGAATTTTCCATGAGGTAAGGTCATTAAAGGGTCAATAGTGACATGTTTGATATAGATGGACTAATTTCAAATATTGAGGAGAGGTTGGTAGTTATGAGTAGTAGTAGGTTCACCAACATGAACATTGTAACCCCTCCTCCTTCCCATATCAATCTTATGTTGAGCTTCCCATCACCCCTCAAAATATTCAATCAATTAAGTATCAAATCCCTCAAATTTCCTTATAATCCTTCCCAAATTTTCCATCATGGAAATATGTTTAAGATAAAGTGCAAGAAGATTAGTTAGAATGAGTTAATCCTTGATCAACCAAGGCTTGATTTTGAAGACTACCTTGCTAGATAAATTTAGGTTGCAAAAAAATCTATATCAATTAGTGGAAGATATAAAATCAACACAATCCCAACTAGAAACACCTTCATTCATGTCCCAAGATGTAGTACACATAATTTAAGAGGCTCCTAAACTTAAGTTTTCAACTTAAAAACAAATACAATAGTCAAGGAAGAGAGAAGAGTAGTCAATTATAAGACAAAATGTCAAATTTGAAAGCAATCCTGAGATCATTCAATCCACAACCCTCACTTTTTAAGAGTCTAATACATTTCTCTCATGGAAATACATAAAAATAAATGTACATAATAAGGATGAGATGATGGTTGTTGATAACAAGCAGCTAAATTAAGGAAATGAGGCATACATGTCATCTCTCTTAGATTCATTCCAAGAATCTCCCATGCCACTCCTTGAGAGAGAGCCTATTCTTGAAGAGGTGAGAAAATAAATTTAGATTGAATTGGTAGTTCATGATGTATGTTTGAGTGATCTTTATTAAGATATTTTCATTAGGATACCCCTTGCCAAGGATAAGTGTGAATCAATCTTTCACAATGCAAAGTAGGATGAACTTGAAGAGGTTGTTTGGGTGAAAAATGAGCTACAATGAGAAGACATATCAATTAGACAAGAAGGAGATGGTTCCTTAGATCTCCTTCATGACATGAAATCCATTCTTTGTCATCAAATTCGTGAAGATTGGGAAAATGAATCATCTATTTAGTCTACAGTAGCTACAAGGCAAAGTGAAAACCTCCAAGTGTCTCTAAACATTCAAGAGAAGGTATGTGTTCAAAATTATTACATTTTCATTGAAGATAAAATATTCCTTCCTTGTTGCTAACATAATCTTGTTGATATGCATGAGATCCCAATGGTTAATGAGAGTTTAAAGTGTAATCATGATCACATGGAGTATCAAGGTGACAATGATGATCTTTGGTAGTAATACATGAATATTTTCAATGAATATCAAGCCCTTAAAATACTCACACCTGTTATAGAGAATGTCTAATATGCATTAATTACTGACCATGTTAAGAATTATCCATAAGAAGAGTAGACCCAAGATGATAGAAGGTATGATGAAGTCTTTATTGTAGTAGTACACTAGAATAAAGGCACAAACCAAAACAAAAAATAAAGAGTAGCTCATAAATTAGGTAAATATGAGACTAATTATGAAAGGTAAATAGATATGGAATGATTATGATTATGTGATTAACTCACTTAGCCAACCCATTCACCTGGGGATGGAGATATAAGGTCTATCTACTCTCCCAAGGAGCCATGAACATGCTAATGATTATAGTTACAAGTGGGGGTCCCAATAAACACATAAACATATGAACTCATGTAGATAACTTGATCAAAGGAGTTTCCCTTTTAATCCTAGAGGAAAAATGAGGTGTGTTCTAGTTAGTTATTTCTACTAGTTTCCTATCTTGTCTCAATAAGTGTGTCATACACAAATTTGTAGTTTATTACCTTAGTTATTTTGGTGTATTTTTTATTTATTTCTTAGGTTTTAGGTGTGTTTATTTATGTGTCCCTATTGTGTCTTTTGATTTTGTAATAGTCCAAAAGGTTTCATAGGTGCTAATCTCTTTAGCAGTCCAAAAGAGGATCTTTCAAAGCCATGTTATCATGTTTGAAGTTTGTCATTATCATGAAAAAATAAATGGGTTCTCTTGACCAAAAAGGTAGTCACCCCTCAAAATTTCCAAAAATTGTTGACATTTTGACCTCAAAGGCCAAATTTCAATCCCTACCATCAAAAACTTGCATGAGAACCCTTGTAAGATTACCTATAGGGTCTGAACTAGTCATTTCCCTATGAATATCTCTTGAAAGTCTTTGAGCCTTACTAATAATATCATGGTGTGTCATGGAATCTTCTCAACTCATGTGTCATGACTGCCTTAGGTCTATTTTATGATGTGACAATGGTCATAGTGATCATGGAGTGATTAAGAAAGTTGTGGTCTTTCTCAGGCCTAAAAGGATGGTATTAAGCATGTTTGGTAGTATTAAGGATCCATAGAAACATTTTTGATCATTTCAAGATGAGAATAAGCATTACTATTAATGTGAAGGGTGTCCAAGCTCTTTTTGATTTATGGTGTGAATCTTAGTGGCATGTGTCAAGACCATTTCCCATGGCTTTTCCATTCAAGTCTATCACAAAAATTCATTAGCCCTTTCAAAACCCTTAAATATCTCATAAGATTCAATATGCGTTATAAAATATTATAAAAATGGAATATTCTAGTGTTTCATTTTTCAAAATGATCTTTAAAATGTCTCATTCTCATTGTATGATTATGACTAATCATTTTCACATCATAAAAGTCCATTTTAAAGTTCATTTCCACCTCCCACTAGCTAAATGGGCCCCACATGTGTAAATATGTGTCTTTTAAACTCCTCTAACCATAACTCTCAGTTTTAAATGTTAGTTAACTTGTGTTTCCTTCTCTTTACCCTTAAATGTCAGTTTAAGGTCAAAACATGGAGAAAATAGTGGAAAAAGAGAATTTTTAGGTGTTTTCTACAAAATTATATGGAATGTACAAATATTTATATATATAATGGGATCAAATATTTTATATGATCTTATAACATATGTCTAATATAATTTTTAGGTCAAAAGAATGTAAGAACATACCAAAACCATTCCTCTCTCTTCACTAGGTTCCTTTGTAGTCTAGGTAGCCCTTTAGGTTTATGGATAGTATGGGCATGAGAGAGAATATCAGGAGCTATTATCTTGGTAATAGAAATGGGAACCCTTAAAATTAATATCCATGTCATTTTTATATATTATCATGTCTATATCTTTATGAAAATACATTAACAACCTAGCCACTCTAAGGACCTTCTTCATCTGTGTAGGGTTTACAAAGTGTAATAGATTTGGTTCTTTTTTAAGGAGTTTCTACAAATAAATGTTTTATATGTGTTTATGAGGTCATGATATATCATATTCAACACCATTAAACCTTTTTTCACATGTGTGGGGGTGTGAGAGTAAGAATAATCCCCATGTTCTCTTTATCTACAAATTGCATACATGTTTCCATATATTACATGGTAATCAAAGCTTGATAGTGTAGGTTAATGGTGGTTATGGTTGTGTAATATATATTTATAATTATATTGAACCTACATTACCTCCTAAGAACCTAATTAATCCACACTTAGTCTAAACTGATCACTCCAAGTTATTACTTATAATTTGATTGTCATGAGTAAACATGGTCTCATCTACAAAAGGAAGATATAGTAGTGGTGAAGGGTCTTTGTAAATGTTGGAGATGCATAATATTATTCATGTTATAGTATTTTATTATATTTTTACCCTCACTTCCTCTTCATCATTGACATATGAATTAACCATCCCCACTCTTATTCTACTATGTAATATAAAATTATAATCATATTAGGCCTATTGTGGGAGCTAAGAGATGAAATGCCAATCTTTAATTAGAGTCTTGTAGATAATCAAGACCTATGAGGATATATATGCTCCTATGAAAAATAATGGTAATGAATAAAATAGGGTAGATAGTGATCAACACTCTTAGTCATCACAGATGCCAACTCATCCATCTCTCTCAAGAAGAGCACATATAGTCTAAACCTAGAAATGCAACCTAGAGGTTGAATTTAAGTGAGGAAATATTTGAGAAATAAACCATGATTTGAGGGTAAATAAAGTAATATATGGGTTAGAAACAAAATTTTCTCACTCAAAGAGCAATGGAAGGTCAAATTCAGAGTCAATACTATCTCCACCACCTAAAGAAAATAAACTTAGCCATGACCTCAAAAAACATACATAGGGGGACTAATTGTTTAAATAATTAAGTAAATTAAGGAGTTAAATAATAATATTAATGGACCACCAATATTCTATTATCACCCTAAAATACCATACCCACCTCCTCAATTCTCCCACATAATCAGGGAAGCTATCATAGTCAATGCAAGACTTACCAGGTAGTTTAAGCAGGTAATATGGTCACTATTGATTTGAAAGGTAAGAGATATTGAATATAATTTAATAAACATGAATACATAATAATGGTATGGATATGAATATACATAGGGCATACCCCATTATAACTATCTCCAATAATACACACACTCACATTCAACAGACATAGAAAGAGACCTACAGCCAATTAGGCAAGTAAAAGTCATTAGGTAGAATAAAAAGACATGAGAATCATTAAATTAATTTGAGTTGTAATATTATATTATATTTTTCCAATAAATCTCAATTATTATCTAATTATTTGTAACTTCTACATAGGATTAGGCTTGAATGGCCTGATTATGCCTAGATAGGCCTAAAATTGATACACACAAGCCCAAACAGACCTAATTTTCTTCTAAAAGTAGGTTATTGGATTAATACTTGAGGAAACATAAGAATAAATTTCATAATTTGGAATAATTTTTCCAATATATGAGATCCTGAGTTGGTAAAAGAACTTAACTACCTAGCTAGGTTAGATAGGCCTAATCTAGCACACACAAACCAACACCCAAACATGGGGGCATGAGATTGTTTGAGACTATTAAAAACTTAAAAATACTAGATTAAAAGGAAAAAGAAGCATAAATATGGTTATAATAATACTAATAATCTGAAATGATCAATACAAACACTCACATCAGTCATCAAGATTCCACAAACATGACTACTTGTAAACCTTGGGACTATTGTATGAGAGTGTACAGAAGACTGAGTTGATGAGATACATGATTAATAAGAATGTTTTAGGACCTTGGGTGTATTTTTAATAGTATTTAAAGACTCCATCACTAATATTAAATATTTTAATATGGTACTTAGACCCTAACACGCATGTCAAAGCATTCTTGGGCTTAATAGTGAATAATGGTATTCTAGATAACCTATAAGACAATGGGTAAGGGTGAAATCTTAGGGGATTGAGATTAGATAAATATATTTGGAAACATAAAAAAATGTTTCCATAGGGTCATTATAACCATTAAATAAAATTTAAGAGAGTCATCCCCTATAGTACTGATAGACACTCAAGTTGATAGTGAGATCCCTAAACACACCCATGAGGGAGTTGGAAATAGAGTTAGAAGCTTGAGATCTAAGGGAAGATACAAAGGATGGGAAATTATTAATAATTTTTTATGATGATATTTATCCCATAAAGTTACCTATATGTAACTTTTACCTTTGATGCTCAGTTTAGGCCTAAAACCCTATTTTAGGTATAGAAACCTCACCACCACCTTGGAGTACACTTAGAAACTCCTAAAAAAATTTGACACCAAGATAAAGTATAGGAATATGGTATATTCCCTAGGAGAGTTATTTTTAGAAAGATTATTTAATAAGAAGACCATATTAGTCTCAAGAACTTCCTAGATATACCACAATCTTGTATAGTCAATTTGAGCTATCTATTTAAGTGCTTGTATCTAACACCAAAAAGGGACTCAAGGAAAATTTTATAAGGGTATTTTGGTCACCCCTATGGACTCAAGATCCATGGTAGATGGAGTTGGTTTTAGGGGCCCAAGTTTATGAATCATTGTTAAGACTGATGATAGGTCTAGAAGACTTGTAGAGAGCTCATAGTCTATCATCTTACATTCATGTCTCTCCATACCAGCTACATGGTAACCAAAGATTATCATAAATTTTAGGGTTGTATATATACTAAGCATCCATGACCATATTTTGGGATTGGAAGTCTCATATTTATAAACCATCATTAAGATGGTAGACCTTCAAAACCCTCCTTAAACCCTACTACAGACTAGTCTTGGAAAAAGTGATGATTTTGGCAACCAGACACTCCTAAGTGACTTGATAAACACCTAAAACATATATTAAACTTATAGGGTACCCTATCATGGTATTTGGTTGTATACAAGTTGTAATAAATTCTCAGAAAACTATACTTTTTCAAATAATTAGACATAAAACAAGGTACAATGATATTTTGAAAGATGCCAATCATTGGAGGAGGATTTTTGAAAAGTGTTTCACCTTCTCAAGTAAATACATGTCTATGAATATACCTTAAAATTCCTCTAAAACTCCACTCTAAATAGCCAATCTATAGACATGAGAGAGAAAGTGGCTTAGTTACCTAATTAAAGTACAATTATAGGTGTGCAATATTTATAAGAATTGAATCATGGTATCAAAAAAAATTAGGCTTATAACATGCTATTTGATATGATCCTAAGGTCTAATATAGGATTTTATGGCATCCAAACACAAATAGTCAAGCAATTAGGCCTAATAAACCTACTTGGTCAACCAAGAGGAATGAAAGATGGCATTGATTAAATATTAGGAGTTTAAACACAAATTTATTACATTAAGTAATTAATTATAAGATAGAGATTAAAAAAAATTCATAGCCATGATGACATTTTGAAGGCAGTTTTCTAGTTTGGTCAATATGCATGAGAGGACTAGTGGGTTTCTCAACACCTCATGGAAGCTAAATGCACTTCATTACAATTTATAAATACCATATATGAAAGTAAATAAATACTTATTGGGTGTGGTAATTATTTTAAAGGAATCAAATAGGTTAGTTACAACTCCCTTTACCCCACCTCAATGTTAAAAAGGACCATTAAAGAAGACCAATGCATAGAGAGAGTTGAAGGAAGACTATGTAACTAATGAAATTGTTATATGGAGTGGAACATGGTCATTTATGATGTCTCATCTATAACCCCACACCATCATTCCCTCTCTTTCTCTCCTCATTTTATATATAATTAGGCCTTAAGGCCTTGATTTATATCCCTCACCTGGGTATGAGGAAACTCTACCTAGTTTTGTACTTGATAAACCTTTTAAACTGATGAATAAATTATTATAGCTCCTTCATGATGAAATATAATGTGTTTTTACCTATTTTTATTTGAATATTTGATGTATTTCCCTCCCTTTTAGGTCCTTGTTCACCTATAATCTCATAGTGTGTCTTATGCAGGTTATGTGGTGTGTATAAGTGTCGGTGATGGAGTTTGAAGTGTAAATTTACTAGTAAGAGCCTCATATCCAACCTTATTGTCATGATATTAATATTATATCAACCTAATACAACCACCACATGAAACACTTTTAAATAAGAACTCATGAATATGGTTGTTTAGTTTATTGTTTAGTCCACTAGTGTTGTTAAGAGTCCAAATTAAGTGGATGAATGATCATATTAATGCATCACCACTCTTAATATATGTTTTCTTTCTAATTTTAATCTTCCCCCTTTTCATCCCAATATAAATAGGTCTTAGAAATAAAATTCAAGTTGATAATTTAGGTAGTTATCACTATAAACTATAGGTTTGACTTAGATTATAGGTATCCCACAACCTTTGGGTTGATCCCATGTCAGTCCAAGTTTGAGGTATATTTAAATAATATTCTTCAAGAGGGTGAAAAATGGATTTCTAAAACTACCCTAGGTAAATTGGCTAGCTGAGTCCACTAATAGAAACTTGACCATAAGTATAAAGAGGATAATATAAGATAATCAAAGGACTTGGTATACTAAATTGAAGACAACCTTATAGACTAATAGGGCCACCCCAAATATTTCCATTGGTAACTCACCCTATATTCTTGTTTATGGGAGAGAAGCTAAGATACCCATTTCACTTGAGTTACCAACTCTTGAGTTGGCACATTATATTAAAATAATGAAAAATGATCCTATGGAGATAAGATTTATAAAATTAATGGCCTTGGAGGAGACAAGAAACCATGTTATGCACACCATGGAATGTCTCCAAGTGAAAATAAACTTTGACAAGAGAGATATCTCAAGATAATATCAATAAAAATATCTTATCTTGAAGTGGGATGTATATATAGATAAACCTAATAAGCACACTAAGTTTGATGCATTATAGAGTGGACCTTGGGTTTTCATTACTTACAAAGAACACAATGCCTTTCAGCTTGAAATACTCAATGGAGAGGATTTAAGTATCATAATTAATTAGATACACTTGAATCCATTATATTGAGGTCAATTTTATTACTTTTCATATATTAGAGTACGTCTTTATGTTCCCTAAGTGACTTAGGCACAAGTGTGTGTCTTGTTTTATTTATGTTGTCTTTCCTCCAAGTGTCTTATGGCACATATCTGGTGTGGTGTGGTGTATTTCTCTTATTTTTTTATAATTCAATTGATTTCAAGGTTTTTATTAGGTTTAAATCTCAATTTTTCCCAAGTTAAGTTACATTCATGACTCTGTGGCCTAATGAATCCACTAAGCCATTAGTCTAGGTGCATAGAAATCATTCATTCCTAGGAGGTCACCAAAGATGTTAGCCAAATTTTAGATACCATAGACTTATTCAACAAAAAACTTGTATTATCAAGTATTCACTTTGGTTCATAATCTTGAAAATCCTTCATAAAGAATGTTTATCATATATTAAGGTATGTTTTACAAGTTTAAGGTAAATGTCTTCCTAGCATCATGTTTGTTTGGTCAAGATATGTCATATTCAAAGAAGTCCAAGGAGTGTCAAGGTTGGTAAGTTTTTTTTCATGTCATATAACTTATGTCATGTCATTTTATATATCCCATGTTCCATAAAAGTGTCCCAAAATAAGTCAAACATAATTTTATAATGTTGAAACTATTTTTTAAAAGCTTTCTTGATCATTTGTAATGTTTTAAGAAGTAATATGGTAATAAATAGTAGGTTTACAGTAGAGGGAGGTGGTTAACACATCACCACACATTTGGATAGGCATGATAAATCTCCAAAAACAATTTTCATTCCAATTTAATTAGTTTTTAAGTAGAATATTATAGTTCTCAAGAAAAAAGAAGAGGTTTTCAAGAGGTTTGTACATGTTTGTAGATTAAAGACCACTTCCAAACACTCTTATGGCTTTTTCTATTCCATAATGTTGGTAATATGACTATCATTGGTGTCAAAAATGACATTATGAACATGTCATTGATGTTTAAGATTGATTATTATGATTTGAAGATATGAAATGGATATTATCAAAGGTCAAGGATGATTAGAAAGCTTGTGTGCATAATTTGAATTCATCTGGTTCTTCATAGTGATCATCAAGACATTTTGGGTCTATGATAGTAAAATCTGAGAAGGCATTTTTTTGACATCACCATTTCCATGTGTGAATGAGTATGGGATAGATGGTCACATGGTTATGATCACATTAATCCCTAGTTATTATGCACCAAATTTGAAGACATGAGATGAAGTGCAGTTGAATATCTGGGAATGTAAAGTTGGCTACTTGGACAAAATTCACAAAATTCCAAAACTTAGCCAAATTTGCAAAATGCTTTATCAGAGCCAAGTAATCATATTTATGAGGTTATAATTCACACATATTTAGGAGCTAGGATAAAATGATCATATGGATCTATTCATTTTTGTGCCCAATTTATATGCATTAAATATCAAGTCACGTGACGTAGTGTGACAAAATATATGGTTAAGAAAACTAGGGCTCAAGGATATTTTGATAGTGTTTTCCAACACTTAGTCAAATTTTTAGGTTGCAATAAAAATCTTAGAAGGAATTTTTATGAAGACATATCTTGCTTTTATGAAGGATTCAAGAGAAAATGGATATATGGATGAAATATCCTATGTAAGAGGATATTACACACTAATTTGTAGGTCATGTGACTAAGCACAATAATAGTTATGCAGGTATAAAGTTAGCCTTCCAATAATATTGAAATGGTCTCCATACTTAGTCAAAATATGCAAAAGGTCATGCAAAGTTATCATGATTTTATAAATACCATTTATGAATATTTTCAAAGGAAATAGATATAAGATCAGTTATGGGTTTTTCACGAGCATTTTAGACATATGGTCTATAGGTTCAAATGAGAAGGTGATCTTGGAATTGAATTATCTTTGTTCTCAGAATAAATAGGGTTTCTCTATTAAACCTTAAGGGTTTAAGTCATACCATTAGTAGGCATATTTTATTTTGATATTGACTAGATATAGCCTAGACCCAATAGCTTAAGTTATAACTTAAGCCTACTAAATCATTGTAAAACCAACCCCTTTAACCCAGTAATTACCAGATCAAATAGTGATCAAAGGACTTAATATTTCCCAAGTCTTACAATTTATATTTATCCTATCTTAATCAACGGATATCGCTTAATCATATGAATAAGATCCAATAAAGTGAAACAAAGTTAAATTACCAAAAGACCTTTGAGTAAATGCGTAAGTGAAGATTATCACAATCATGAAGCTTGCACAATAAATCTAAGGGGTGGTTTAAAGTCAAATCATCAATGAGAAATGAAAAGATGCCAAGTGTCTTAATAGTGGGAACTGACATCAATGTGTAGAAGACACACACAAATTCCAAGTGTCACATTCGTATGAGCTAATCAGAGATAAAGATTGAGCTTTTTAAAAGATATAATGGTGAGTGGATGATCATACAAAGGAGATCCAATGGAGTGAGTGGATTCAAATGAGATTAAGTGCTTAACATTTAACAAGATAGTGGCAAGTTAAAAACTGAGCAAGTTCAACAATATTTATAGAGCATAAGTGATCCAAAGACTCAAGAATATACGAGATGGGATAAAGAGATTGATGTTTAACATCCAAAAAAAAGTAAAGATTAAGATAGTATGAATATCTAATGGCACATGAAAGCATATATTAGGAAGATTGATAGACACATTTTAAATATTAAATAGTTAACATTCAAAAGCATACAAAAATTGAATAGATAGTGTGATCCTATCAGATATCAATTGAATGGACATGTTTTAAAGTTGAGACATTTGAATATAGACCATTAGATCATGGTGCCAAATGCAAGATCAATGATTGATATTTAAAAATATGTTTAGTCTATTGATCAAATGTAAGAACATGCAGGAACATATAAGAAAGCCCTAAAACATGACATAGATAATGAGATTGATCGATGTAACTGATCAAATCTATATAAATGAGCATGTACATAAAAACTATAGACTAACAAATGTTATAGATAATAAAGAAATAGGAATAATGATGATGATGCATGAATTTAAGATGTGGGAAACTTATAGTTCAAAAATTAATGAATTGAGTCCAAAATAGAGTGTGATGTGTTTATAAACAAGTGTGAACATAATGAAGATATGGAACCCTAGAATAAGTATTTATATATGACATCTAGTACATAGGCAAAGGCCACTGGAGTTATTGTTATTACTATGAAATGAAGTAAAATATAAAAATAGAGGTAAAGAGAAATAAATATGAAGTGTGTTGAATAGAAACATATTTAGACATAGAGATAGAGGGGTAAAGATAAAAAATGCATAAAGATATTATGTACAAATCATGAACAATTTTAGATTAGACATATAATAGAGAACAAATATTTGGATTCATGTATGAATATATTTTTTAATCTAGAGTTGTAGCTCCATTATAGATTTGATAGGTTGGTGTCATCAGATAGATTGATTTGGTGCTCAGATTAGGGAGTGAGTGCTTCCTTAGAGTTTAAGTTCTTAAATCAAGCGATTGGTTTCACCTTAGGATTGGTGTCATTAAACATTGTAACCAATTAGGTTCCTTATTATGAGGTTGGATTAGAATAGTAGTTTCTAGTAGATATTCTCATGGTGGTTTTTCCCTTATTAGGTTTTCCAAGATATATCTTGTGTTATGTGTTTTTATGTGTGTGATCTCTACATATAGTCTTAATCTAATTTAAAAGAGGACTAGTTTTAGTTAATATATTGATTCACCCCCTCTTAGTATCTAGTTTTATTTCAAAAAATGGTATCAGATCCCTGGTTCCTTAGAAATAAGCTAAATTAGTGAACACAAATGGCTAGTCGAGAAGGATCTTCATCAAATAAAGTACCTCTCTTTGATGGATTGAACTATGAATTTTGGAGCATAATAATGGAAGGTTATGCATATTCATTATATTTTTATGTATGGATATCTATGGTAAATGGATATACAACCCTACTACAAATCCTACTAATCAAGATGCCAATAAGTCATATGAAAGCAATGTCAAGGCAAAGAATGTTATTCTTTATGGATTTTCAAACTTAGAGT
Source organism: Torreya grandis (assembly GCA_037957365.1). Taxonomy (NCBI): domain Eukaryota; kingdom Viridiplantae; phylum Streptophyta; class Pinopsida; order Cupressales; family Taxaceae; genus Torreya; species Torreya grandis. The sequence goes on along the minus strand of JARHVA010001155.1, from coordinate 1,384,052 downwards.
TTGTATAAGTGATGCATTGTTAAAATTCACAAGATATCTAAAATAAACTAAAGAGCATATATGAAGGAGATGATAAGGTAAGGTAGGCCAAGCTACAAAATTACAAACACAATTTTGAGAGCTTTAAGATCAATGAAGAGGAGAAGATTGTATACTACCTCCTTAGGGTAGCTAAAATAGTCAATGCAATCAGAGGCCTTGGAGAAGAAATAAAATAATTAATCATTATCGAAAAATTCCTAAGATATTTTCCATCAAGATATGATTCTAAAATATCTATAATAAAGGAAGTAAGAGATATAGATAAGCTCACTATTGATGAGTTGCATGAAACATTCATAGCCTATGAGATGAGAATGGGAGAGTTAGACACCTTCAAGAGAGAAGATGCATTCAAAACATCCAAACCAATAAAAGTAGAAGCACCTACATCTAGATCTGAAGAGACTGATAAAGAAGAAGCCAACTTTATCAAAATACTAAAGAGAGGTACTAAAAAGTATAGAGGTAAGTTACCCTTTAAATGTTTTGATTATGGTAAAGTAGGACATTTTGTTCCTAAATGCCCTCATAATAAGAAGGATAACTCTGAGCAAGTAGAGAGTAGAAAAAAGGTGAAACCCTACTATCCCAAGAATAAAAACTTCTTCAAAAACAATAAAGGTATATACATAAAAGAAGATAGTGATTCAATGGATGATGGGGTTAGTTCTGATGATGATCATGATTCTGATTTTGTCGCTAAGAAAAAGGAAGTCATATTCATGACAATATAATCATTTTATATGGATCAAGAAGAAGTTAAAGACTCAAATGAAGAAGAAGGAGAAGTGGATCTAGAGTGTGAGATCATTTGTGCTTTAGAGTAAATTGATAAGGTGGGAAAAGAGAGCTCAAAATAGAATAAGCTTGGACAAAAGAAAATTGATAAAATGTCTAAAAGTCTTCAAAAATTTGAATAGATGATAGTGAGCCTAAAGACACAAATTAAAGAGGCCAAAAGAATATAATATGTATTAAAAATTGAACTACAATCTAAATATGATGAGTGCATGAAGTTAGAATATGAGATAGTGGCCTTAAGAAAAGATTTTGAAAAATCCAAAGGTCAACTAGACAAAAATCTAAAGTTGATAGGAGGATCAAACATTCTTGAGGAATTGATCAACTCTCAAAAGCCTTCAAAATAAAGATAATGTCTTGGTTATGAAAAAGGAAAATGTTCCACAATAAGGACATGTGCTAAGTTATATGATAGCTTCAAAGTAGAAGGAAAATCAAAAGCAAAGAAGGAAAAAGATTATAAGGATGTAAATATAGATTCAAACATAGCTGATGTGAAGAAAGATAAAGTATAGAATAAACCTAAAGATAAAGAGAAGATAAAGGTATCTAATGTATATGGATACACAAAAGTGAGAGAATTGAAAAATCAAGAGTTTATAAGAGCTACTCATTTAGCACCAAAAAATGTTATGACTATGTATTCCTCATCCTTCTATGGTTATTTTTATACCTATAATAAATTTGGTCATAGGGATATTAATTGTATAGTTGTACCTTTAAGGATAATAAATTTTTTAAGTTTGTTAGATACAAATACAATATGCTATAACTATAATAACTTTTGTCACATAACTAAACAATGTAGAACTAGATTTGTAAGATCAAAAGTACATAATGTAAAGAAAGGCACACCTCTTAGTATGAATAAAGGTTTAAAATTTTCTAAAAAGAAGCCAAATAATAAACCCAAGGATGTGTGGAGAGTGAAAAATCAATCCATGATTGCTCAAACTGTACTCCATGCTAAGGAATAAAATTTATGGGTGATAGATAGTGGTTATTCAAAGCATATGATTGGTGACAAGAATAATTTCACCAAATTGAGTAAATGTAAGGAAGGATCTATCAAATTTGGATATAACATAGTAGTAAATAGCAAAGGTAAATTAACTTTGAGCTTAGATTTAAAATTGCCTACACATGATGTCCTTTATATTGAAGGATTAAATCATAATCTGCTAGGTATTATCCAAATGTTTGACAATGGATATAAGCTCACATGTGATGCAGAAGGCTACAAGTTAAAGAGGTCTAGAAGACTATTTGGAGAAGGTAAAAGGACTGAAAGTAATATTTATAATCTTGTTGAAGTAAATGGTAATTATTTATTATATTTTGTAAATTAGATGTTTAATTCCTAAATAACAAATGGGTCTAAGTAAATAAAATTAGTAAATAATATACAATAATTAAGCTATTGATTTGTGAAATTTGACTATAATTAAGGTTTTTTTAAAAATAGTAGTGAGAAAGAGAATATTAAACTTATCTAATTCTATGTTGTTCTGATTGAGACAGGGTTTATAAATATGTGTCATTGCTTGGGAGACTATTGCAAAAAGGAATATGGAGTTTGTTTCTTGATTGCATAGGAGAACCAAAAGTGATACACCCTAGGTTTTGATGTTGTAGTCATATCTCATTGATGTTATTTTAGTGATCTAAGTTTCCTGGGTTTTGTGCATCAAGTCTCTGTGACCCTACCTATGAAATATTGAATCTTGAAAGTCCATGGACCTCACTATGTACCTAATTTAGTCTTAAATACCCTAAGTCCTCTTTGTACTTTTAATTGAATATAAAATTTAGACAAAGGAGAAGAGGGGTTAGTGTGTAAAGGATATGTTGGATGCACCTCACACCTTGTGTGTGGGCATGTTTCCTACATACCAATACTCTGATGAGGGATCAAGCTATATGTAGTTCTCCCATTGAAGTGCTTGGTGTAATAGTGTGATGAAAATGAAAGTAAATGCAAAACTAGGTATACTTGGAATGATTAGGGACTGGTATTAAGGTTTGAATGAGTTTGAAATATTATTGGATGGATGTATGCAGAGAATAGGGAAAAATGCTTGAGTAGTCTTGCTTCTCTCTTGCAAATGAGTGTCAACCCTTTTAAATGGACTTTGAATGGCCTTTTATAAGGTATTTAATTATTGTGGGTTAAATGAATTTTTTTAGGCTAACATGAATTAGGATTAATATTTGAAATAATATGACTATTAGAAGCTAAAATGCACTTGGACAATAGTGCCAAAAATAAGACACCCTAGGTTTCAGCACTATAGTCCAAGTTTGGGTGCTATTACCCATGGTTGATAGAACCTAGAGTGATGGATTAAGCATGGAAAGAGTAATCTAGGTCTGTAAAGGTTTATTTTGGGAGGCCATAGATGAATGGGAAATAGTGAAAACATGCCTATGAGGGTCATGAGAGTAAGCAAGATGGACATATGGATTGGGTGTCATTAACCACACTCAAATTACCAAATTTTTAATTTTATATGATTATATTTTCCCCCGTTTAATCTAGTGATGCATCAAAGTGAAATACTAGGATAAAGGAAAAATAGAAAGCATACCTAAACTTACCTATAAATGTGAAGATCATGAAACTATATGATGATGGATGTGCATAGGATGAGCATGGTGTGAAGTGTGAATCTACAATGAAAAACATAGAGTAGAAAAATAATTACTAGATATGTTATATCTAAAATAAGAACATATAAAAGTTGTGTAAGAGAGAGAGGAAGATAAAGGAATTAATACACCTCACCGAGTATGCAAACCAATACAAAACATGTTGTGATGTTAGATTGTGTTGGGTGTGTGTTATACCAAAAGTAATATCATGAATGGAGTTGAGTTCTCAATTCTCTAAAAGTGGCTCAAGAATGCAAAGGTAGTCCTTTTTGATCCATTATCACCTACTAAGTAAAACTAACAAATCATGCATGTATCAATCAATGTTTGGACTATGTGTCCAATCCCTCTGAATAGGTGGCTCAAGAATACAAAGGCTAGCTAGTCTTTTGGCTCCATCATTGCCTTATGAAGTGAAGCTATAAATTAATACCAATATGGAATAGATGTCATATGAGATGGATCATAAATCCCATGAATGTATTGTGATCTGACAATGTTGGTGTGGATAGTTGAATGTATACTAGAAACTAGGCCACTCTTGGCCATTTTGAAAGATAGAGATTAGGCTTGTATAAAAGCCACTCTGAAACTAGTGAAATAGGCTTATGTTAAAGCCAACTCAAGAACTCAAGTACTCAAGAAGTTAAGCGTGAATGAAAGACAAACTTTAAAAAGGATGCTAACCACCTATAGATGGAGTAAGGCATGCAACTACTAAGAAATACTTGGAAAATAAATTAAATTTAGAAAAAGGGGAGGATTAATGTGTCACACAGATTTCCCCCATTCACTAGTGTTTAGAACATGGATTCTAATCTAGAAGTTATATCAACTTCCTAATCTGAAATTGGAAGTGAGAGCCATCATTTCATGCATGATGACCCCTATATCTAGATTATCTAAGCAAAAACTATACTGAAACATGCTAAATATAGATTGTACTAAGGTGACAAACCTATGACTGAACTCACTCTTTTGTCTATTTTTAGAAAAACTAATTTTTTTGTTGTCTAGATAGAAGCACTAAAAATAAGACACCCTAATGTCCAGTGTTGTAGTCCAACTTTAATACTATTTTCCAAGTCCAAATTTGGTAACTATTATGGATTTTCTATTATTTTCTTGGTCTATTCTACCTGGTCTGATGTTTGGATTTTGTTTTGAGTGTTCTAAAAACTAATTTTTTAACCATTAGTAAATTTAATCTCTATGACAAAACTCTTTTTTGTTTCCACCTCTTCTAAAGGTAGGAATAAAGATGTTGTAATAACTACCCTTAGAAGAGCAAGCCCTGAAAGTGTGTTATGTTTTATAGATATATGATATATCAATGATAATTGACAAGATATTTTGAGATATATCAAGGTTTGTATTGATAGATTATTAGATCAATAGGGGTATGCCTAGATAGATATAAAATTATAATAATATGTGCAGTGTACTAAACTAAAATCAAAAGTGTTATTTGTTATTTATTAGCAAGGAGGGATGGAGTATGATGTCCATCATGGCATCCAAGAAAGCAAGGAAATGCATGATATGGATCATGGCATTACAAATAGAAAAAATAATTAGGTAACAAGAATATAAAGTAAGAAGCATACAAGAGTGGCCAAGGGTCCAAGAAATCAAGGGACATGGGCACATATCACTCAAACTAGAAAGCAAGCATACAAGGCATGTTCAAATTCCCTATACACATACAATTTAAATAATTAAGTTGGCATGGAATCCATAATCACATAGAGGAGTATAGGCAAAGGACATTAGAAAATGTCCTAAGGCACACATATGAATAGAAGAGGACATTAGAAAATGTCTTAAGGCATATATAGGAGATAAGCAGGAACTAGAAATGCAATCTAATAAGCTATGATAAGCAAGAAGAGAAAACATGTAATAATTGGAAAGATATAATCACATCTAACTAGTCAAACTAATAGTGAAATTATGCAAGACATGTTAGTACAACACTAGGTAAATACTAGGAAATAAAAAAGCACAAGATACTAGTGAAATGTTGATATAGTAATCTGTGTAATCTAGTAAGTAATGTATATCAACATGATAACTTGTAGTGTGTAGTGTAGGAATGACATAATATAGATGGTGTAGTCATGTAGAAGATTCCCCCAGTGGGTATGTATATCGAAGTGTGTCTTGAATGTAGATGTAAAATTCCCCCTCAATGGTTAGAGTGAAGCAATCAAAGAGTTGGATATCACTACACACACTCAAAGAAGATCAAGTGATGCATGGTAATGTAGATAAATTGACATACAATAGCATGAACCAAAAAATGTAAGTCTTAGCATAGTAGTAGCAGTGTAAACAATGGATGATGCATAAAATCAAAATGTTTTTGTTGTTTTGACATATTTGAATGTTTTTTTATTTTAGAAATGTTATATTATTTTTGAATTTTTTATATTTTGTATTATTTTTGAATTTTTTTATATAATCTATGTACAATCAATCATAAGGAAATTATGTACAAGAAATATTGAGAAACTATGTACAAGTAAGTATAATAAACTATGTATAATGTAATTTGAAGAATTATGTACAAGGAAACTAAGAAGAAAATGATACTAACCGATGAGTCTCAGAAGAAACTCCCCATCATGGTGTCCTATATCAAAGAGAGGGATCATGCATGATTATAAAGCATGAGTTAATGGATGCAAATATGACTCTAAATATTTAGATTCATTACTAGTATCTTAGAAATCATAATAACTTTTATTGTTCTACTCATCATTATCATCTTGATTTTGGACCAACGGAATACTAGTGTTGACTTTTATTGTATCTGGATCTTTTATTTTGATAAATTTTGTATGTGAATGATTTGCCTTAGGATGTTTAATAAATTCCACACCTTGGTGATAAACATTATCGACTATGAGAATAGGAGTACTAATACCTTGAGCATGCTTGCCCAACCTTTGACCTTGAAAATCAAACTATTGTAGATATTTTTGACCAATCCCATACTACTTTTAAATTTGAGCCTCATTTTGGAGAGTTAGATTTGAATATTTTTCATGCTTTACTTGTGTTTTTGGTATTATTTGTTGATCTAATTTTGCTTTTTGATCCTTTTATTGTTATGAGTTATGTTTTGGTAACCACTTTTGTATTATTTTTGAATTTGACTCTTTGTGAATGTGTTATTGTGTTACTATGGATTGCTTGACTAATTTACCTTGTATATGGTCCTCATTCACAATTATCTATTGTATATGTTTATTCAATGCCAAACATGAATCTGTGTGATGCTTATGCATTCTATGATATACACAATAATATATGGATCTTCTCATTCAATGTAGAGGAGGAAGTTTGATTAACTTAGATTTAATCATTTCCCTTAATACCTCACTTGAACTCTTATTTGACCTTTGAATGATTTTTTTATCACTAGTTGTAGAGTTACTTTGTTGTGATTTCTTGTTTTGATATGTGACATTGTTTGTAACCAATTGACTAAGTGAAGGTGCAAATATATGACTCACAATAAGGTGCCATTGAGTCTTTTGTATTATAATATAATTTTCCAATGTTGTGGAATTTTCATGTAATATATGATTCTATGTTTATAAATATAAATTTAACTTACCCAAACTGGTGATTTCATCCCTTAGAGTCTCACAAGTGCAAACCGTAGTTACTTTCGATTGAACATGTAAGAACATATGTTGAAGATGGTTTGAAGAAGTTATAGACTGAATGTATGCATTAAGAACAATAGTATAGGCTGCCTCACCTTTTGTAAGAGTGATATCATGGACTTGGTTAGAGGTAAAATAGCTATCACCCTCTTGAGGGAGCGGAGGAGAAGGGATTTCTTTCTTTTGCATGAAATATGACATTGAAACAAGAGTATCCAAAGAGGCATATACATCTAGGTATAAAACATGTATATGGGATAAAATGTATGTAAATGGAGTTATAAGTTGTATATAAATATTATTATAGAGAACATTACACATGAGATATAACAACCAAGGGATAGAGAGTATGGAGCTATGCATTGATGCATAAAGAACTTTGACATGTGTTATGATATGTCTAATATGTGTAGCAAGATAAAATTGAAAAGTTTTCCATATGAGAGATCGATAAAAAAGGGCAGAGAGCATGAAATTTTGCATTAATGTATAGAAAATTTTGACATGAATCATAACATGTTTAACATGTTTAGCATGATAAACTTGAATTTTTTTCCATATGCATGATAAAGAGTATGCAAAAGGAATATTGAAAATTTGTGCATTTTTAGTCATGAATTTTGTAATATCATTCTTGAATATAAAAAGTAAGCATGAAATGCAAATAATGAATCTTTGTATTATCATATGGTAAACTTTATTATTCACGTACATGATAGGACCAATGATGGTCTCTTTATTATTTGCAACAAATGTAAGAAAAAATTGTAAATAAGTGAGATCAATTTTGAGAAATTTAATTATAGATGTAAGATGATACCGTAAGAAGTAATAGGACCTAGTGTATGCAACTAGGTGTTTAAAGATAAATATTTTGACAAATTACTATGAAATTCTGAAATTGAAAGTGAATTTTTGAGTTAAGTATACAAGTAAAAATTCATAAATTTATGAGAAAGTGTATGATTAAATGGTACCTAGTAGATGCAACTAAATTTTTGAAAAAAAGTAAATATTTTTTATTTTTACTATAAATTTTTGAATTTGAAATTGATTTTCTAATTTTAATATGCAACTAAAAATTTAAAAACTGATTGGAAAATTACTGGGAGGTAGTTGATGCAACTAGGGTTTGAAATAAATTTATTTTAAAATTTACTAAAAAATTTTAAAATTTGATATGAATTTTTGATTTTAATATTCAAGAAAAAATTCAAAAATTAATGGGAAAAATAGATAGGAATTTACCCTAGGGTTTCTAGGATTTTTATGCAAAATTCAAAGTAAGTTAGGTTCACCAAATGATTTATTATTTTTGGGAAATTAAATGTTTAATTCCTAAATAAAAAATGGGTCTAAGAAGATAAAATTAATAAATAATATACAATAATTAGGATAATGATTTTTGAAATTTTATTATAGTTAGGTCTTTTCTAAAAATAGTATTGAGAGAGAAAACATTAAACTTATTTTATTCTATACTATTCTAACTGAGACAGGGTCTAAAAATCTGTGTGCAATCTTGGGAAACTATCACAAATAGGAATCTGGAGTTAATTTCTTGATTGGATAGGAGTGCCAAAAGTGGGACACCATAGGTTCTGGTGTTGTAGTCCTATCTCAACACTATTATCCTGGTGATTTAATATTTTTAGGTTTTGTGCATTAGGTTTGTGTGACCCTACTTGTGAAATATTAGAGCTTGAAAGTCTATAGAGCTCACTGTGTACCTAATTTAGTCTTCAATACACTAGGTCCTCTTTGTACTTGAATGTAAAATTTGGAGAAAGAGGAAGAGGGGTTAGTGTGTAAAGGATATGCTATATGCACCTCACACCCTATTTATGGGTGTGCTACCTACATACCAATACTCTGAGGAGGGATCAAGCTATATGTAATTCTCCCATTGAAGTGCTTGGTGTAATAGTGTGATGAAAATTAAAATAAATGCAAAACTAGGTATACTTGGAATTACTAGGGACTAGTATAAATGTTTTAATAAGCTTGAAATGCTATTGGATGGTTGTATGCAAAGAATAAGGAAAAGTGCTTCAGTAGTCTTGCTTGTATACTTGCCTCTCTCTTGTAAAGGAGTGTCAACCTTTCTACATGGACTTTAAATGGAATTTTATAGGGTATTTAATGATCATGGGTTAAATTAATTCATTTTAGGCTAACATTAATTATGATATGGATTCAAAATAATATGAATGTTAGAAGCCAAAATGCACTTGGACAACAGTGTCAGAAATAAAAAGCCCTAGGTTTTATCATTGTAGTCCAAGTTTTGGAATTTTTGTCCATGGATGAAAGAACCTAAGGAGATGGATTAATCATAGAAAGATAAATCTATTTCTACAAGGGTTTAGTCTAGGATGCCATGGATGATTGGGAATTAGTGAAAACATGCCTATCAGGGTCATGAGAGCAAGCAAGATAGACCTATGGATTAGGTGTCATTAACCACACTCAAGTTACCAAATGATTCTAATTTATTAAATTACACATGTTATTACATTTTTATATATATCTAGGCATACCCCTATTGATATAACAATCTCTCAATACAAAATTTGATATATCTTGAGATACATTGTCAATTATCATTGCTATATCATATATCTATGTAGCATAACACACTTTCAGGGCTCTATCTTCTGAGAGAATTAATTGAAATGACTTCATTCCTACCATAAAAATAAGGGTAAATAAATAGGTTTTTTATCATAGAGACCAAATCTCCTAACAATTGAAAAAATAGTTTTCAGAACACTAAGAACAAAATCCAAACATCAGACTAAGTAGAGCAGACCAAGAAGACAATATAGAATCTAGAATAGTTACCAAATTTGGCCCTAGACAATAGCACTAAAAATTAGTGTGTACTATTTTGGATGCTCCTATACATATATTCTAAAAATTAGTTTTTCCAAAAATAGATAGAAAAGTGAGTTTGGTCATAGGTTTATCAACTCGATACAATCCAGATTTTGCATGTTTCAGTATATTTTTTACTCAAAGATTCAAGATATAGGGGGAATCATGCATGGAATGATGACTCTCACTTCTAGTTTTAGATTAGGTAGTTGATATAACTTCTAGATCAAAATCCATGTTCTAGACACTAGTGATTAGGGGAAATATGCATGGCACATTGGTCCTCCCCTTTTTTTATGTTTGATTTATTTTCCAAGCATTGCATGCCTTACTCCATCTACAAGTGGTTGGTATCCTTTTTCAAGTTAGGCTTTCATGCAATATTAACTTCCTAAGTACCCAAGTTCCTAAGTTGGCTTCCACATAAGCCTATTTCACTATTTTTAGAGTGGCTTTCATAAAAGCCTAATCTCCATCTTTCAAAATGGCCAAGAGTGGCCTAGTTTCTAGCATACATTCATCTATCCATACCAACATTGTTAGATCACAATAGATTAATGGGATTAAAGATCCATATCATATGACATCTATTCCATATTGGTATTACTTCATAGCTTCACTTGATGGGGCAATGATGGATCCAAATGACTATTTAGCCTTTGTATTATTCAGCCACCTATTCAGAGGGATTGGACACATAGTCCAAACATTGATTGACACATGCATGACTCATTAGCTTCACTTAGCAGGTAATGATGGAGCCAAAGGGGTGACCTTTGCATTATTTATCCACTTCTAAGGAATTTATCACTTCACTCCATTCATGATATTACTTTTGGTACAGTAAAAACCTAGTACAATCCAACATCACAATAGGTTTTGTATTGGTTCATGTACCTGATGAGGTGTATTCATTCTTTTTTTCCTCTCTCTCTTACCTAGATTTCATGCATTCCTATTTTAGATATAAAATATCTAGTATATATTTATCTACTCTATATTTTTCATTATATATTCACACTTCACACTATACACTCTATGCACATCCAACATCACATAGCTTCACGAGATTCACCTTTATAGGTAAGTTTAGGTATGCTTTCTATTTTTTCTTTATCCTAGTATTTCACTTTATTAAATAATTATAATAAAGTGGGGGGGTGAATTTAGTCATATAAAATGTAAAATTTGGTAACTTGAGTGTGGCTAATGACACCCAATCCATAGGTCCATCTTGATTTCTCTCATGACCCTCATAGGCATGTTTTCACTTATTTCTAGTCATCTATGGGCTCCTAGATTAAACCTTTATACACCCAAATTTCTATTTATATTCTTAATCCATCCCCTTAGGTTTTATTATCCATGAACAATAGCACCCAAACTTGGACTATAGTGTTAAAACCCAAGGTGTCCTATTTTTAGCATTATTATCAAAGTGTATTTTGGCTTTTAATGGTCATATTCTTCTGAATCCTTATCCTAATTCATGTTAGCCTAAAATTAATTCATTTAACTCATGATTATTAAATCCCCTATAAAATTCCATTCAAATTCCATTTAGAATGGTTGGCACTCATTTACAAGAGAGAATTAAGAATACAAGAAAGACTACTCAATCACTTTTCCCTATTCTTTGAATACAGCCATCAAATAACATTTACAGCTTATTTAAATCTTTATACTAGTTCCTAGTCATTCCAAGTATACCTAGTTTCACATTTATTTTCATTTTCATCACACTATTGCATTAAATACTTCAATGGGAAAATTACATATAGCTTGATCCCTCTTCAGAGTATTGGTATGTAAGCAACGTGCCCACACACAGTGTGTGAAGTGCATCCAATATATCCTTTACACACTAACCCCTCTTCTCTTTTCTCCAAATTTTAAATTCAAGTTTAATTTCAAAGAGGACCTAGGGTATTGGAGACTAAATCAAGTACACAGTGAGCTCTATGGACTTTTAGGATTCAATATTTCACAAGGTCACACAAACCTAACACACAAAACCTAGAAAGCTTAGATCAATAAGACAATAGAATCAAGATAGGAATATAGTACTAGAACCTAAGGTGTCCTAATTTTAACACTCCTACCCAATCAATAAATGAATTCTAGATTCTTCTTTTTGATAGTTTCCCAAGCCTACACATAGATTTGTAGACCCTATCTCAGTCAGAACTACATAGAATCAGATGAGTTTTATTTTCTCTCTCTCACTACTATTTTTAGAAAATCCATAACTATAATCAAATTTCACAAATTAGTATCCTAATTATTATACATTTTTTACTTATTTTATCTACTCAAACCCATTTATTATTTAGGAATTAAACATCTAATTTCCCAAAAATAATAAATCAGGTAATAGCTACCTCATGGGAAAGATTGATGAGAGTTGTTTATGGAATATAAGAATGGGTCATGTCAATTATAAAAACCTAGTAAAAGTGAGCTCACATAAGTGTGTTAGACACATGCCAAAGATAGTCAAACCTGTAGACACTACTTGCAAGGAATGTCAGCTAGGCAAGCAGACAAGGGTCAAATTTCAAACAAAGGATTATGAAAATACAAATCCTTTAGAGTTAGTTCATGATGATATTTGTGGTCCTACTCAAACAAGAGGGTCTAAAGGATAAAAATACTTCATGTTATTTGTAGATGAACACTCAATAATGACATGGATGACTCTTTTGAAATACAAGTCATAGGCATTCAAAGGATTCAAGATCTTTATAGCCATGGTAGAAAATGAGATTGGATGAAACATCAAATGCTTAAGATCTAATAAAGGTGGATAATTCATCTAAAATGATTTCATATAGCATTATGAGAAGTATGGGATCAAAAGGCATTATTTTGTAGTAAGGGATCCATAGTAGAATGGAGTTATTGAGAGAAAGAATAGGGCAATCAAGGAGATGGTTAGAATAATGCTAAAAGAGGCCAAGTTTCTTGATAGATATTGGAGAGAAATAGTCCAAACAATATCATACATCTTAGATAGAGTTTAATTGAGGGTAAATAGTGATAAAACTCCCTCTAAGATATGGTATGGAAATCCTACCTCTATTAAGTACTTCAAAGTGGTTGGAAGAAAATTCTACATCAGGATAAAAGAGGATAAATTGGGAAGCTTTGAATCAATATGTGATGAAGTAATATTTCTTGGTTATTCCACTCAAATCAAAGCCTATGTATCTTACAATAAAATGCTACACAATATTATAGAAAGCATCAATGTCAAGGTTGAATAAGGATTGAAACATGTTGAACTTGACAAGGAAATTAGTATTGAAGAATTTGATCTTGAAGAAGAAACAAATAATGAAAAGGCTGAGGAAATAAATGAAAAAGCACCTCCAAGATTTTTTCAAAAGGATCACCCTAGAGAAAATAATTGGCAATAAGAATAAAGGAGTTCAAACAAGGAGAGGTAAGTTTTGTTTAAATGTCTTAAATTAATCCTAAGAGCTATGTTAAAGCTAGAAAGGATGAGAATTGGCTAAAATCCATGGAAAAAGAACTAAGCCAAATTGAAAAGAACAAAACTGGACAATTAGTTATAAGACCTTCAAACAATAATGTGATATGTACAAAATGGGTATATAGAAGCAAGCTCCATGAGCATGGAGTTATTATAAGGAATAAAATAAGATTGGTGTGAAAAATATATGCACATGTTGAGGGCATATATTTTAAGGAAACATTTGCTCTAGTTACTAGATTGGAAGCCATAATAATGTTTATAGCATTCTTAGTTTACAATAAATTAAAAGTTTATCAAATGGATGTTAAGTCAACTTTATTGAATGGAAACCTAGAATAAAAAGTCTATATTGAACAATCAAAATGTTTTTAGTTGTCAAAGGAAGCATATTATGTATTAAAGATAAATAAAGCTCTGTATGGTCTGAAACAGGCATCTAGAACATGGTATTCAATATTGGACTAGTACTTGCAACAATAAGGTTTCAATAAAGTATGTGTAGATAGTAATTTGTACTTCAAATCATAAGGTGAGCATATTTTTATTGTTTTTTATATATATGACATCATCTTCGGTGGTAGTAGTAAAAACATGTGCAAATAATTATTTACACAAATACAAAGTGAGTTTGTGATGTCCATGTTAGGAGAACTTTATTTCTTCCTTGGTATACAAATAAAACAAACTGATGAAGCAATATTTATATCCCAAACCAAGTATGAAAATGAAATGCTCAAAAAATATTAAATGAAAGATAACAAACCAGTTAGTACTCTTATAATAACTAGATGCAAGTTGAGCAAAGAGGATGAGTCCCTTGATGTAAATCAGACTATGTATAGATCAATGATAGGTAGATTTTTATACCTAACTATATCAAGACAAGGTATCATGCAAGTGGTGTGTATTATTATAATATTTTAGGATGCTCCCAAAGAATCACATGTCAATCTAGTGAAAAGGATATTTAGATACATCAAGAGCACAATTGACTATGTCTTATGGTATCTTACAAGTAAAGATTTCACTTTGACAGCATATACAGATGTTGATTGGGAAAGAAGTGTGTATTATATAGGAATCACTAGTGGTGGTGTATTTTTCCTTGGAAACAAACTTATTTCATGGTTGAGTAAAAAGCAACAGTTAGTTACTCTTTCTACAATGGAAAAAGAATATGTAGTAGCATGTCATGTTATACACAAGTCTTGTGGATGAATAAAAATCTAAAAGACATCAAGGTAGAGTACAAGTCACCTATCTCAATTATTTTTTATTATTTAAGTGGAATTAATATATCAAAGAATCTAGTGATGCATTTAGAACCAAGCACATATCAGTCAAGTATCACTTATTAAGATAAAGGGTTGTAGATCAAGAGGTTAAAATGGAGTGTGTGCGAACTTAGGATCAAATTGTAGACATATTCACCAAACCTCTTCCCAAGGAATAATTTTAGTAGCTAAGACAGAAGTTGGGAGTGGTGGCTCCTACATCACATCACTATATCCTAGTGATAAGGCATGAGTTGATGGGGACTCTCATAGAATATTTGTTAATCCTTGGAAGAAGAGAGAATAGGCAACTCGAGTATGCATACTCTTGAAAAGTTATAAATTAATTTATGGTTGCATATTTTTGTGCAAACTCCTTTATTTGATAAGGGAGAAGCATTTGGACAAATAATAAAAAAATATTCCCTTTTCCATCGATGAAAAAGGGGGAGAAAATGATCAAATTCTCTCTACAGAAGTTTGGAAAAAAGTAAAAAGGTTAAAGAAGTAGAGTAAGTGTCCAAATTAAGTACTAGGCAAATGTGCCATTGCCTAAGGGGGATCAATTTTGGCATGAATATTTGTTGATGTGGGTTTTATGCACACTACAGTTGAATGAAGTATCCTCTCAATTTTTAGGATCTCAATAGAGGTAAACTCCCCTCTAAGGTAAGAGTTATAGATATTTAGTTTATTTCAACCTATTAATGGAATAAGGGTAAAGCATAAAAATTGTTGACAAGGTTTTTGGGATATAGGTGTGGAACCTAAAATGGTGGTTTTCTAAATGAGATAGATGGGTGACTGGATTATAACCTAAAGTGGTTAAATATTTTATAACAAAACATAAAAAGGGTGGTAAGGTAGGGTAGAAAATAAGTTTTCTATGGATCTTGGAAATTACTTTCCTAGTTGGTTTCTAGATAGACCTATATTTCCTAAAAACCAATGCTTATTTCTAGTAGCAATAGCACACATGCAATCAAGTATGGCTAATAAGTCTAGGGAATTATGGATGTATTAATTTCACTAGCCTTAAACAAAGGTTACTTCCTTCAAGGAAGATATTTCACACCCTTTAAATAGAATATTATGGCTTAGGCTAATGAATTATCTAAGGTAGCCATAACACACACATAAAAAACTACACCAAGAAAATCCTTGTACACATTCAAGAAATATGATTCAATTTATCTTGACTAATTTAATCAATACATTCACCAATTTTCAATAGCTATTGCACATCTAGGATTAGCATATTAATCAAAGAAATTAAGAATATATTCACAGATTTAACACACTAAAGATTTATTAAAACAAACAACTATGCAAATAATAACTAATAACAGAAAATTGGAAAGAAAATGCTGAAAACACTTTTCTTGATGACCAAAATTAGTTCATTTCTATATATTCCAAAAATTTATTATTAAAAATACAGTAAGGGTACAATTGAATTTATAGACCTTGGGGAAGGGGTCATCTCATCCTCCAAGTCTATGCATGATGATTACATGTTGTAGTTAGAACTGCTGTCCAAATCCATATTAAAAAATATTTTAAAAGAAAGCTATAAATATCTAATATTGACTTTTAAAAAATTATACAATGTGTGCATGTACACAAAAAAATAAAGTCAATTTTATAATTATTCACTCTAATCTCAAGGGAAATATAGGTATATATGCTACTAAAAAAAGTATACATGCGTAACATTTTATCCTGTCAAGGTTGAGTTATTTGAAGTACTACATGTGCTTTAGTAAGCATGGAATTAGAAGTAGTAGTTGAAGATATAACAACACCACTAGAAGCCTACTTATTATTTACCTCATTATTCTTGTATACTTTATGTGTTTCATCATGCTATTATTGGATAATGTCTAAGTTGAGTAACGGTGATCAGTTAACTATCTTGGTCTATCCAAAGAGTCTCGTATGTTTATCCTTGGTTATATAAAATTTATTTTTGAATATCTCGACCTTGGTTACCTTCTTTCAAGCCTTTCTTAACTTAGATTTTATTTCTCTAATTTCCAAACCTTGTATGCTCTATTTAAAGTTATTTTTAGCCTCCTAAATAATTTTATCAAAATAAATTCTATTGATCAATTTACTAGTATAATTTATTTCTTTGGATAATTTTAACTCATATAAAATTTGGAGGAGATAAGCCTCAACTACTTTCAACTAGTCCTTCACCTCCTCTTGTTAGATGACAACAAGATGCAAGGCATTATATGCTTTAAGCATTGTAATTAAATCAAAATGGTTATATAAAGAGTTGCCTATATAGACAACTAGCATTTTGAGCTTATCAATATCTTGAATTAAGGAATTTCACAACTAATTTTCCTGGTTCACATGGGGAGCCATCTCAGCCTTCATAAACTCCATGAACTCTAAGGAATTATAACATTTTGATGTAGCCCCCTGAACCTCAGCTTCAATACTTGTAGGAATATGCATTATCTTAGATTAATTCTTGAGATGCTCAATATGTGTTTGTAATTTGTGCACCTCTTCTTCCATCTCCTATTAAGCTAACTCGATGCTTTCATGAATGGTCACTATAGTGTCTTTGTGTGTTTGAGCTAGCTTTGAGTGGTTTTCCTTGTATACATATTGTCTTAGATGTTTGTTCTACCTCTTGATGAGGGAGAACACTAGTTGCCATTTCTCAAGGATGATTCCTACACCTTGTTCATCTTTAAGTTTCTCTTCCTCACCCTTTGGATAGTGCCAATTGGTAGATAAAATAGGGTGCACACAGAGGGAAGCTCAATAACATAATAACTTGGCATTTGAGAAGTCTAACTTCTCAAATCCATTGCCCAGGGTAAAATGTTTAGATTGGATACATTAGAGGTTGTGACCACAACCTCATCCTCAGAATCTTCTTCCACTTTCTCTTTTTTCTTACTGAACTTTATCAAAACATCAAGTAAGGAAGGCAAAATTATTTTAGACCAATCCACTCCTCCAAATTGATGGAGTGGGTGGAATAAAACTATTTGGGGCTTAGCCTTCTACCCCCTGCTAGTACTTATGACTATGATTTCTTATATGGAAGTGGTGGTAGGGAGTGGAAGGGAAATATGTGTGGATTAAACATGGAGTTAAAGGTGGCAATAACAATGTGGACATTCCTAGATGCCTTATTCTTCCTAAGAATTCTCATAGTAGAAGTGTTAATAGGTATAGAGGGAATAACCATAAGAAGTGGTGTGGAAGTGATAATGGAGGGATCAATGGCAGTGGTGGAAATGGAATTAGTAGATGTAGAGGTGGAAGGAATGAAGGGGGTGAATGCAGTAGACATGAGAACTTCCATAGAAGAGACCAAAACTTTATCAACAATAGAAATTAAAGATAAAGGAAAAATAAAAAAGGTCTAAGTACCTTGGAGGTAAAGCTCTATTGAGTCTTCTTGGAGACTCATGGCCTTGGCCATGTCTAACTCAGTTTCTTCATCTGAATCATCCTATATGTCCTTGATGATAACCACATCCTCCCTTGTTGGTTGTGAACTTGGAGTTAGAGTGGGAAAGCTTTGAGATGCTTATACTATAGGGCTACTTGTAGGAGTCTTGGGATTCCTTATATAGACCAAAGGGGTCTTTCATTATGTGGGAGAGCCTTAGGAGGTGGATGTTATTTCTTGTAAAGTAGTTATCCCCATAGATGAAATAGTATATACCTAGGGGATAGCCATAGGAAATTGATCAAAGCTTCTGGTAGGTATGTCTTACACTTTGTATCCCTCCTCATTAGAATCAAAGATGATGGGATCTCTTCTTTGTCCTCCTCTTTGAGAACTGGAATCAAGTAGCCTAGGCTCTCTCTTCACTATTTTTAATTTCAATTTTAGAGGAAGTCCTTGGGAGGAGGAAGCTTCCTACTCTCCTAAACTTCCCTTCTAAAATTTTGAATGCTCCTACCCCTTAAAGAGTGTTTTTCTACTATCCAACTCCCTGGTGGAGATAGAAGGGTCAATTAGGATCATTCTTAAATGATCCTATTGTAGGCCAGTAGGCTAGTAATCAGTGCTTGATCCAACATGTCTTCATCAAACTTTACATTCATGAAAATAAAATTATAAGCATAAGGTTAGTGGTAGTAAGGTATATTGAATCCATGAATATGTTTCTAGATCAGCCCATATAGATCCTAGTCTCTATGTTCAAGTATGGGGAAGCCATAGTGATGTCACTTTTCACCTACATCTTCAAGATGATTTCTTATTTGATACACCATCTTGCCAATTGAAACCAAGTTTCCAAAATATAAGGCTTTCTTTTTCCTTGCCAAATCTTCTTCAATGTTATTCCATAACTAAAAAGTAATCTCTTGTTCATCCAATTTATCTAGTACATATTTTGGGAGACAAAGAGGCCTAACCTTATTTCCATAGATCATAATAATAGAAAAATCTAGGTAGAGGAGTAATATCATTTCCCATCCAAATTATTCTAAATATTATCCCCAATCGAAGGCATAGGTAAGCCATGAATGTCTTGCCATACCTATGGGTAGATGTCCTGACATATCCTAGCCATATGTTTAGTGTAAGCATATATGTGTTTGAATTGGTAGTAATCACAAATTTTGTTCTTCACACAATCTATGGTAGGAGTCTACAAGTTGCCTAAGTCCTTATAACACGTGCCCATGACTGTGTCCACTAAATATGACATCATGTAAAAATATCCTATGGGTTTGGGATACTTATTTTTATGAAAAATCTGCTCCCTCAATCTTAAACTGATTATTTCCCCCACATCATAAGTGGCATCATGTGACAACATCATATATAATAATAGTACCCAATATAAATTCACAAAATATATGTTGGGCATATCATATAACCTATTGAGAAATGCCATACCAATATGGATTCTCATCCTAAACTTCTCAATTTGAATTGTTCCCTTTGGCTTCTCTGCCTTCCATGTGAATGTTTGGTTAGGGAAAATCCATGATGATATCACCCTTTTGATTGAAGTGTATTCATTGAACCATACCAAAGTTTGCTTGTCAAAGTAAGTGTCAGGTATGCTAAGAGATAAATACCTCTAAAAATAATTATTAGATATGCACACAACCATTGTATCACCATGATAATGAAGCAAGAAATCTTATTGTGATATCTTTCCCAAAAAGAGAAAGTCCCTGAGAAGGTCTATGCAAGACATAACTTCTAGTTTGGCCGTAGTGAAGTGAAATGCTTGGAATTTATATGCTATTAGTGCCTTGACAAATAGTTTATCTACTATTTTCATCTCATCTTCAAGTGAAAATGTGTCTAATGAATTGATGGCATCTCAAAGTTGTAAATAGTTTCAATATTTGTCTCCAAATACCACTACATTGAATACAGTGTCTTTAAACTCTATGGAATCTTTAATTGAAAATTTGGATGGCATATTTATCCCTCAAAATGTCCTAGATGTATGTCACCTTTTGAGTCACCCTTATTCAATTTTTTGTGAATTTTTCCATAAAATAAGTTCACCCGCTTATCACCTTTTATGTGTGAGTTTTTAAAAGAATTGAACCTTTGAACTTGAACCTTTCTCAGAGTTCAAGAGTTTAATAATTTTAACAGTTCAAAAGATCAATACTCATTTTTTTTATAAAGAGTCATGTTCACTTAGTTCCCTTTTATAAATTAATGTATCGTTGAACCTACCACTTGAACCTAATGTTTGAACCTATATAGTAGATTTTGAAAGTTCAACAGTTCAATGTTTCAAAGTTCAAAGTTTTTGGAAAGATCATATGACTATTGTTCAGTCTATGTAGTTCATCTCATATCATTGAACCCTAAAGTTGAACCACATTTTCAAAAGTTTAATGGTTCAATGACTATACTCTCATCTCACCCCGAGGATTTATCTAAGATAAAATTAGTGGAAGATTTAGAGGATAATATATCTGAAACTCATTATAAAACAAAAAAAATTGAATTTTCATGAGCTTATAGATAATCATTACTCATCAAAATTGCACATAAAAAATACTTGTCATTAATGCATATGTCAGAGTGCATGTCTTATCAAGCATGTTTAGAAAGTATTATTTTAGTTTATTTATTTGATCTAATTACTATCTATATCAAGAGAGAACAATTCAAATTTAGAAAATAAGCATTCTTAATGATACAAAGGAGAATAACACAAGTGGTATAAGATATTTATTGCTCAAATTCATAGTGATTTTAGATAAATTTAAGGTGAGTTTTATTCTTACTATAAGTTTTTTCTACTACTTAGTTGGAAAGAAGAATTATTTTGAGTATATGACATTATTTAAGAAGTTTAAAACTTTTTATTTTCATTATATCCTCCAATCTGTAGCCATAAAATCTACATGTCTCAATTACGAGCATGGTCCTAGTCTCATATGTTTTCCTCCTAAAATTGAGGACACCTCTCTTATCCAATATGACTTGGAAGATTTTAAGGAAAGGGATATAAATCTTGTGTCAAATCTTATGATGTAGAAGATAGTAAAAAGTGGTTTGGTTGAAGTTGTGGTCTTTCCCATGGCTATACAATGCCCCAATTAGTTATTGAATGCATGAATAGATATGAACCTCAAAATAGGTACATCAGGACTATAGATGGTAATGTTTTATTGCATATCAATAGACAAACCCTAATGTCTGTGATGAGAATTCCTCCCAAGGAACCATATTTTGACCTCAGTATTACTTCTTCCTATGGTT